>JAJEKV010000046.1:990279-1345836 GCA_021234155.1 Isoetes taiwanensis
ATGGTAGGCCCTTCATCCAACATCATTTTAATATGTCAGGTTCAATCAATATCATTTCAGCATATCATGCCTCTCATCCACTATTCGTAGAACTCATCATTCTAGGTGCAACAGTCTATTTGCTGATCCAACGCACAAGAAGCAGCCACCTCATGGATCGTGCTGAAAAAGTAGAATTTGGGCAGCATAGAAACTAATGCCTATTGATCCAAGGTATAAGAATTGGCCACCTCATAGATCCTGATGTGCTATTCAACCAGCATCAATTAGTATATCAGGCCCCTCATCTACCCGCCATAGATCTCATCATTCTAGCATGACAGTCTATGTATTGATTCGATGCAAGATAACGAGCCACCTTATGGTTTCGGATGCAAGATATTGAAAAAATGGAATTTGAAGGCGGAGAAAGTAATGTCTCATATCCACCAGAGCCCATCGTAAATCATTATAGGGGCCGGTCAGAGCCTTGATCCTCACGTGAAAAACAAAAAACAAAGTGTGAAAGCTGCTGGCACATCAAAAAATAGCATATCTCAAGCAAAAATGCACCCCAAAGAAAAAGTAATTCCAATTAAGCTCCAAGAATCTTGGTTAGGATGAAGCAAAGGAAAAGAAGGACAAATCAAACTCCAAGAATCGCTCTAAGATCATTGATCCAAGAATCGGTCTAGAGGAGTATGCATTATGCAAGCCATAATGACTTGAATTGAATTGAATTGAATTGAATTGAATTGAATTGAATTGAATTGAATTGAATTGAATTGAAATGAAATGAAATGAATTGAATTGAATGATTTTTATCATCCACGAAGGCCAATCGGTCTATAGGACCTAATACAAGATCGCAACAGGAGTATTGCTGCCTGGGTTAGAAAACCCCCGTCTCGAAGGGTTTTCGGGGGAAAAACCGTGGTAGCAATAAGACTGCTAATAAGTTGTACAAGTATATACACATACATCATGAAGTATTTCTTGCCCATCAAGTGGTTGTCTGAGGGCATATGTGTACCTCCTGAATGTATGATCCTAGCGAGTGCACCGAGAGCAAACATATACTAAAATCTCTTAATATGATATGGCCTTGGGGAAAGGAAAATAATCATGTATTTAGATCTTACATGAAAAAAAATGCCAATAAGTTGGACATAATTGAATTGTATTTAGGTTCTATATCTGATAGGATGTTGGCCATCTAAAAAAGGAACCTCGAGGCTCTAGCCTTTATTGATCATGGCAATACAAATACGCCAACATGAGAAATATTCTATATACTTAGAGATAATATATTTTAAATTTCAATGACTAAGAATCAACTTCTTCAAACTTAGAGATCATCTTTTGTTTTGCTGTTACTCATTTGAATAAGTTTCAGTTCATAGAGGATGAAGAGGTTGAGGTTACTCCTGTAGTAATCCTCTGTGAAGTTTGAAACATTGTACGTTGTACTTTTTATTATATAAAATATAAAAACTTCCTTTTCTCCAAAAAAAAAAAAAAAAAGATATTATCAATTAGAGATATTGTATGAATAGGTAAGGCTAAACGTAGAGATATTATTAGATTATCTATTTATATAGATATATTAATAAGAAAATTTATAGATTCAAAAGCCTATGTTATGTACTTTGTCTCCGTAAAATATACTCATTTATAAGATCGAAAACTCTTGTCGGTACTGACAAAAATTCGAGGTTCATCTATAGTCAAGTGTCGGCCAGGTAAATGCTGGTCAGCGACAAAATGTCATCAGTAAGCATAGGCAGTTGCGACATCGGATGCAAACCTGGATTATTATCGGTCATTTGTGTAGTGCTACATCTATTAGGTATAAAAATATATTTGTTATACATATTTATGTAATGAGTTTAGATCGATCCTTGTCCATATTTTGCCATTAAAAGTTAAAAGCACTTTTTGCAACTCTCACTACGCTAGTTGGCCAAGGGGCGTTCTCCTGTCCATGAAATTTAGTCCCCTGAGTAATGATGATCTCATGACTTCATTGGCAGAGGCAATTTGCCGTTTCGGAGTGGGAGCACCAATCCTCCAATGTCTATTCCACGTAGAGGTATTACTTGAATGGCTTGTTCAGGTTTATAGATTAACCAAATCCCATCGATCTGAGCCATCGGATCGCCATTCTGGGAAAGGACGAGCCCCTATATTAGGCTCGTTCCATTCTCAGGCCGGTTATCGGCGTCTTCTCACAGCAGCATTTTCTTCTTTCTCGTAGCTTCCCTCTTCTTTTCCTGCTCCTCCTTTAGTGTTTCTTCTCACTTTTTCACTTCCTTACACTATTCTACTCTTGGATTCCCACTATAGCAGTACATACTTGGTTGTTAGCAGATGCATTGTAGCAGGTGCCAGAGAATTTGGTAGCGGGCATCCTGTAGCAGCAGGTACAATGGAAGCTTTATTCTTCTCTTTCTATGCATGCATGTTGGTTTCGCGGTTGTTTCTTAGTGATCCTCGAATTTGGAGAAGGATGTTCTACATGCTAAGCATACATATTGGTTTTGAGTTTTATCGATTGAATGCATGTCCGATGCATTTGTGAGTTGATGCTCTGGTTTTTCATATCTTTTGCTTCAGAGTTTCATGTAATCCGTGGCTTGTTCGAGGGGGCGGACTCCGTCATATAGACGATCCGGGGTACGAGTGCAGCCATGTTTTGGCGCAGATCTTGACTTGTGCGGTGATATTGCGTTTTGTTCCAAAATAACGATGCTTCATGCACCTCATGCCATGCGTAAGCCCATTCCCAGCTTTTTCCTCTTCGTAAAATGCCAAGGCGCCTCCTTTGATCAATCTTTTCTCCTCCCAACATCTAGTCTAAGCAAAGCATGGCGAATCGGCTCCTTTATTGAGCTTGGCGGATTTCTAACTAGTTTATTTTATCGGGTGGATTGTTATGTTTACGACCTCGGATGCGCAAGTACGAGAGGGCGAAAGTGCACTTACGCTAGATATTGTTCTCGCCGACAAGATCCGCTACAGCGACGGAGGGTTTTGTCTACTTAACGCTGGGCATTTTGAAGGAGCCCCTTTTCATCGGGAGGGAGAGGATTGGGCGTTTCTTCGACCGGGTAAGTCCGGGTGACCGGGCCTCCGCATCGGCCCATTCAGCCGGGCTTTGTAAGCCTATTCCGCCAGCATCGGCCTCCTTATTTGCCACGGCGTGCGAGGTAATCTCTTAACTTTGCTTTGGTTTTAATACCTTATTCGTAGTTTTGGTTTTCCCTCCATTTGGCTAAGCGATTCCTTTATCTCCATCTTTCTGCCGCGATTTTACGGCATCAACCAACCAGGTCGGTTTTCCGGTTCCGAACCCATCCCGACTCCTTTTTGTCGCCCCTATTCTTTGCCTTCTACTTTGCCGCCAGCCTTTTCTAGCTTGCAGATTGGCTTCCCTTGTCTGCCACTTCCCGCTTCTGTTTGCTTCTTGCATCGAGGGGCATCGATGCTGAATTTCTTCTTCCGATTTCCTTCCATGCGCCAGCTTACACCCACGCCTTGGATGCCGAGTTGCTTTCATGCTTCCGCTTATACCAAAACTCACACCGAGGGGATCGGCCTGTCTTATTCTGTGTGGAAGGGATAGATTCGCCCGGTATCCCTCCTAGATATGTATTGTTATTATTCTTAACCTTGCTTCTGGGCTATGCCATATTTATGTTGTTTCGGGTATTGTATCTCTTTTTTGCCTTTTCCTAAGTTGTGATAGCCTTATGCGTCCATCCGTGTGCCATCTCGTTGTTTAAGATATGATATTGCTACTAGACTGGTGGATGTCATCTCATTGTTTCAATTATTGCGGATTGACTTGGGTAGATGTCTATCAATTGGGTGCATTTGTTGGCTTGCTCTTGAGCTAAGGGTTAGTCTCCGGTTTCAGGAGTTTGCAAAAGTATTCTATATGTTGGGGTTTTTGCTTAAGGGTATGTAGATAGTTTTTTGTTCGATCATCTTCTACGTCAAAGTCCTGTTGTAGCATTTCTTACAACTATTGTTTTTCTTAGGATTGTTCTTGTGCATGACACCAGGCAATTTCTTCTCGTTTCTAGGCATCCATAGAGTGATTGCCTCGTTATTTGTGCTTCCAGCATTATTTGGGATTTTCGGGGTATATTTACTCTTATGTATGGTGTTTTGGCATGGTTTTTAATTAGTACTTGGCAGTGTGTTTTCTATACGATGTCTTTTTGCAAGTATACATTGTTCTTGTTGGTCATTTGTGGCATGCTGATCCGGGAAATGGTATACTTGATTTCTTATCTGGTGTTTGCCCATATTAGCCTAATTTGGTCCTAATTAATCTTTGAATAATTATTTTCATTGTGATATCAGTTGTTGCTCTTATACTTTACGTCTCATTGGATACTTACGCACATTCGTTTTTCTACACGTTGTTTGCATGTTCATTCACATATTTCTATGGGTTTTCTTAAGCCTTGATCTATCGTCAAGTTGAATTTCACCAAATTTCTTACTCCGCAAAGAGCTCTTCTTCTCTCGTGGCTTCCCTCTTCCATACCTTTTTGCTTCTCCTTGCTTACCTTGCCTGATCCTTTCTAGCTTCTTCTCCAAGTAGATCATGCCGCGGTCTCTTTTCGATTCATCGTTGACGCTTCCTCTATATGCTACCTGCGACTTGCGTGGATGCATGGACTTTTCCTATGCTCCATGCTCCTTGTGCGGAATCTGCGGTATATGAGCTTGTCCATCCAGCGAGCCTCTCTCTCGGTATGAGCTTGGCCATTTCGCCCAGGCCTCTGCGCGGCTTCACGGACTTCGCGTTTCATTTCACCCCTGCTCCACTTGTTTCTAAGGATGGTTGTTTTCAAATTTTCGGGCTGGGTCAGACCCTTGTTTCTTGTTTGTTATTTTCGTTTCTTTTTTCTCACGAGCAGTTCTGGTTGGGCCATGTCGGTTCGGTGATTGCTCTTCTTCCCTTGTCGGAGGTCGCAGATTACGATGGCGGCGCGCTTATGGTTTGCTCTTACCTTTTTTCTCCTGTGGATGTGGCAGCTACTAGGCAGCAACAAACATGCAGCTCAGCTTTTGTATAATTTCCCTAGGAACGCCATCGATCCTCTCCCATCGAAATTCCTGCTCTGTCAGAGCTTCATATGGGATCAATACTGTTTTGCTCTGGGTGTTTGGCTCCTTTTGCTTTGTTGCACACTATTCTCGTTCCTGCAGTTTGGGGCTTTGCATGCATCTCCATTCATTCCAGGCCATGGTTTTGCTCTCCGGTGTGCACTCGATCTCGGAGCGGGATCTGCAATGTTCTGCATCGTGTTGTAGCTTTGGACCCTGTAAGTATCCTGTATGTTTCTCTTTTTCCGGATTTCCCACAGAAAGATTTGAAAGTTGTTTTGTTAACTTGTTTCGCGTTTGTATGTTCCAATGTGGCACTTGTTTCGTGGCTCTGGGTTCGTCCATGTCTCTTCGCCTTTTATGTTTCCTTAGCTCACAATTTTTATATTGTTCAAGTCGTTTTATGTTTTAGTTCGCTGCCTACATAATTATTTTCAACTATTCTTCATGGGGATGGGGTTTGGTATTTGCATTTAATTATGGGTTTGGCATCTTCTTCTCATTTGTGCTTACTGGGATTTTTTGACTCTACGATTGGATCATCTCATTTATCTGGCGTTTGTTCCTCTTTTCGACATATTTTCTCCATCGGTTACTATTTATCTTATGCTCCCTATTTTACTTATCATGGCCTTTTCATAGCCTTTGATTTTTTATAATGGTTACATAGGTTATATCCTCGGAGGGAATTACGAGTCACATTTACCTTATATTTTCTATCATTTGGGTGTCCCTTTTCTTTTTTATTATCGGGGTTTTTCGGTTATGTTTTTCTCATGTCTTATTCATAATTGCGTGAGAATATGAGGCATCTAGGGGCTTTTGTTTTTTGGGTGGTGGTTTTTCCCTCCCATGTTCTCTCTTTCAGATGTTACCTTTGCTTGGAGTTGATGGACATCTAGTTTTTATATATGTGACATTATCCTTTCAATTTGAGGCTTTTTCATGGTTGTTTTCGGATTTTTCTTCTTTGCACTTGTGTTTTTATCATGGATTCGATGCACCATACTATTTAAATGGGTCTATGCTCTCCTCGTGTATTTTTTTTTCTCTTGTTTATGTTCTCGCTCACTTTTTACCTCGTTTTCGTCTTGTGGTCGTTTACTTGGGATGTTGTCTTGTTTTCATAATTCTATGCTGCAGAGATTTGTGGCCACCATCTTTTGCAATTGTGTTTTTTTTGATGTCGATGTAACTAGGGGGGTTTTGTAATGTCGGGTTCTTCATTTGGTTGTGTATATTTTTTTCCTATGGTCCTTTTTACATTTTTCGCTTTAGTTGCCCCCGTGGTTTCTTTATATGTAGCGTGATCTTATAAAATTTGTGTTTTCCCATGATGGTTTCGGATTTCTCCTTTGCAATTGTCTTTGGCTCTAGATGCTCCACGCTATTCAAGGTTGTTGTGCTATTCGGATTATCTTTTTCCTCTTTATGTTACGCCGGTATTTTTGTTTTCAAATTTTGGCCCACGTTGTCATTCTCTTGGGTTTGCCGTTCTTCTCTGGGTGGTACCACAGACATTCGTGGTTTTATTTCTTTTTATTCCCTGTATTGTGAGTTTGATCTTTGTCACCTATGTAAAACTACGATTTCTTGGCGTCTTTGTGCTCTCGGTTGCACTTTGTTCACGTTTTTACCTTTATGCATTTTTCGATCGTGGTTTCTTCTTCTTCATCTTATTGCTTTGGTTCTTGATCACTAAGCGGGATTGCATATATGGGCCTCATTTTATTCACTTTATGCATCTCCTCGCTTGTTTTTCTTCTCGTGTTGTTTTCCCATTTTATGTATATAGGACATTTCACGGGTTTCATTTTTCTTGTTATTGTCTCTGCGTATTTTATGCGCCTCTATGCCCGGTGTATGCCACTTCCACACTCTCTCTAGGATAAGTTTTCTTCTTTATCTTATTCCTCCTTGGAGCCTTGTCTTCTTTGCCCATTTTGCATTTTTACCTTATCTGCATTAATATGGTTTTCTTTTCTTCGTTGTTGTCCTTCTCGTTCTCTGCTTTCGCCGGGTGTCTTCTTCGACTCGTCATCGTGGAGGGCTTGTTTTATGGGGGCGACCTTTTTTCTTCGTCTCGTAGCTGGCGTGCTTTTCTTTCCAGGTCCTTCCTTTTTTCAGGTCATGCCATCTATTGCGAGCACTTCCGGCTCTTCTCCCTCCTTCGTTTCTCCCCACGCTCGTCTTTGGCGGTTGTCGTCGTCAGCCTTGAATTTCATCAAAAATTTTCTCCTTCCCTCTCCCGTCATTTTACCTTTACCCTCTTTTGGTTCGTCGTGATCTTTCTTTTTCCTTGTCGCATGTTGATGTTCTTATTCGCCACTCGGATAATCTCTCAACTCCCTAGCATTCGGCTTTGGCGGATAATCTTCAGATAAGTTTTTCGAATTCCACATTTTCTTTGGGTTGTGCATTGACTCAGGTTAAGTTTAGTTGTGCATTTTTCTTTGTCAAGCTTATTGCGGAGTTTATAGTTTAGAAGGGGCTCTACCATGTTACTTGGTTTTTGTGGCATAGGGTGAATTATGATATCCGAATATCCGCATTTTTTCCTCTGGGGTTTCTTACTATATTACTATCTACGTTTGGGTTTTGCAAACACTCACATTGTGCATTGAATCAGGTTAAGTTTAGTTGTGCATTTTCTTTCTCAGCTTATTGCGGAGTTTATAGTTTAGAAGAGGCATGTTACTTGGTTTTTGTGGCATATATAGGTTATCTTATGCCCCCTTTACATATACCCTCGGAGGGAATTACGAGTCACATTTACACTATATTTTCTATCATTTGGGTGTCCCTTTTCTTTTTCCTATGCGGGGTTTGCAATTGTTATGTTTTTCTCATGTCTTATTCATAATTGCATTAGAATATGAGGAATCTAGGGGCTTTTGTTTTAGGGGGTGGTTTTTCCCTCCCATGTTATCTCTTTCGTATGTTACCTTTTCCAAGTTGATGGACATCTAGTTTTTCTATATGTGACATTATCCTTTGAATTTGAGGCTTTTTCATGGTTGTTTTCGGATTTTTCTTCTTTGCATTTGTGTTTATCGTGGATTCGATGCACCATACTATTTAAATGGGTCTATGCTCTCCTCTATGTTTTTTCTCTTGTTTATGTTACGCTCATTTTTATTACCTCGTTTTCATCTTTGTGGCGTCAATTTGAATAAAATTAACATGGTTTTTATGTTGTTGTGACAGCTACTTCACAAACTTGCTCACCCCCGGGGAGGTTCCCTTTTTTCTTTCTTTGACTTTGCCTTTAGTTTTTTCCTCCAGGTGCCCCATCTACGGCTTTTGGCTTGCCGCTATGTTCGCGCTTTTGTTGCTTGGTGCCGTCTACATCTTTGTTCCTTATCTTCCGGCTTCTCCTTTTTGTTGTTCGCGGCCTTTTTGCCTCTCTTCATCATCCCGATGTCGGCCTCATCCATTTCTTATTTCGGCAGCCCATATCCTTTTTTCATCAACTTTTCAACCTTCCCTCTCCCACCATTTTACCTTTACCCTTTTATTTCGTCATCCTTTTCCGGCCGCCCTCCTCGTACCTTTCCTTTCTTTCTCCTGCCTCGGCATGTTAAACCGATTGTTCTCCACTTTAAAATCCTGGCATTCTTTTCCCTCTCGGCCCCGCCCCGTTTATAGTTTCCTTTGCGGCTTTTTTATGATCTCGGAGGCCCTTGCCCTCAATTGGCGTGATCTTTCTTGTTCCTTATCGCGTGTGGATCTTCTTATTCGTCATTCCAAGCGTGGCCCGCTTTGCCCATGATCATCTCGATTTCTTTAGCTTCGCTTGCCTTAAAATTCCGCATGCCTGTCACTATCCTTGGCCTTTGATTTCTACCCGGTTCTTATCATCTCCTCGATCCTCCATCCGGCCCGGCCCTCTTTTTCGTTCCTCTCCTTCTTCTTTGCGTCCTTTATCCTATCCGACTGCTGGGGTGGTGGCGAGTGTCTTCTTGCTATCGGCTTGAATCCATCCCGATATGGTACTCATTAAACCGTCGCGGAGAGGGGGCCGGCCGCCTTTCGGGGAGTTCCACATGATCTTTGCGGCGCCTTTTTTCGGTCGTTGGCTCCTCTTCTTCTCACTCTCGCTATGTTAGCCGCGACCCAACTCAACACACGGAGGTTTTGCGGCACCTGGGTTTATAGTTAAGGAAGTCCTTTGGTGAGTCGGCGGTTTGTGTCTCTCGCGAGTCCTTTCCCGAATCCCATCGATCAGAGCCATCGGATCGCCATTCTGAGGAAAGGGCGAGCCTATAGGCTCGTTCCATTCGGGCCGGTTATCGTCTTCTCCTGGCAGCATTTTCTTCTTTCTGTTAGCTTCCCTCCCTTCCCGCCCTTCTGCGTGGCGTGTGCGTCTTTTTCATTTGTATTAGTATGGGTTCTTGCCCTCTTTGTTGTTTTCACGTGGGTGTCGCTTTTCCTTGTTCTTTGTTTCCTTGGCATTTTTCTGGGTTTTCTCGCTGCGGGTGATGCTTCATTTATTTCCACCTTCCGAGGTGATGCATCTTTATATATCATGTTTTTCCACCACCGGTGATGCTTTTCCACCTTATTACCTGATGCTATCTTTTTTGTTATGCTCTTTTTTTACGTCTATTTTTTATGCCTTATATCTTCCGGCTTTCTTGATCTGATTCTTTTTTATGGCTAGGCTTGTTTCTCTAACTCTTTACCGGGTGTTTTGAGTTTTTGGGTATTGGCAGATTTCGCTATCTTCCGCCCGGTGTTGGGGGTCCTGCTTTGTTTTCCGTTCGTCATCCTCGTTGCTACATGGGGTTTTTTTTTGTTGTTTGGGGGTCGTGCTTTTGTGTTTGCCTTAAGCTCTCGTCCGGTTTCTCTGTTCTCTAGGCAACACATTCGAGGTTGGTGGCGACCATTTCTCATTAGGGTTTTCCTCGAAAACCCGAAAAGGGCGGGTTTTTTATCCCGATGAGAACTTGTCGCCATTGCCCTCCTATAAAGCCTTAGCACATTTTCTTTTTGGGGTAGTCCGATATTGTTCCTATGGTCGGCTACCCTCTCTTCTTACACATTGTATCTTCTTCTTTGTGATGAATGACAAGCTTCCTCTTCTCTCGTGATACCTTATTCTCTTTGAATTGTTTCCCCGAGCGGGGAGGGGCTTCTTCACGCTTGGTTTGGCCAATTTGGCGTTTCTTTCTTCTTTGTCCTTTTCCGGCCTTTTAGCCCGTCCTGTGACCTTCGTCCTCGATCCTGGTTTGTAAGGAAGTCCTTTGGTATTGGGCGGTTTGTTGGTTTCATCGCGAGTCCCATTCTAGAATCCCATCGATCCAGAGACATCGGATGCCATTCTAGAATGGGGCGAAGCATATCATATTTTTTATGCATGCGGGGCGCATGCCCATTCTGTTGGGAGTTCGCTATTTTAGGCGTGTTTCTGCATCAACATCTCATCGGCTTCCTCTTCTCTCTCGGTACCTTATTCTCTTTGAACCCACCCTCCCCTTCTTTGTTATTGTATTTTTATCGGCGGGCACGCTACAGTGATAAACCCCTCCACTGGGAGGTTTGTTTTGTCTTGTTGTTTTGTTGGTGATGTGCGGTGTAAGGGTTAGCGGCGGCGGCATCACGGTTCGACTTTTCCATTCGTGGGTTTTGGGGCGATTTTTATGCCTTACGTTTGTCCAAGCCCCCCCTGCCGAAGGCTTATCACTAGGGTTTTCCTCGAAAACCCGAAAGGGCGGGTTTTTTAATCCCGTGATAAGTTTTCGGCAGGTACACTAGCCCAATCTCTATTAGCATTGTATTTTGTTGGGGTCCAAATGATATAATTGGATTTTCCCTTTATTTTTTATGGGTAGTTCGCATGTGTGCGGCTACCCACTATCCACCATTGTAGAAAATCTGCTGAGATGAATGAGAAGCAAGTCTAAGTTTGTGTCTCTCGCGAGTCCTTTCCCAGAATGGTGAGTTAGGCATAGCTTGGCAGTGTGTTTATTCTTCCATTTTAAGTGACGTGAATACTTGGCAACATTAGTACATGGATAGAATAGAATAGAATAAAATAGAATAGAAAAGGTTGGTAAGAAAATTGTGGAAGTTATTTCCATGATATATAATGTATGGAGGGGATGGAATTGGAAAGTGTTTTCCAAGGGTCCCACCACAACATAAAAACTGGACATTGAGTAGATTTACCTGTTGATTACCTCTTGAGCAGAATAGAAGTGTTGTTTTCCATTCAACATACAAAATAAGTTCCCTAGTTTTCATGTTGTATATACAAATATTGGTTCAAAGCGTAATTCATTCAGAGCAGGGGAAGAAGCATCGGCTTCTTGAGCAAAAAATATGGCAACAAATCTGGAGCTCTGTTTTTGGCCGTGTCTTGAGCAAATTTAAAGATTTGCAGACTGGTTTGAAGAGAAAAAAAGCCGATTTGAAGATAATAAACTGCAGAAGATCAAAAGCAGAAGGAGCAGCAGATCGGGGAGGGCAAATTGCCCTCTGTCAGAGAATTCGAAGGAGCTATAAAATTTCATATGAAATTATGGGGTGACCTGGCGGCATTCAAAATTTCATAACGAAATCTTAAGCTCCTTCTAATTACTCCTTCCAAAAAGTACTTTTATCTTTAGATTTCATCGTTGGACCATGTCCATGTCGTGGGAAACAAAAAAGAAGAAATAAATCTAATGATTATTACTTTGACTTTTTCTTTTTTTCTTCTTTTACAAGTCACAAAGTCCACTAGTCTTATGTTAAGCAAGATACTAATGTGGAACTTTTAACATCATGTACCATCATGGAAGATGTTTGCAACATAGTAATTCATGTATCATAAAGTTGTTGCAGTGCTTGTACCCTCCTAGAGTTGAATTCTACTAAGCATGCATGATGGAGTGGTGAGGCGAAATTTGTACCAAAGTATCCATCATAGAAAGCCAAGGGGATATCGACATAGCCAATCTCTTGTCTTGACATAAAATTTTCGGATGACAATTGAGTATGGGGCAAGAGGGCCAACCAAATAGCGATGTCGACACCAATATCGACCAGGGGTGGCCAAGTTGGAAAGACATGTTGGTCTTTGGTAAGTCCTGGACAAAAGCAATTAACATAGACACCCACCTGGCCAAGCTTTAAAGCAAGTACTCTAGCATAGGCATTGAGGGCCATTTTTGAGACAACATAATCGACTGAATCATCTATAGGCAGGTCTTGTAGGAGAGTAGAGTGCTTTATAGGCCAACCTTTTTCAATGTGCGTGCCATGTCCCAAATCATTGAGGAAGTCTTGGACAAAGCATTCAATTGATTCTTCATTGAGTGTCTCCTCTGCATTTGATAACTTATGCATCCAATTCTTTGCTACCTGGTCCCGGAGAGCATTGATTCTACCGGCACTGGAGCTCACAATTATGATTCTTGCGTGTGGGCGAAGAAGCGGGGTTAGAACTTGTATGAGTCTCTTGGAGCCATAGAAGTTTGTGTTGAGTGTTGTGGTGGCCCTATGGACATCAAGGGGTGAGGGAGGAGGTGAAATTCCAGCATTGCTGACCTGCATGGTAGGGAAAATAAAGTTAGAACTTGAAAGTTACAAAAAAAATGTGGATATTAAAGACTGGCCATCCAAAAGACCATTTCGAAAAATACATGTACACTAACTTACAACAGAAGTGGTACTTACCAGGACATCGAGGCCTCCAAATTGTTGGTTTAGCCATGCGGCTAATCCAGAGATGGAATTTGGATCGGTGACATCGAGCTGGTGGAAAAAAACGCGCAGACCATATTGGGTCTTCAACATACGAACTACAGCTTTTCCATCACAAACATTCCTTGCAGTTAGAACCACTTTCATGCCCGCACTCGCCAAACCCTTCACAATCTCAAGGCCTATGCCTCTGTTTCCTCCGCTTACCACAGCCACAGTTTGCCTGAAAAACAAATCCCAGAAATGGATCATCAGTTTACGCCTCAAATTTCACAGCAATGGATTCAGATTTCAGTTTAGTTACTTGGTGTCTTGTAGCTGTTGGGACGCCATCTATTAGCAGATACAGTATGTTGGATTGTACTATGTTGGATTGTACTATTTCTGATATGGTATATATATATAATATATAGTTGTAGAGAACACGCTTTTGGTGTGGCAGAGTCATTCCAGTGGTGGCCTCCGATTTGGGAAGCATTCTTTGTTTCGTATTTCCTACGACCCTCTGTACCGTGTAGTCAAATAGAATTTTATTACAAACCAAATGTCGCGGATAGTTCTCGCTTGACTTCCACGTTGGTTTTCTTGGTCCAGTCTATAAAGTAGCCACGTGATATAATATTACAATATGGTACTTGGGTCGCTATTTCTGCCACGTGACATAATAGTACAACGTAATAGCCACGTGATATAATATTATAATATGGTATATGGTATTTGGTGCGTGTCTGTGAATGTCGTGCTGCCACGTGGCATCCCTCCATTGGAGAATGTTATTTGGGGCTACCAGTTTCCGGTTTCTAGCGGGTTAACAATGGGCAGAGCATCTTTCGATAGGGCCATAAGCTTGAATCTGGCTTTGTTACAGCTTGAATCCGGCTAGATGATGTTATAGCTTGTATATTCTGTGAGAACGGCTGTAGCTATAGCTTGCTTACAAAGGACGAGTTTTAGCACCAACAGACCCATCCAATCTGTCATGGTAAGACCTGCATCATTTCACTCAAGCAATCAAATCTTTCATTCCGGCATCTTCCTTCCCTAGATCTGCATTTTCAGCCCAGTTGAACCCCTTCTTGCATTTTTAGCCTCAATCCGGCTCATCAAAACGATGTTTACTATCAAATCCGGTGCCAAAATCATTATATTCTCTTCTAATTGCCCCAAAATCATTATATTCTCTCAGATTCAAGTGAGTACCTCTGCAACAAAATCCGTGGAATGCCGATTTAGTCCAAACGACTTTGAAATTGAAGCCATGGCTATGGCTGCATGCCGCTGCAATAAGCACGAGAAATCTGTCACGAGAGCAGAACTTTGCCGCCCCTTCTTCTAGTTTGCTAGTTCTTGCTAATACTGCTAGTTGTGAACCAGAGTAGATGCGCCAAAACCTAAAGCACCATAAGAAGCAAAAAAAACTAAACTACGAAGCATTTGCAGCATAAAAAACTCAGATCGAGGATCTTCCATAGCCAAAATGCACTGCAGAAGCGCCATAGTCGCCGAAATAGCTCCCCAAATACCATATTGTGGCTTCAAGGCATATGGTCCTGCATTCTGGCATGGCCGATGACCCGCTCCCGGTTCACCGGCCATGCCGGAATGCAGGACCATATGCCTTGAAGCCATACATTTGGGTAAGATTGAGATGTCATATGACTGAAGATCCATGCAGTTTGCCATTTTTCTTTTCCTTTTTTTCCTCCTTATTTTTTCTGCGCCGCAATCCAATCTCATATTTTCCTGCCACGTCTTTTATTGGATAAAATCTTGCTCGACGCGTGGCAGCGATGGCATCTAGCTTCGACTTTGGCTCTAGGGCTAACATCGAGTGCTCCAGCATCTGCAAAACGGCAATGGCAGGTAAGGCGCCATCAAATGGCATATTGTTAAACTTGAATTCTGCCAATGCAGGTAAGGCTATGGAGTCTTCTCCTTCGGGCAGTCCTTAAAGCTTCGGTTATTGCAGCTAATGATTCTAGAACTAAAGCTTTTGCTACTACATGCGCTCTAGCTTCTGCTACTATGGCGTTTCCGAGCAAAAAGAAGCGAGGTCCAGACTTGAGAGCAATGCTTGCATTACATTTTGTGTAAAAGGTTTGCTCTGATTTATTGTCTCTCCTGATAAAATCCAACTTCAATGCAGCTTAAACCCTAATCTTTTGATGTTCTGGCTTTGTGTATCAAATGGACTGTTGTATTTCTGATAACCTCAAGACTCTGAATGCAGGAGGATAAACATTGTCATTTTCGGATTTAGAGAGATCAATAGGGCTTAGGATCCCACGAATTTGCACATCCCGCTATCGCACAGTTCAGAGCAGCAACATATACTTTTTGTTACTTTTTATCAGGTATCTTCTAAATGATAGCAGATCTGTCCCTGCTTAAACATATTTCCAAATTTATCTTGCTGAAGAGGACAACAAAGATGTTGGATATTTGTTTTACGTTATCTAGGGCTGTCGGACCATTTTTCGAATATGCAACAACGAGTGATCTTAATGAGGAAAACGGTGAAAATTGGGTCACTTTTAGCATATGTCTTTTCTATTTCAGCTAATATTGTAAAAGCAATCATGAGATTGCTAGAGGAGGCATGAGCATGTATTTTTTATTCAAGGTATGCAAAGGGTTGCAACCAATCTCCCAGTGTCGGATTGACTTTTCAGACAGCCGTTCCTTCGTCTACTATGATCCTTGCTATAAATCTCGAAACTGATTTCTCAGCAAGGAGACTTAGAGCCAGTCAAGGTGATCTCTATCCGACGTAAGCAGCTCTCCACAAGTTGTCATTTATGGAGGAAGAAACTTATCCGCACACTGCTATATATATTGTGCTATATGACCTACGGATTAATATTACATCAACAACATAATGCTAACGTTTATTCTTTTCCATCACTGTCTATAGATCCATATAACAGTGTTTTCGTTTTATCGCCTTGAAGTATTTCTGGAATAATGCTCTGCAACAAGATCAAATCAAAATAGGTGATGCTCCTTAATTGTTATAGGATTGCTGAAAAGAACTTACCTGGGCAACAACTCTATGGCCTCTAAAATCAACGATGGCCATGGCAAGTGTGTACAACCCTGCAATATCAGCACTATTGTATGCCTTTGTGTTGTTAGCTGAGGCATATGTGGCCTGTTCACCATCAATTGACTGTAGTGAATTATCCTCCAACTTCAAGTCTGGTGTCGAACTAAGTGCAGCGCTAGGCTCTGTTGAATGCGCTGTTTCTGGTTGGTTCCTTGGTCTTCAGGTTCTCTTCGGGATTCTCCAGTGATTCTTGCCCCTTGTTTTGTTGCATTAGCATGACGTCGCCGTCAACAACAAAATTAAAGAATGTCCAAGCCACGTTGTGGGGGATAATGTCCAAGCCAGGCATTCGATGGAAGCACCACAGGCACAAGTTCAAATGGATGACATGCATTTTTGCGTCCCAAGACTTCAGAAAAACCTGCCAGATAATTGGTTATTTCAAACAATGGGCTGATTTAGAATCACAGTCGTAGGATCCAAAATCTCTCCTGAGCTCAAATTAACATAGAACCCTTGTGGAGATATTTATGAGCTTATCATACTCCCTAGCACTCCATACTGCTGATACAGACTATGCATATAAGACAATCAAGGGGTAAAACAAGATGACGCAAGCTAATCAAGCTACTACTACATCAGCTTATGGAAATGGCATAAAATCACGGGGTAAAACAAAACGATGCAAGATAATCAAGCTACTACTACATCGGCTTATGGAAATGATGGCTTAGCCCTGTGCAAAGCCACTGGCAAAAATGCCTCTCAAATTGATCAATTAATTTCGATAATATCAGGCAATTAACTCCGGCCATCTCAGCTAAACAAGGTTGCCATAGCCCTGTACAAGGCCATCGCAAAAAAAGGAAAAAATAAATAAATCTTTGAGGTATAAAAAATACAAGGTGTTAAAAAAAAGGGGAAAATCTTTTGGAGACCAAATTAAACTTCATGTGACCTTTTTTCCCTCAAAGCCTTGCTTTACCCTTTGATGTGTTAATAGGCGATTTCTAATTCCTAAGGAGATGTTAAGTCATTAGATTATGGGCATCAAGAAAAGTAAGTTACATGACGTAATTTTGCAAGTTATTGTCCACTTTTATATCTATTCCCATGACTCTTTCTTGATAACAAATAACAAATAACAGATAAAAAAACATACGTAGGTCTTTAATATCATCGTGCAATTCAAGATGGTAGTCATCCCCCTTTGTAACAATGTCTCCCAACTTACTCTGAAATTTTCATCCATATGCTATTCCTCATAGGTAACTGAGTTTCTTCAATAATTAAATACACTTAGTGACTTAAATTGAAGCCAGTTGTTATGTGCGACATCATTAAGGAAATTATTTGACAATAAGGAATTTTATAGTCATCCTAGGCAATATCTTTCTATTGTGCGGCCCAGGCCCATGGAGCATGAGGCGAGGAAATGCACGTTCAAATCCTGTATGTTCTAAAACATATGAAGAGAAATGTTCGCGGCGGCCAAGGCCGCCGCGATAAATTTCTTGTATGTTTAACAAATGTTGTGGCAATACCATTAAAAACCTTCAACCAATCGCGTAGAGGGTTGTCATGTGCTTTAAGAGCCTCAAACCAACTACATATTCTTTATAGTCGGTCCTAGTCTACATACAGAAAACAATCTTGGAGACTTTTATTTAACAAATGTTGTTGCGACAATACCATTAAGAAATCTTCAACCAACCACATAGAGGCTAATTATTAGGTTGTAAGATTCATGTGTCTTAACAAGGGTTGTCATGTTCTTTAAGAACCTTATATACAAAAAACAATCCTTGTTGTCCTTGTTGTCGTAACAAGGGTTGTCATGTTCTTAAGACAAGGCTTGTGAGTCTTCTGTTTAACAAATGTTGTTGAGGCAATACCATTAAGAACCTTCAACCAACCACGTCTATAGAAGCTCATTCTTAGGTTGCAGGATTCATGTGTCTAAACAAGGGTTGTCATGTGCTTTAAGAACCTTAAAATGTTTAACAAATGTTGTTGCGGCAAATCCATTAAAACCCTTCAACCGACCGCTTAGAGATTCTTAGGTGGTGGGATGCATGTCTCTTAGCATGGGCTGTCATGTGCTTTAAGAACCTGAAACCAACCACATATTCTTTATAGTCAATCATAGGCTATATACAAATAACAAACTTGTGAGTTTTTTATTTAAAAAATGCTGCTGCGGTAATACCATCAAGAACCTTCAACCAACCACATAGAGGCTCATTTTGAGGTTGTAAGATGCATGCGTCTTAATAGAGGTTGTCATGTTCTTTAAGAACCTTATGTACAAAAAACAATGTGTTTAACAAAAAAAACTTGTGTTTAACAAATGTTGTTGCGGCAATACCTTTAAGAACCTTCATCTAACTGCGACTACAGGAGCTCATTGTTGGGTTGTAGAATTCATGTGTCTTAACAGGTGTTATCATGTGAGGCTCGTTCTTCGAATGTGGGATGCATGTGTCTTAACATGGATTGTCATGTGCTTTAAGAACCTTAAATCAACCACATATTCTATATAGATGGTCATAGGCTATATACAAAAGACAATATTGTGAGTATTACGTTTAACAAATGTTGTTGCGGCAATACCATTAAGAACCTTGAACCGACCACTTAGAGGCTCATTCTTAGGTTGTGGGATGCATGTATCTTAACATGGGTTGTCATGCGCTTTAAGAACCTTAATCCAACCACATATTCTTCATAATCAGTCATAGGCTACATTTAAAAGAAAACACATACACACACACACGCACGCACGCACACAATTATGTGAGACTTATGTTTAACAAATGTTGTTGTGGCAATACCATTAAGAACCTTCAACCAAACACTTAGAGACTCATTCTTAGGTTGTGAGATTTTTGTGTCTTAAAAGGGGTTGTCATGTGCTTTAAAAGCCTCAAACCAACCACATATTCTTTATAAGTCAATCATAGACTACATACAGAAAACAAACTTGTAAGTTCTTTATTTAACAAATGTTGCTGCGGCAATACCATTAAGAACCTTCAACCAACCACATAGAGGCTCATTCTTGGGTTGTAAGATGCATGTGCCTTAATAGGGGTTGTCATGTTCTTTATGAACCTTATGTACAAAAAAACAATCTTCAGTGTCTTGTGTTTAACAAATGTTGGGGCAATACCATATAGAACCTTCAACCAACCGCATCTACAAAAGCTCATTCTTAGGTTGTAGAATTCATGTGTCTTAACAGGGGTTGTGATGTGCTTAAGAACCATAAATCAACCACATATTCTTTATAGTTGGTCATGGGCTACATACAAACAACAAATTTGCGAGTCTTATGTTTAACAAATGGTGGCGCTGCATAGCATTAAGAGCCTTCAATCGCGTAGAGGCTTTTCTTAGGTTGTGGGATGCATGTGCCTTAACATGGGTTGTCATGTGCTTTAAGAACCTTAAAACAACCACGTATTCTTTATAGTCGGTCATAGGCTACATACATAATACAATCTTGTGAGTATTGCATTTAACAAGTGTTGTTGCGGCAATACCATTAAGAATCTTCAAGCAATTGCTTAGAGGTTGATTCTTAGGTTCCGGGATGCATGTGCCTTAACAGGGATTTTCATGTGCTTTAAGAACCTTAAACCAACCACATACTCTTTGTAGTCGGCCTTAACGCTACACACAAAAAACAACTTTGTAAGTATTATGTTTAACAAATGTTGTTGTGGCAATACCATTAAGAACCTTCAACCAATAGCTTAGAAGCTCATTCTTAGTTGTGGGATGCATGTGTGTTAACATTGGTTGTAATGTGCTTTGAAAACCATTCTTTATGGTCAGTTGTAGTTACATACAAATACAATCTTGTGAGTATTATGTTTAACAAATTTTGTTGCGTCAATACCACTAAGGACCTTCAACCAGCTGCTTGGATGCTCATTCTTAGGTTGTGGGATGCATGTGTCTTAACATGGGTTGTAATGTGCTTTAAGAACCTTAAATCAACCATATATTCTTTATGGTCAAACGTAGGCTACATAGAAAAAACAATCTTGTGAGTGTTATGTTTAACAAATGTTGGTGCAGTAATACCATTAGGAACCTTCAACCAACTGCTTAGAAGCTCATCCGTAGGTTGTGAGATGCATGTGTCTTAACAGGGGTTGTCATGTGCTTTAAGAACCTCAAACCAACTACATATTCTTTATAATCGATTGTAGGCTACATACAAAAAACAATCTTGCGAGTCTTATATTCAACAAATGTTGTTGTGACAATACCATTAAGAACCTTCAACCAACTGCGTAGAGGCTCATTCTCAGGTTGTGGGATGCATGTCTTAATATGGGTTGTAATGTGCTTTAAGAACCTTAAACCAACCACATATTCTTTATAGTCAGTCATAGGCTATATACAATAAACAATCTTGTGGATCTTATTTTTAACGAACGTTGCTGCAGTAATGCCATTAAGAACCTTCGACCAACTGATAGATGCTCATTCTTAGGTTGCGGGATTCATGTGTCTTAACAGGGGTTGTCATGTGCTTTAAGAACGATAAACCAACCACATGTTCTTTATAGTGTGTTGTAGACTACATACAAAGAATAAATTTGTAAGTCTTATGTTCAACAAATGTTGTTGCGGCAATACATTAAGAACCTTCAACCAACTACGTAGAGGCTCAATCTTAGATTATTGGATGCATATGTCTTAATAGAGGTTGTCCTGTGCTTTAAGAATCTTAAACCGGCAATAGATTCTTTATAGTCGATCGTAGAGAATGTACAACAAGATGCCCAGGCACTACGGATTGCCCCAGTGCCATATATAATTGTTTTGGCCGTTCGAAATTTTCTCACTATTCTTCTCTTCCCTCTCTATTAGTTCGTTCTGTATTCTCTTCTCTCTTTATGCTCTTTTTATTCTCTATATTTTTGTCTTTATATCTCTCTCTCTCTCCATATGGATGCTGGGATCATACATTCAGGAGGTCATGGACATGCGAGATTAGATATGTCCTCGCTCACACACTTAACATGTATATATACATATATTTCATGATGTTGTATATCTGTACAGTTTGACAGCATTCTTATTACGGCCACGGTTTTTTCGTCGAAAACCCTTCCGGGGGGGGGGCGGATTGGTAAATTCAACGGAATGCAAGAAAGGGGACACCACTATTAAACTGCTTTCATATTTTCAAGCGCCTTATATATCGATCACGATCATGTTTGAACCAAAGAAAATAGACCGGGGTTTTTGTGGACTTAGCGAGTTTTTTCTGTGTTGTTATATTAAAGCCAAGGCGAAAGAAAAAACACACGGAGTTTTTCTGATTTTATACTGGTCCAAACATGACCATGGTTGATAAATAAGGCGCTCGTCACGTTTTTTGAGGATGGACAGGTCTCATAGTACTGATGACGTGCAAGAAGAGACTAAGTGGGCCCCATCCTAGTATACAATGTTTTATTTTTTTATGACCATATCAACTACTAGATGTTAAAATTCTTCCATTTGAATTCTTGATTTGTGTTGATGTAAAAAGCTCTCTGTAGTTTTTTTGTAGATTGTTGTTTCCAGCATGATTGGTTATCATCATTTATGGCTTACTTTTGAGCATCATTTCACGTTTGTATTGCACTAAGTCGAAGGTCTCGCATGCGTATTGTAGATTTTCTTGCAACATTGTATTGGTATTCCGTCAAAGCATATGCAACTCCATCACACCTTAGCCAGCCAAATAACCATTTTCATGTAACTTGATACGGCAAGAACATCAGTACCAATTACAAGTTGAACACTCCAGCCAAATCACTATGAGTGGGACCTGCCACCCACTGCGTTGAGAAGATACAGACTTGCATACTACTGTAAATATCTCAATGGTTGCAAAAACTCAATATACTTGAAACGAAATCACTCATTGTGATACACACTTCATTCCAGGAATTGAGTCTGCTGCATTCTCTTGCGCTTTCTTCTAAATGAGCAAGCAACATCTGACCCTGCAAATCCAGGACAATGCAGCAAATTTAAAAGATAAGTAAAAACCCCACAAAACTAGTATAATACCTAGAACTTACGTATTGAAAGTTAATGGAAAAGCCAAACCTGTTGCAAATCAGGATCAATCCGTGCTGTAACAAGTAATCGACGGAAGTGAATTGCTCGAAGCACTGCTCGGTGCAAATAAGCTGGAGCTATTGCTTCAAATGCATGCTTCAATGCATGTAACTGATCGGCACTCAAGCATATCTTCCTCTCAACTTGCTGCATGTAAAATGACCAGAATTGTCAACCAAATTAGAAATAAATAATAATTTTTCTCAGAAATGTATGTTACAATACCATTTTATATAATTTGTTAGGATAAGTCATGTCCTCCTTCAGCTGACGAGTTGCAACAACGTGATTGTAGATTGGCCAGCAGGGATGCCTTAATTTGAGTTGTGAGATCTGCCCAACTGGTTCTAGGCAAACCTTCACGAACAAATTGTCTTTTGAAACAATTAAGGTACAGGCAACTTGCCTAGGTTGCTCAAAAGGTGTCCGAAAAAGTGTCTGCCTAACTGGTTCTAAATGAACGTCTATAAAGGATGTGTCTTCTATACATGTTAAATTACAAATAACCTGGGTAGGCTCTAGTCGATCCGAAACCTCTGCTAAGAGCCCAGGAAGATCACGATGGAGAAAATTATATTCTTCAGTAGACATAGCTTTATAGCAGCCACTATATGGATCATTGGCAACCCATTCTCCTTCAAACTTGCGCCCAACTTTTGGCCAATAGAATATACCCCATCCTTCTCGTCCAGCTTTGCACCAGTTTCCTTCATACACATTGCCATTTGCATAATACTGTAGCAGTTCCTTTCCCAAGTTAGAAGCTTTCTCATCTAGCTAATAATTACTTTCAAAATGTTCCAGAATAAAATACTACACCCAAGGTAACAAATAATACTTAGACAAAATCTGTTCTTCCTTAAAATATCAAATTCCTGGTCTGCCAAAGAAGAAGAAAATCAATAAACCAAGCATTCACAATTTTCCCAATTCAATTTGTTAACACGTTGCAAGCTACAAGATGCACCAGAGTCTGATAACTCCAATATATAGCACAATAACAGGGGCTTTCAAGGGAATTTGATATGGATGTAAAAATGATAATTCTTGAAATCATAGACCATATCCCCAAAACAATTGAATGGGTTGTTATAAAGAATAAACATAGATTTAAGATAAAAATAATCACATTAGCTCATTAATTATATTGGTGAAAGTAGTCTTATTAGGAATTGAATTATTTTGGTAGAGGTTCGAGCCCTCGTAATTTATATTCTAAAACTTTAGACGAAGCTATATAGAGGCTCGATATTCCATCAAACCCTCATTCCATATTTCAAAATCATAAGTGCCCCCATCATAAATAAACATAAGTGAAACGAGAGGTGCCTAGAGATTCCAACATAGTGAAATGAGAGGTGCCCAAAGGTTCCACACAAATACATCCAAAAGCCTTAGAAATGCAGGGAAAATGAAAAGAAATGTACAAGTGTGCCCTGACCATGCTTGCGACCTTTCAGCCATTCTCCGTTATAAATGTTTCCATCTTTGAATCTCATGCACCCCCAGCCATTGTGTTCTCCATCCTTTAAGTCTCCAAAATATTCCTGAGGCAAAGATAATAGATGAGAGAACAATATTTTAGCAACTACAATCCAAATTAAATTTTAAGAAACAAGCTAATCTCGAATAAAGTATGAATGTATAATCCCTCAGACAATGTGCATGCTACAACAAAATCTGGTGAAGATAATAATGCTTCGCTCAAATGCTGCCAAATATACATTCACTTATACGTGTTTTGCAAGATAAAAAAAAACTAGTATTTCAAAAACGTCAAGGAATAGCAAGTCTAAATGGTACAAGAAATACAAAAGGCCAATGTTAATCGATCTAGTATGCACATAGAGATTGAAATAATGTAGATATAGAGTTGCAAATTTCACTACTTGTGTGCAAGAATCCAGATGTTTCCTATGGAGGATGTAAGGGAATGGCACGTGCAATGACGAGAAAACTTCCAAATTCAGAATCATGTGTGAGAAGCCAATACTATTAATGTGGTTCAATAAGAATTGCAAGTCTTCTATGTAAAAAATCAGATGCTTGTTATAGAAGAACACAAATGACCTGCAAATCAAGTAGATTAGCCAAAGTTTCTACTATTGCAAATTCTTTATCTACAAAACTCACCTGACCATTGATGTAATAAATATGTCCCCTGCCAGTCTTTCGTCCATAATTCCACTCCCCATCATAAACAAGAAAATCTTCGCCACTATGCAAGATCCAATGTTGTCCATATCCATGCGGCACATTCCCTGCAACATCCCCAAGGTAATAACCAGCATAACTGCCAGGCAATTTCATGCGGCCCTTTTCATCATGGAACTCATTAGCCTTGTATTCAGGCATGCTTACACGCATTCGTTTTGTTTCTCCAAAATGGGCGAGTGCCATTCTAACCATGCGCATAGGAGGTGGAGGCACATCAAGGTGGCATAGGGATGGAAGCTTTGTGTAGATTTTTACTTTGCGCCTTGTGGGCAGTCTACTAGGACGGCGTTTATGTTCTGCATTCGAAGGAACATTTTCATTGGGGTTCTCTTCTTCTGATTTATGTGAAGGAGGTTGTTGGGCTGCCATATCTGTTCCTCTTCTATACCAATTTCAAATTCTGAAAAAGCACATTTTGGCCATTAATAGCCACAATACGAGGCTTGAGTAGTTACAAGTTGGATAGTTAAAATCAATTTATAAGAAACTCAAAACACGTACTTTCCCTACACATACCTATCAATGTAAATCAACATGTTGACTTGCAAAATATTGGTGGGTTCAGCTGCAACATTGATGATAATGTCAAATGGACATTTACTAACACAAAAAAGAGAAAATAACTGAAAAAATATCTAGCAATACTACATCTCACTATCTTTCAAAAGTTTAGGATTTATCGTCCAGTAACTAGCGTCACAATGATCACACTGCAAATGGTCTGTGGCTCCAATGTTTGGTGCAAGGTTCCTTTGTGTTTGAGGCTTGATTCAATAAAAAGGATTTTGAGTCGTGGCTTTAATTGCTACATGCAGGAAAATTGAGGACTTTTGCATCATCTGTTCCACAATAAAATCTAACTGCTCTCTGATCCCTTTAGCTTATGAGCAGCTCTGTGATAAATTCTTTATATTATAAATCCTAGACAGAGTAACTTTCTGGCAGAAATATAACCATCATGGCGCTTGACCTCGTATCTTCTAGTATTGGATTTGAATATGGGATTGAATGCCTTGAATATCCCTTTTAGAAGCTAAACGTTGATAATGACACGAATGAAAACCAAGTTTTCTTGCACATTTTTTGCGGTATCTCTAATATTTGATGCACAAATTGTTTAGGAACAACATACTTCAATTCCATGTATTTAAGTACTTTCTTTAGGTAACATGAAGATTTTGGTAGCAATGCTGGACCTGTTGCCAAGATGAAAAAAGAGGAGAAAAATGAGTATTTCCATATTTGTATATTTCCTTTTGAAAAATTATGGCCTTCCAACCGTCGTCGTAGTTCTTGGATAGAGGCTTTAGGCTTTCTCATAAATGTGTTATGATGCTCGTAATATTATGTTTTTCTGAGTGGAAACCTTCGCTTGTTAATGGCCACGGATTGGTACTGGCAGCATATGTTGTGAAGAATTTGGGTCTCACTGAAGAAGGAAAAAGTTGTGGATGTCGAATGCTAAAGATAATGCTCTATTAACAGAATGCTAAGGATATTGCTCTACGATAAAAACTCTATTCTATTCTATTCTATTAACAAAAGCCAACCAGCTTTTTTAATCCGGCCTCATAACCCTATTTTGAGTTCTTCATGAATAGGTCTTTTTGCCTACATTCCGGCAAAGATGCATACCTTACAAATCACTGAAGCGCCTTTTGTCGAGTGGCCGGTTTGCAACAAATGAACAATTAAAACTCGTGGTTCCTAGGCAACTGTTGGCCATTGTATTATTGTACAACTTTGAAATCATCCTGAATTGAGGCACGCATATTACGCTTGACAATTACACGTCATGGGTTCGTTTATTTGGTGTACACGTATTAGGCTTTCGTTTATTTGAACATTTAACTCACGTCGTTCTCGTTGTCGCCAATATATACTCTGCTATATTTGTTTTCTCATTTACACCAAATTTCCCTTAAATTCATTCATAAATTTCATTCTATTCCTATTTATTTCATAAATCCTCATGCCCTTTTCATAGACTATTCATGTGAATTTAAGTTGTCTTGGTATCTTAGGATATACGTTAAGAGATCGAGCATGGGAACCCATATATGAATTGCCGACGAGCAGAATAGGATGTGATATGGTGGCATATCAAAATATGGGAAGTCCTTGCATTCCATTTGTAACCAAAGTGAAGGAAATCCATCAGGCCATCATGTGGAGAAGATGATTCTAGCGGTACGCAGTTCCTTGATCTGCTAATTACTCCAAAGGTAGAAGACCTCTAGTTCCTTGGTGAATACAAGAGTTCTACAATCTAAAATTGAGTACCTTCAGCAAATATGCAAAGCTTAAGTCTGAAATGATTATATTTGGCATTTGAAAGTGCATATTAGAATTCACTATGAAGTATCAAAGGTTCATTATGTACGCTGTTCTTGACCTGTTAGATTCAACAGCTGCAGTAAGGCACGTAAAAAAGGAGATTGGAGAATTGAACTCCAGGCTCCAGAAGACATAATTTTCCAGGAAGTCAATAAATTTCCCTTCAAAAAGAGAGTTTAGCTTGTTTAAAATAGAACTTTCAAGTTCTAGATCGACCCATACGAGCATTAAAGTCTCAAACAAGATTCTTGTAATGATTTCATGAAATGATTTGACACCCCAAAATTTATATATCAAACTGTAATGCCCAGGTTATGAGAGATCAAACAGAATACTTGACTAAGAATTCTAGAAAGGAAGGAGGTTCTTATTTGCCACAGTTGGTAGTCAGAGACACAAAGAGTATCCAATCTTATTTTTGGATATTTCTTGAGCAGGAAACACAGCCACCAAACCAATAGCACAGCCTAATATCATTCATGATCTTACTTCATTGAAACAAGCCTGACTTCCATAAGCAGCAAGCACCTTGCCTTCCTGAAGATGATCATTAATCAACTGAATCCTTTTTTATTTGTTTATCATAGAACTCCAACTAATTCATGAGAATTGCTTCTTATCTGCCCAGAATTCATCAAACATATGATCTAAGGTGCATTTTTCTCGTGGAACTCAGAACATCCCAGGAATTCAACCCAAATCAGGCTCTATTAGTATTAAAAAAAATCCTCAACTTCATCTATTTGCCATGCTCTGCCTAAAAGTAAAAGCATGCATCTGCAATGATCTGCTAGTGGTCTAAAGAGATATAGAATCAAAACAATGATAACCTTCATCAATTAAGCCCCTACAACAATGAATTCTTACTTCTTACTCTTTAAGTTTTCGTAAACTTTCAGCAATAGCAAGTCGCTCCATGTTCAAGTTCTGCAAAAAAGCAATATGCGTCGTCATAACTCCGAACGAGACAAGCTAAAAATTAAATGTAAATAATCTTTAGACATCTCCCTCACAAAGCATTGATGTTCTCATTATATTGTTGGACTATATGGCCGAGAGGCCATTTCTCTAGACCGTTTCTGTACTATTGAGTGCAGCTTATCCTCTCTGCCCACTAGAAACCAGCATCTCAATCTCATCTACATAAATCTGTACCATTGGCCGTAGTAAACAGTGTGTGCAAGCATATCACCATATCTGGGCTGTATGCAGTTGTACTGGGTCCTCAATATTTGTTGTTTTCATTATATATCATGGTTATATAAAAGCAGGAATTTGCAAAAGCTGCTAGTAGATGTGGTTTCCTTTCTTACTAAAATTTCAATTTAAATCATGTATTGGTTTCAATGGCCAGTTTTACCAAGTGAGAACCTAGGTCATAGAAAACGTTGACATTAGGAAAAGAAAATGTTTAAACACTTGCGGAACTGAACCTTTAGAAAAACAGAAAAAATACGCGTATTTTTCTCTAACTTTTCTGGCAACATTCCGGCAACAAATTGTGGAGCCATTTTTGGCTCGTTAGGGTTTCCTTCTTCACTACCCACGATCTCAACGGAGTTCTGAACGAAGTTCTGGCCGGATTCGGTGTAACAGTAAGCCAGTAAGCCATTTGCATCTGTAAAATTTTAACTGCAAGACGATTCATGGCGGGAATCAGAAGATATATGCCTGCAGTTCTTATCCAGTTCACATCCAGTTCCCTTTCTTTTTCCTCACGTTTTTCTCAAGAGTTCTTGCCGCCTTGCATTCTTCACACTATGGTTAGAAGCAGAGCAATTGAATGGCAGTATCTTGAGGTTGTAGAAGAGAACTCTCATGGAGTGTTCGAGGTGAAATGCAAGGAATGTGCTCAAGAATTTCTGTCACAATGTATCAGACGAGTTTCTATGTCTAAGTTTTTGAAATTTCTGTCGCAAAGTTTCTGTCACAATGTATCAGATCTCTATGGGAATTTCTATGAAATGAAATATCATATCTTTTTTCCGGTACGAAGTTCCGGCAGCGTTTTTTTTACGTTTTTCATTCTAACCCAGGAAGAAATGTGCTAAATTACAAGAGGTTCGAACCAGCAATTGAACTAAAAATCTCTGGAAATATTTTAAATAGCTTCTGTTTGACAAGTTCGTACGCACCCAATTAGTTAGTCAAGTTCAATTGCCTCCAGGCATAGGATGTAAGGCCCCTCTGAACCCCTGATGGAATAGCATTCCCCTGTGCCATCTATGATCCTTTACTTCCTACCAGATTCTGAAGGGCATAAATAACTTCAATTAGGGTCTTCCTTCTATGTGCCTCCTTCCCTTGCATTCATGCTTAAACATTCGAGCAAAATATGGCGCATTAGCAAACCTGCTTGTCATAAGCACCAAAAATTCATGCAGGCGTGGATGTTCTTAGCAGTCCTAACAATTGTTTGCTTTGTTTCATAGGTTGTCTAAAATATTATGATTCTTCACAATCATGCCTTTGACACAAAGTGAGATAGGTAGAGTTTTTTACAGAAATTTATAACCTGTAAATAAACAAGAAAGCACTTACGGTAGAACTCTAGCAAGGTTTCCATTTGAACCAGATTAAAGACCCTTAAGAGATAATCCTTCCACCCAATTGAGCTGCCTGCAAAAACCTACATATGCATAATGCGATATCATCCATAAGCGTAATAAGAAATCCTCAAACAAGTATCTTAAAAATAGAAGTTACAATGAGAAAGAACTAAATAGGTAAGCATTACCCACCAAACAAAATACAAAGAAAGTTAGCGGACAAGACTGCAGCAGGTTACGGCAGGCTGAGGGTCCACTACAGGACTCGTGCACTTTTCGAAGTTGGAAGCGACAAGAATTTCTTGAAAGGACACGAGCAACTAATTTTCAACATCATTTAGCTAAACCACACTAAGCCTAAACCGAGACAATAATTTCAAACAAACAAATTAAAGAGGATCCCTATGCAGAGGTATCCTATTATACTGAACATATGCACAGCCCTAAATATGACAAATATATTCTGATGCAATTGCCTGGAATTGGGGAGCTGCCAAACTATAATACTCCATCTAGCCACTAGTTTAGAGGATGCCTATGTCTAGCCACTAGTTTAGAGGATGCCTATGCAGAGGTACCCTATTATACTGAGTATAAGCACAGACCCTATAATCCAAGAAAAGATAGGAGGCTTACAAAGCAATATGCAGCATCATAACCTCAAAAACGAACCAAGAATTGATCTTGTGCCAGCACATATACGCTCTTTATCAGTCTGCAACATTATGAGCTGATAATAATTGATTAAGGTAAACCTAAAAGGAAATGGCAGGCTGAAGGAGCGATGAGTAGCCACATTAGAGAAACAGAATGCTGCATTTTCATATAGAATTTTTGGTTCTGCAACACATCAGCAACAAGGTACATAGATCAAAATGTGGATTGACTACCATTGTTGTCCTACATCATAGCAAAGGGGAGCGTTTTGGTCCTTCAAATTCCAATAATCAATGTAAAAGAGTCATAGACATATGCTGATGCATTGAGTTCAAATCGTTCCTTCTTATTTGACGCATTGAAGGCAGCCGGCAACTTAAGAGACATACAGACTGGCATACCTTTGTGTTGACGAATTAAAAACCATGGACTGTAATTGCATAATTGCCATACAAAGGCTAGCACCAGAGAAATTATCACTCAGGCCTTGTTCATCAGATAAAACTTTTAATCATGTCATGCAGAGGTTTTTACTAAAGAATGCATTGCACATGCCTTTGCGGCTAGAACTGATGCCACCACATCCAAACATCAATTTGCACATATTACAGAGCAAACTCTGGCAAATAGACATGTTGGTCCATATCAAAGTGAGAACCCGAAATGCAAATGGCATGACAAGGTAACTCACGTCTCAAATGCCAGGACGCCATTATTCTGTGATACCGGGAACTATAATCTTGAATATGATCTTAATTAAGGCTGGGTAAAGATACGATAAATAGGAGCTAAAAAAACCCTGATTTACCTTGAAGAGCATCTGCTGACCTAACCATAGGCGACGATCCATACCTTTGTGGAGCATCTTCTGATCTAACCTAGGCGACGGTCCAGAATGGCCATTGAATTCTAAGAACAGTCTATTCTAGATCATGGTCGAATGGCTTACGCCACATCCAACTCAAATCATCCTGTGATGCCGGGAACTATAATCTTGAACATGATCTTAATTAAGGCTGAAATAGAGCTACGATAAATGGGAGCTAAAAAAACCCTGATTTACCTTTGTGGAGGATCATAAGGCGTCGATCCATACCTTTGTGGGGCATCTTCTGCTCTAACCTAGGCGACGGTCCACAACGGCCATCGAGTTTTGAAGACCGTCTGGTACTGTAGATCATGATCAAATGGCCTAAACCTAAGCCGTGACGAACTCAGAATTTTAGACACGTGGATAGGTTAGCCTTCGAGATAAGGGACGCCTCACATGTGAGCGGCAAGTTTTGCCGGACGTCAAGCCGTTCAAGACGCTCTGGTCTGAACTGCTCCAGCAGTTCAAGGACGACCGGCTCAGACGTCAAACCGGCCGTCTCAAATTTCGTTCATGTGAATGCGTTTTAATTTACATGTGAGGCGTCTCTAAGGGGCCACTTGTGGCCAGGCTGTTGCCCGCTTGTGGCGAGGCTGTTGCCCGTCTCGTGCAGTTTGTGTGTTAAGATGGAGAAGTTACATTGACGAAGCTTAGGCCCAGATTCCACTGCGCCGTCAGTTGCTACATGGACGAATCAGGGATCCACAAATAATCAATTAACACTCTTGTTGCGATTCCATTGCAGTCAGAGATCTGGGTGGAAGTTTCCCACGTGGAGTGGAGTGAGTTATCACAGAAATAACAGACGGGGGATCTTGCACAGGAGTTTCAGGAAAATTTGACAGCTCGGATGAACAAAGCTTAGAATCACGAAGTGCCGGAGCTGCAATGGAATGTAGATGATGGTAGGTAAGCCATGTTTTATTGTCGATCGCCCGCTAGTTCTTGCCAGCAGATCCAGAAACGGCCGGGTTAGTGGAATCTGGGCCTTATTTTGACATGATTTTCTAGTGCAGTTTATGTGTCAAGACATGAACGTAAGTTGTTTAGTGCTTAGATTTAGTGCAAGCTATACATATCGAGGCACGATAGGGAAAGGGTGTGAATTTTAATGCTACGTGATAGGCCTATACGATGGCATTTAGAAAGTATTGTGAATTTGGATGTTATGCTTGGTTCGGGAAATACCGGGGTGGGGTTAAAGAGCATCTGACTGTTTAAAATTAAAAATTGACATGTTGTTAACAAAGTTGACGGATATGGGCCCGTTTAATTTTTTAGCTTTTTAGGAAATTGGTGGGTTTGAATTTTATTTGACGTAAAAAAAGCCGCCTCTTATTTTTTTCACGGATTCTCCACGAGCACCCTATTGCATTTATTTTTTTTGGCACTTTCCTTTTTAGGTTTAGGTTTTCTCTGTTACGTTTACTCTTAGGTTAGGTCCGAGCAACAAATGCAAGTACAACTTGAGATCGATGAAACCGGTGCGCTGCGGGGTGTTCGAAGAAGCAAAAGCAGAAAATAGCGAGATGATAATAGCTCTCGGCTCCCTATGCAAATGCGATATAGCAGCAAATGGAGGAGCTCCTCCCTCTGGCAAGCAGCAGCAACACCCAGTCTTTAAAGATTTTTTGGAAGATATATTGGCGGAGGTTGAATCTTAGAACACCAACATTTACTAAAAGCCTTACCTTAGTTTGCAATGCATTTTGCAGAGTAAGCTAGTTAATGCTTTTACCTAATCTTTGGTGTGCTTTGAAGAGTTCAACAGCCTATACACACAAGAAGTAAGGTCCATTTCTTCTAATTTCTCAAAGCGTCCATCAAGGCTAGTCTATTCTATGGTATAAGGGAGGCGCTTATACAACAAAACCAGCAAGATCGGGTAAATTTCTTTACATCTACATTGCATTTTCTTGCTAATTGAGCTTCTGATTTGTAGTAGAATGTACATGGAGATGAGTTTCAAAATTCGTAGTCATTAAAATATCAAAAGACAATACTGTCTTGGTTGTCACAACATCATCTTAGCAAGCTTTTAGTGATTCTTTGGGCGATATTGGAGGCATTTCGAGTTTGTTCCTTAAGTGCAGGAAAGCAGGTACCAACTTTATATATATTGTTGTGCTTTTTCCCTTTCTATTGTGCTTCTTGTTGTTTTTTAAATCTGTAATACATGAGCCTTGTTGCATTTTTATTTGATTTTCTAGAAATGTTTTCACTTGGGTGTCTTAATTAAATGCCGCTCTTATATTAGAATTTATGCGAAGTTGTCAATGGCTCCTCCAACGAAAAGGATGGTAAAACAAAGGGCGTGAAATCAATTGCGCAAAATGGCTAGATTCGCAAGGGAAGTGGAAGCTCCTACTTCTTGAACCAAGTAGGGCAAAAGTCAAATAAATATCAGATGTCATGGCGTGCCATACTCAAGAGCTTAATGTCGAGCATGAGAGACTGCAAGCTAGGAAGGAATTCAAAGAAAGATGGTCGGATGAACATGATTGGTTAAGGTTCAACTATGACACAGTAGAGCTTATTGCATTTATTGCAAAGAGGATTCAAGATGTAGAAGCGCATTTGGTAAAGAGGGTGCAACAAATTTAAGGACATCGCCTTTAAAGAGCATGCTGCAAGTGGTCAACATAGACATGCATCATGGTTAGCCACGCAGGAAAGGATTCCTGCGTAAAGTGGAGAAGCGGAAGAATGATTCGGGGATAAGGAGGTCCTTACTTTAATGAAGTGTGCATATTTTATATGTAAGGAAGACCTTGCTTATAGAAAGTTTGGTTCTTTATTACATCTTCTTAGGGATTGTGGATCAATTGCTCTGTTGATGTATAATGATGATAAAGCTTGTAGCTACTTTAAAATGCATCACCAATCCTTAGAAGAAGAGGTATTTGAAAAAAATCGAGAAGCCCTTGGTATGGCATAATGGTTGACGAATCAACGGACATTAGTGTGGTGCAACATCTTATCCTTTATGCCACTTACTTGGACGATTTTCAGCCCAAAAAATCATTTATAAGCTTGTCGCCATTACAAAGGGGAGATGCAAAAACAACCACTTGCAGCCATTGTGGATAAATTGGTCAAGGAAAATTAGACTTGACAAAAATGATCGGATTTGGTTCGGATGGGGCTGCGCTATGATTGGATGCGGAGACATGTGTAGCTACTAGACTAAAAGATTATCATCCCTTTATGACATCCATACATTGTGTAGCTCATAGAACCAATTTATGTGTAGAATCAAGAGCCAAAGATGCAAGGTGCAAGCATATATGTGAGAAGATTGACAAACCGGTCAATGGGGGCAAAGAAGCTATTATTCTTGTAGTAGTTTAAGAGGATCTTTCTTGGAAGGAACTTGAAGAGGAACTTGCTTACTCCACCTTAAGGCTTGAAAATATCTCGACAACAAGATGGTTGAGTAGACACCATGCAATTGCAAAATTATGTGAAGTCTACGAACCTGTCATGATGGTATTTCAACAAAATAGTCTCTGCCCCTTTATGAACAGTTAAGAGAATTTAAGATTGTATACATTATGCACTTCCTAGCTGGTATTCATTGCATTTGACCACTTTGAGTTGCGATTTCCAAAAAGATTGGGTGGATGTCACTTCTATAGGCGTACCTTGTGAGTCGGAACAAAGCATCATATTGAGATGGAGTTCTTTAACGAGGTATTGGATCTAAATGGTGGTTTGAAAGATAGCAAAGGATATCCCATAATTCCCCGATTTTGGCAAATCAAAAGGATATCTCGCTTCACTTAGAGGGGTCAGAAAGGAGATATGTATCGCGCGTTCAAATGAAAAGGAATGTTGATGGTGATGATTTAACAGAGGCTCTTGAATTTCAAAATAATTTTACCTTTGGATGAAGGTTTAAGCCATGTTTTGGTTGCTTTGGGTGAGAGGTTTAAGGACCATGAAATTCTGTCCATGCTTCAAGATATTTTCACCGCGCATGTGCCAATGGAAACAAAGAAAATGAAAGAATTTGGACAACACGAGGCTAATGAGTTGCTGAAATTTTATGGAGAAGCTCGAATGGTTGGAGGAGTCACATTTAATAGTCTTATTGATCGAGACAAATTTACGCCAGAGTTTAGAAAGTTTAAGTTGCAAGCATGTAAAAATTTCCCCTCGGAGTGGCGAGGAAAAAATTTTGTAGACACTTGGACAATTATTCTCTCTCATAAAATGTTGAGAGAGGATAAATATGTGAAATGGTGAAGCTTGGCGACCGTGGGTATGGTTCAATGCTCAAGTAACGGCAATTTGTGAGAGGGGATTCACCAACCCGAACCATATTAAAGATAAATATCGCAATAGGCTTTCAACAAATGGAGTCGATTCTCTCATGAGGGTTGCAATTGAAGGCCCCCCTATGGAAGCAATTGATGAGTTGGATTTTGGAGAAGCTTACAAGTTTTGGAAATCTAGTGCTAAGTATAGGCATCTAAAATGTCACGTGAAAATGTGGTAGATGAAGAAGAAGAAGAAGAGGATATGATTATGGAATAAGCTGAATTTTGAATGTTATAGTGGTTAGAGATATTTTAACTTTGACTGCTGCGCATTTATATGCCTTATGTATGCAATTTTCTGATTTCTGATTTTGATCAGTTATCATAAACCATGTTACTTTATAAACCATCTATTATTATATCCGGTTGATTTTTACTTCTTAGAAAAATTGTATATATTCGGTTCATTTTTAATTCTTAGGAAAATTGCATGTATGTTTTGTTTTTCGTAGGAAATTGTAGGCTGGAAAGGGCTATAACCGGGTTATGTTCGCAAGTCCAAGAAATTTTCCTTGGACTTGTAAAAAGTTTCCCGAACCAAGATGCTATGTGATAGGCCTATATGATGACATTAATGATCCATGTTACTAAAGATTTTCACGATGATGAGTATACTGCAGGGCAAGGTTGTGACGGTTTGTACGTATATGCAGTTCTTCGTGTTTGGGATTTTTGTAATTGTTGCGGTGATTTTGGTATACGAATTGAAAGGTGCTTAGCATTTACAATTAGTGCACACTACACATACAGATGCGCGATATACATATGCGCGATATGAAAAGAGTGTACAATTCCACTCACTTGATGTTACTAAAGATTAGCGCACGTTGAGAACTGTGGTGGTTCTTGCATGAAGACATGCAAGATGTTTCGCATATGAACCAGTCTAATCCAAGCTTATTTCCTTTCATGCAAATGTATGTGAAAGTGTGAAGGGTCGCTTTTATTTCTAACATTTACATCATTTTTTAGCATAGCAATGGCATCATCTAATGCTGTTGTGCTATTTTGTGAGGGTTCACTATTGCCTCTGAACATGTCTACAAAATTATAGTTCTGTAATAGCTTCAAATTATAGTTGTATTTCAGCTTCTATTCTTTTTAATTGAACAACCATCACTCGATAGCACAAATGGACGGCTTCATTATAATTGTGCCAAAAGCCCGATAGACAACAATAGAAACTTCTAGTGTTAGGTCCAATGTAATTTCACCACAATCTTTGCTATGAATGTGAAGGCAGCAAATGCACTAGATGTTGGCAACCTTCAATATCATGGATGGTTTATTCCATTATTTCAGGGAATGATACATAAGAAATTACATGTCCAAAAAGAATGAGCGTACCACTCTCCACAGTTTTCAGGAGGCTTTCTGTCAATACCTCCCCACCAATAGGAGATCTTGCTATTGCCTCACTAAATAACATATAATATTAGAGACTGATTCACCTGAAAGAGACTAAAAGTAAAGGGTTCAACTATACCTAAATGGGCGTATCTTGTTTGATTCATAGCCATTATGCACCAGCAGCAACAGTTGTTGATCCTCCATCGTTGTTAGTAATTACAAAAATTGATGTGAAAAGATTGGACAAGAGATCGGGTTCATAAATTTACATATTTAACGCCAGCTCGCAAACTTGCATACTCCCTCCATCTAAAAGAACATTTGAAAGGTTTTAGAAAAACTGACTTGTGCACACAAATCTTTAAAGGGGTCCAATAAGCCTGTACTAAGCAATCGTGGAGTATTTCAAGTTTAACAATGCTTATGCTACCTATAATATGATGTTTTGCCCACCACATGAAGCCCAAACTTTACAAGGCGGCAAAGGAAAAGCATATGCGGACCTTCCAAAAATAAGGCGAGTCGATGTCATCAGGACGCCCCCTAATATATACTGGCGCTTAGGACGATATACATGCACGGACTTCCCATGGCAATCAGCTCACCATGAGAGGGCCCTCCATCTAACTCGGACCATCCATAGAAAGATGCCCGGGTGAAGGACACGGAGGTGTCATTCGGCCCACGCCTTCAATGGGACTCCTAAGTTGTGGAAGCGTGAATACATGTTAGCGTACAGCATAAATCATACATAAATAACCACCACGAAGGGTGACACATCCATCCAAGTACTAACGCAACATCTAATCCCAAGGAAAATGCCCCAAACCCCGGTTCTACCCCGCTCGCACTCGGTGGAGGATGGACCGGCTTTCGGTCTAAAGAGATCAGCAGACAGAGGTATAACCCGGCGCTATCGGCATAGAACAAAGGGCTAGGGTAGTCCACTCCATCCGCCCCTCATGTGCACACTTTTACGATAGGTCAATCATGCTATGACGGCTTGTAGCCCCTCCCAGACGCAATCCCAAGGAATCACCCCGCCGGGACTACTCCTTACATCTCCCCGTCCGATGAGGCAGTCGAGAGGCGCTCTCCTCCCCGAAATGACGGATCCCACAGGGTATGCTAGAGAATACGCGTCCGCATCACCGACCATCCTCCATCGACTTACTCCCCTAAATCTAAAGGTCACCACCAACCCGCTTCGAGCCTGGGGGTCCATATAGGCACCTCCCGGCCTGTGGAGTGTCGTAACCCATACCCGCCCTCTCCGTGGCCGCTATAAGCCTAGCACACTATAGGAGTCCCAGTGGCCCGCTTAGGCAAGTCCTCACCCCCCAGATTCACCATCATACTCAAGTATCCGGTGCTGAACCACATCATAGCATCCACAACCGGTGTAGGCTCTTGTGCACAGCCGCATCTAATGGGAATAATGGCTGGGCTCTATCTAGAGCATACTACAATACATGGGTTCGAGGTCTCTACCCCGTAATCCCCCATCTCCTGTGCTAACTAAGCAAAGAACTACTAAACCATCAACAAAAAAAGCACATACAGAGACTAGAGATAAGAATACTCACCATATCAATCAAGGGTTAGCCTAACAGTAAACCACGAGAAAAAACAGAGAGAACACACCAGCGCTATGCTATAAATCAACAAAGTAACCCAACACTAACCGCCAAATCGGTCTTGGGTGCTCCATCTCGACTAGTCAAGGGTGCCTCGGCAGCCGCTTCTCCTCCCTCCATCTCCAACCGCCCCTAATTCAATTGGGGCCCAAAAGCCCTAATTTAGGTGTCCCAATTGGAAAACGCCGCCTTGCCCAATCGATTTGGGCGGTGGCATGTCATTAATTAACTAATTAAACTACTTAGGTTAATTAAGACAAAAATACACTTAATTAGGTTTTATTAATTTAGCATAGCTAAATTAATCCCTTTTAGGTCAACCCCCTAGGTTAACATACCCCATGGTGGCGATATGCCTACTACGTGACGATGTCGGTTATATTTATAATGATATATCGTGATAAATACGTGGAACGCCACATTCTCCCACCTTAGAAATGATGTCCGCCCTCAAGATCAAGACTGCCTCTTGCTCTGGGCCAACACACGAGATGTTGGGAGCAAGTCTCCCCCCTTATAGAGAGCGGACCTATCAAGGTAGGTGATATTAAGGATACATATCAAGCTTTCTTGAAACATATTCAAGACACTATATGTTATACAAAAGTACATGTACGTATTAATAATGACATGTAAATTTTAACATTACACAGACTCGGTGAGTTTCAATTTATGACTTTGGGTTTTCAGCAATCCTGATACACATTTTATTTTAATATCATATAGACCCCCATAGTACTGAAAGTATTTTAACAAGACGATCATGAACAACCGTAGTCCATGTCAGAGATAGATCTAAGGGAATTAATTCCGATAGTAAAATTATATTTAGAGTAGGACTTAATAAGTACAGTTACACAAGTAATATATAGACAATAATGTTACATAGAGAAGGTGTTATTTAACGTATTGAAGGATTAAACATGTGCTCTTATGCTCCTCGTTGGGTACTGCGTTAGCTTTATAAACATATCATATAGAAGGTAGCGTTATGCTATCATTACGATGACATTTAACTTAACAATAAAAGACATTAAAGTTTATAATACGTGTTGTCATGCGGAGTGCTGGAATGCACCCGCACCTTAATCTATCTTAGATTACATATATAATAATTAAGTTGTGGTTGAAGGGACCACCCCCATAAGGAAATAGAAAAAATTAACTACAAGGGTTCCTATCATGCCTATGGTTCGCCATTCATAGCGGCATAAGGAATGGCCATGTTCCTATTATCGCCGAGATGAACGTGGCCTATCATCTACATGCCCGTCCCACCTAGGATGCATCTACCCCACCAGGTCTCTGCATGATCCTTGCTGGACCAAGCCTTCATTGGCTAGTGTGCAGTCGGGGTTGATCGCATCGTTGATGGCGCGGCACTGGAGTACCCCCTGTTTAAGCTATCTGAGCGGAGGCACTAGCGCAAGACTACTATTAGCCACCTATACCAAAACATGGCTTGGGACACTAATGATGATGCTTACACCTGGCCGAGACGGCGTGAGCCATTGGCACAAGTGCTTTTCCTATCCATGAGTGGTGATGATGCCTACACCTACGTGACCTCTGGTCATGTGCACACGCAGTGCATGATGGCATAAGGAACTTTTAAGATATGATCCCATCATCGCCAACAATTATCTACTTAACATGTATGCATCTTAGATACAGGAGGATATATACAGTCTCCCCACCTTATTGACTCACTTGCTAAGGTTGGTGTATCCTAAATATATAATGCAGGGTGACATCCCCGGGAATACCAGACGCCCTCCACCCATCGAGGCTGTGTCGTCTAATTTGGAGATGAGGTGGCCGTTGCGTTGAATACATAGGTTCTCGACCGTAAAAGATTATGTGGTTGTCTTAAGGTATTCATTTAGTAGCGCTAGCTAAGATATTGAGTAGGTATGATGGATGCACTTATCATGTAACATTTATCCCAATGATGCCAAAAGTTTACAAAATTACTTATGACAATCCTACCCGGCAAGGTTCTGTCATGATGACATCCCTTTGGTTCCAGAAGATTAGGAAACTACTTATGCTTCTTATTTTAGGTGGATCCTAAATATATAATACATGATGCTATTCTAGAGAGTTGCCCTGTCGTTGTTAATCAAATTCTGGAATTAGTCCCACCAAGTGAGTTGATGTTATCATAGCAAGTTGGTCGGACTTGCTAGATTACTTCGTTTCATGTGGTCGGGTTATTCCTAGGAGATAGTAGGTTTATATATGGTTAACAATTATCGTCGTAATGATTCCGTCTCAGCAAGGTGATCAAGCTCACCAAGTGGACTCAATACGCTGGACATGTGCTAACAGTCATGTATAAGTCTAGCTAACCATGCAGTTTTTCCGTCCCACGCATTGAGGACTTCCTCAATTCCCGGGTGATAGCTCGTACAAGGCATGTACCAGAAATGCCTGACGACCGTATCAAACGTGATATCAGTTAAATCCAATTTTACGTAATCTATACGATACTACGTAATCCGATACTACGTAATCTATACGACCGTATGCACTTGGGAGCGTGCTAGAAGTTCGTGGAGGTACCGGATACTCAATCGGTTTGTTGAAGATGTGTTGTTCGTTGATGTAGAGGTTGGCTTTCTTCACTAAGGTCCTGCCATTAGTGACGGTTTGATGACGTAGCTGGCAACTTGATGTCTCCTTGATCGCATGACAAAAGTTTGAAAGAGACGCCTTCGAAAGAAAAAGATCCATGTTGAGTTCTTCATCTCGGCATCTAAAGGATGACCGTGGATTTTAATATTATAAATATATATGGGTATCTTACATTTAGATGTGTATTCATTTCCGTTATTATTTACATCTATTTGTATTTATAGACATTAAACACACATCCAAACTCTCCTATAGTTTTTTTGTTCCATTTAGAGACATTAATTACAGATACATACGTCCTATTTTATGACGGCACCGATACGTCTCCCAGATTGTTCATATGCGACACCGTCAAGTTGATGTTGCCGATGGGGAGTTAGACAAAGGGTTTATCGGATGAGTGTCCGCCCGTGTTGTGGCCATGGGACTTTCTTGTGTCACTAAAGGGCAGTTGAGAATACTATGTCCTTGATGAAAGCAGCGGAAACAGGCCTTCTGATCCTCTCTGAGTGTCTCATATGACGGTGGTGGTGCTGGTGGTAGATGTACATGTGGAGTAGCCTTGAAAGTCGCTGGATCAATAGTCAAAGGTGCCTCCCTTGCTCATGAAAGAGCCCTTGCTGCGGTTGCCCCTGGTGATTTGGGGTGAGACGCACGCTCCCTAGTCCAAAGATTACCGAGAAGTCCTTCAACGTATGGCTTTTAAGCTTGGCTTGTTGGAGGAGTGGGCATTCGAGACTCTACGTGGAGTATAACGAGCCTTGAAAACTTGAAGAATTTGATCGCAAGTTCGGCGGTGGCTTCTTCACTCATTGCATGCACTTCGGCAACCTCGCGAATCTGCTGCAACCAAGATTCGGCATCCATGCCGGAGAATGGAAGGAGCTTTCGGTTACTCCAAATATCTTCCATGGGTTGAGTATCGGATTCGGAAGAGTCGCTGGTGTCTGAGGAAGAGGTGGATGTGACCGCAGGGCGTGGATGTTTAAGACGTTGAGAGTGCGCAGGCACACGAGAATCCGTAGGCGGAGGTGCGCATTGCTATCTATAGATGAGAAACTTGTATGAAACAAATCAAGAATAATTGAGCATACACAATTAACATCCATAGGTAGAAGATCCTAACGGTGGTATGCGGAAACAAGATTATCAGAGTGACACAATGGTAGTTTGGATAAGGAGAGTCGAAGTGAATGGTTTATCTTAAATTATAGGAGGTGCCCTGATGATTCTAGGTACTTAGCAAAGTAAAGAACATGATAAAACATGATAAGTTCAAAGCTAAGGAAAGGCGGAGTACGGATCATTAGGCAGAGGTCACCTAGTTGGAAGGTCACTTACGCGCACAAATTTGGGGGATGAGTTGCATACTGTGCGGGTATGATTATACGGGAAGTCTAGGTATGGCATAAGTTTGGTATAGAAGGGTATAACAAATAACAATGCAAGGATCTATAAAGATGGTAAGACATAGAGATCAAATGACATATAGACTACTCATTATGTGTGGCTATCGAGGTGCAAAGGCTATGACTTTGACAAAGATTTAATAGATGGCTAATGAAAAATGATGGCAATTTTGATGATGGCATGGTAAAGAAAACATGTGGAAGAACTTCTGATATAAGGGGTAACTTGGAAGGTGCCTGGGTGATATCAAGTTTTGGGACTCGCAAAAATCACTTGAGAGATTTAAGCTAAGCTATAGATGTAATGACAACCAAGAACTAGGATAATGGCCAGAAGATTTTGTTCGAACCACGTCGGGATAGCCTAGGGAGAGTTGACTAACAACAATGGTTGGTTTCTATTAGATTGATATACTAGAATAATTGTAAGAGAACAACTAAAAGGAATCCCAGTATGGTAGAATATCCTTGTGTAGAATTGGAATGAGTGAAGATGTACTGCAAGTTGAGATAACAGTAGGTAGAGTCATGTGGCGGTTCAAAGTGATACATGGAAGAAGCATCTAGTTAATTGAAGATTAAGGACAAGAATTTCTAGACTAGAATGGTTTACATTAGGAAAACAGAGCTACTACTGAATAGTAGAGAGATGGGTTATTATATCCATTGAATACCTGAGGAGGCATTTCCTCATCGAATGAATGGGGTAGAATATAAGGACAAGGTTGCATTCTAGGTGTTCTTAGATAAGATATCGTTTGCGTCCCACGGCCACGGCTCTCACTTCGAAAGCATCCGTGCCGGGGAAATGAGGAATTCGGTCCGCTCTCGAATTAAGGGTCCGGCCACACGTTACCGGAGATTAACATCTAACTTGGCCATGTTGATGTAAGTGTTGTGGGCGCCATGGCGAAGAAAATGATAGTGTAGGAGCAACATGGAGGTCTACCACGGCAAAATGCTTGCCTCGGATTTATGGCGAAAAATGCTTGCTCCGCGCTATGGCCCGAAATGTTTTACTCGGGCGGCCATGGCGAGAGAGCTTGTCTCGTGGGCTAATGGCTTAAAATGCTTATCCGGCCATGGCCATGGCGAGAGAGCTTGCTCAGGTGGCTATGGCGAAAAGGCTTGCTCCGATGGAGTTGTTACCTTCACAACGTGGGTCTACGGAAGGCAAACCCTCTAATTTAAACAAAGTATAGATGAAGTATAATTATTATAAAAAAAAATATATCTCTTCAAAAGAAAGAAGTTGGCTCATTGGTAAAGGTGTTGGCTTGGGTGCAGAAGGTCAGGGGTTCAATCCCATGATGTACCTTTTGCTTAAAAGAATGTTTAACTAGACAAAACAGAATATTAGATGTGTATAGATAAGAGGTAGAACATTATTCTACATAAAGAGTGTTCGCAAGATGGAAGGGGTGTTAGGTTGGAGGTGGGAGGTCATGGCAAAAAAAAAAAAAATTAAAGTAGGCGGGCGCTGAACCTCATGCCACAAGCTCCTACCCCGTCGCCTCCTACGGACGCCGGGCGACACCGGGTGTGTACCCACTGGCAGCTTTAGGGTTTGCCCCTTTTTTGTTTTTAAGAGGCGGCTCGAAAACAAGGCCGGCCCCTACCCGGCGCCCTGCCACGATTGCCACCGACCAGGGTATACCCAAAGGAGCGTGTTTAGGGTTTCGCCAATTTCGGTCCACACTCGCCGGGACCGCCATCCCAGTCGCCTGTGAGGTCATTCCCCGAGGTCCCTTGAGTCGATGGCACCGCAGCCCTTTGCGCCAGCCCCGCCCAACCCCATGAAGTACAACCAAGACAAATATACACATACTTTAAAAACTAACAAAACTTACACATCCACAAACCTAACTTGCTAACAAACAGATCAACCATACTACCAAAGAGGTCTAAAAGTACTCTAAAGCTATCCTCTCTACTTAACGGTCTAGCGTGTTAGTACATGGCCAGCAAGTAATGATTTGGTCTACCAAGATCATGCTCGATACCACTCAGGACGCCCTCAAATATATACGTACGGCTCCTGGACGATACATATTGTGGACTTCCTCCCATGGCAATCAGCTCACCATGAGCGTGGCCCTCCGTCCTAACTCCTGTACCATCCATAGAAAGATGCCCCGGTGAAGGACACGGAGGTGTCATTCGCCCACGCCTTCAATGGGACTCCTAAGTCGCTAAGTGAATACATATTAGCATACAAAAGATAAATCATACATAAATAACCACCAATGGCGGGTGGCACATCCATCCAAGTACTAACGGCAAAGAAGATGCATCTAATCCTAAGGAAAACGCCCCAAACCCCGTGTTCTACCCGCCTCGGAACTCTCGTGAGGATGGACCGACGGGCCCGGCCTCAAGAGATCAAAGCCAGATGAGGTATAACCCGCGCTATCGGCATAGAACAAGGCTAGGGTAGTCCACTCCATCCGCCCCCTCCCTGTAATACTTTTGCGTATAGGTCAATCATGCTATGACGTGCTTGTAGCCCTCCGGTAGACGCAATCCCAAGGAATCACCTCTTCGACTACTCCGTTACATCTCCCTGGCCTCGATGAGGCAGGTCGTAGAGGCGCCTCCTCCCGAAAGCATGACGGATCCCCCGGTATGCTAGAGAACACGTGCATCACACCCCCGCATCCGCATTCCGGGACTTACTCCTAAATCTAAAGGTCAGGCTCACCAACCCGCTCGAGCCTGGGGTCCATATAGGTACCTCCTCCCGCCCGTGGAGTGTCGCACCCATACCCGACCCTCTCCTCCGTGACCGGGCCATAAGCCTAGCACACTATAGGAGTCCCCAGTCAGCCGCTTAGGGCAAGACCCCACCCCCGATTCACCATCATACTCTCAAGTATCCGGGTGAACCACATCATAACATCCACAAATGTAGGCTCTTGTGCACAAATTCGTGATCTAATGGGAATAATACAGGGCTCTATCTAGGAGCATACTACAATACATGGGTTCAGAGGTCTCTACCCCCCGTAATCCCCCATCTCCGGAGTGCTAACTAAGCAAAGAACTACTAAACCATCAACCAAGGCACATACAGAGACTAGAGATAAGACGAAATGATCTATCAGACCCAATACAAGAAGAGCCTATTGTACTTGATAATAAGCCAAATTAAATGCCCTAAGGATGAAATGATATGTCTATTGCATCAAAAATTGTTAAGGCTCTACCTATCTAAAAACAATGGTAATTCAAGTTAAACAAGAACTAATCATCATGACATCAACCCAATTATAGACCAAATCAATATTTCAATAGGAATCGAGTCCATTCTTCAGCAAATGCATTTCAATTCGACTTTCAACAACCCAAACATTAACCTCTCGGCATTAACCATATATATCAAAAGTACACGGGCTCATTTTCAGAGATTTTCCCATGGACGTTAAAATACCATCGATCTATCTATCTTGTTATTCTCATAGACTAGTCGACTGATGCCATATAATCCTTACATTCGACTCCTAATGTGGATATGCAATATCAACAAAGTAAATGAGGATCAGATCCATAGAGTGTATCTCATTTACATGTTGGTCTTCAGTGGTTTGGTTTACACTTTAAACTCTATGCAGTTTGGTCTTCATTGTCGGTGCACCTTTTAGGTGGCACCTCTCGATACTTGAGGAAGAAGATGGTAGATGGTCAAAATGCCAAAAGAAATGTCTACAATACCTACTTTGATGAGGAGATGTCGAGGAACCCTCTTGTAGCACTCATTCTAGTAGAGAAATAGTCTCTAACAGCTATACTCTAGTCACTTTGACGCATCATTCTTTTCCTTACTACTTAGGGCGGGGTCACATGAAGATATCAACATCTTCCATTAGACGTCAAAAACTGAAAACAGAGGGGTCACATGGAGCTTTTTGACATGAATCCTTTCATGTTGACATCGATCCATCCCACCGGCTCTCTCCTCGGTTGGACGGATTCATGTCAACATGAATCTCTTAGATATCAGCATGTGGCAGATCTCAGGGTACTTGGCAGCAATCCAGAAATCAGGGGGCAGAACAAGAACGGCAAGAACGGATGGTGCGTTTGGATCTTCATGTGACCCTGTTTCTATCGCTGCGTTCATGTTGACAGGAAAGAGTCCCTGTTGACATCTTCATGTGACCATACCCTTATTATCTAAGTAGACAGCCATATGTATGTCTGAGCACTTGTCGAGTTTTAGACTTTACTTTTAAAGGTTGATTATCACGCAAGTTGTTGTCACTCATTCTAGTAGAGAAGACATTAATAGTCTCTAACGGCTATACTCTAGTCACTTTGGCACATCATTCTTTTCCTTGGTACTTACTTATCTAAGTATTGGCTTTATTTTTTAAAGGTTGGTTATCATGCAAATTGTTGTCACTTATGTAATCTACAGGGTACATTCATTAATATTAAAGTTTTCATCTCATGTTTTAATTTTGATAGTGATGTTCTCAAAGATTTGGAATCTCTTAGATTAGCCAAGTGTTACAAACTTATTGCAGTTCAAATGTTTAACTAAACTTGCTACTGGAGAAGTAATTAATTCCCTGGAAGGGTTAGCGTCCCATGCTTCGTCGAGGCCATCAAAGCCTAAGATTAATTCTTGACAAGTTTGATGATCAATTCAAGTTTCGAGATTTCTGTACCAAATTCGGCTGGTCATTTGGTTTCATTCTCATAGATGTCCCAATAAAGCTCATGCTCCTCTTTACAAGAGATCAATATTTACTTGATCCCAACTATTGATTGAAATAAAAGGTACTAGAGCTATAAAATTGTGTAGTATGCACTCAATGTCCGAGGTCTACTTTGGGGATATTGACAGGCAATGGGTTGCGGCTACCAAGCTTGAGAAGCTCCACCAAGATCATATCTAGCCTCTGCCTATGCATTAGAGCTTTGGCATTTTGCTTCGGATACATCATGGGATGATGCGGCCCTCCATGATTCGTCAGGGGTTTCAAATGATGTCAAGTATTCGTTGCTGGCTATGGATGATCCTAGGACCTAGAAAAGGCCATTATATTCACATTCGGTATGACAATCGTCTCTCTAGATCAAAGTAGAGCATCGTAACTAGACTTTACTCCCAATTACATTGCCAAAGGCGGTCACTCCTCCCACGAGTCTAGTCATACCCTCCAAGGTTGATGGTCAGTGCCCATGCAAATTGATTGCTCGACACCTCCGCGTGCAGCTGAAAAGTAGCCTCAGATAGAGGTCAATTTAATATAATTATTATTTTATTTTATTTTTTGGAGGTAAGAAAATTTTGTATTTAACGGATTGGAAGAATTACAACATAAAGATCCCTCATGGATCAGATTTAGATTAAGCATACAGGATTCCAATGGATCTGAAATTATATTGATAAATCAAGTGCCCATTTTCCACAATCTGTAGAGAAATCTTGAATGCTCCAATAGACCCCTTGCAAAAATAGAATGAAGAGGAAAGAAATGAGGAGTAACTTGAGCAATCTCTTGCACTGCTCAAAAGTCACATATGCTCTGCAAATCTAGTTATATATGTTTCTCTTTCTCAAATTTATGTGAGTTCAAAATTTGTCAAGTTTGGTATTGATTCAAAATTTCTAAAAGTTGAACCCATTATCAACTCCAAATATGGAGGACTTTCCAGAATATTTAGAAGCCATGCCAGATAGGAGATTTGTGTGGTATGGAAATGGTGGCAAAGGGAACCAATGACTTGTTCTACCAACTACATTAACCATCGGTATGAAGGTTCATAATCGCAAGAGTCTCAATCTTCTATTGCATCTGCACAAAAGCATCTATAATTAGGCCATATAAGAGGATATTATAGATAGGTCACTAGTTTTGAAGGTCATAAATGAGTAAAAAATGTCAAGGTTTATTAATGTTAAGATAGTGTGTTTAAAGCAACATCAGTTGGCAGCCATTGTGCTAGAAATATTTGTTGGCCGAGGGGATATTGTTTCTCGTTTCTTCTTGTGTTTCATAACGCTAGATCTTTATAGACTTAAAATCACAAGTATATGTAGAATTCAAGATATAGAGCCTTCTAATCTGGCCTGCAGTTCTATCCTGTCTGGACTAGCGACCCGAATTTGTTGCGGATTCTTCAGAGTAAATGCTACTCTGAAGCACACATTGGCCGTAGCTGGAGCTTAGGGCAGATCATTGTTTACTTAGCCCGATGGGAATGTTTCTGTGATCTGATGCCAAAACATGAGTGCTTAGTGAATTTGACCTGATTTAATCGGATTTTGCAATTTTATGTGAATTTGAACTGGTTCCATTGAATTTTTCAAGTACAAATTTCAACAGTAAGTAATTTTGCCTCATTCAAATTCATATCTATCCTTTTAGGAATAGAATAGAATAGAATAGAATAGAATAGTTTTTTTAATGTCCACGGAGACCAATAGGTCATGGGACCCATACAATGGGCTAGTACAATCATTACTACTAGGATTAAAAACCCACCCTCCCTCGAAAGGTTTTCAAGGGAAAAACCTTGCAGGTAATGATGATACTAGACAAGCGGAGATAATGACCACCGAGGGCTCGTGAATTGCCGACGCTTATCTAGAACCTCAAGTATGTATAATGCCAAGTCATGCATGATGGTGCTCGGTTGTGGAAGCGGAATGGAATGCTAAGGTCAAAAAATGATTCCTACTATCTCAAAAAAGCCGAGGCAACTCGAGGAAGAGTATGGCTTTCATCTTCAATAACACAGAATCGGGCAATAGGCACATAGTCTCGCTTTCGGCAATTCGCGGCGCCTCCCATCTACCGCTCAATCAGAGTTGCTTTGTGGGACCCCGGGTATGCGAATTGATGCAATAGCTACAAGCTTGTTCCCGACAATGAAGCAAGCAAATAAGCTTAGGGCCCCGGTGCCAAGGTGGGATTTATGTGCATGATAATGACCGATTTTCACTTGGGCCAAAATAATCTAAGGTCCCATATCTTTTTGAGAAAAACAACCATTGAGATATTGTTGCAAAAGCTCGGGATCGAATCGGCAAGCATCGGCGTTGCTCTGGTTGCACGACCAATGGGCAAACCATGTAGTGCAATGCTATTTCCAACATCGTTTTTAAACGCCGAGGAGATTCAATACATGGCAAGTGCAAGAACAGGATACCTAACATCATCCATGTGGTGCACCTTGCGATATAGTGGAGATGGCGCTTCATGGCGTAATGTTGAAGAGGCCAAAAACCTGTCTCTTGTAAAAGAATAGCATAGGGCACCGTTGTTTTAACTCCAGGGGGTAAGTGAGAAAGGACTTTTGCACCCGCTCCAAGCTCTCCCAAGCACTAGCACTAATGGCGTGCCCCATACTTGAGCCATACAAGAAAAAAGTTCTACCAAAGCTCCCGAAACAAGTGGGCTTTCCGTGGGTAATCATGAATTTCTCATAAAAACAATTGTTTTGCATTGCATAGAGTGCTCTCCATCCAAAGACCACCGGCAGTAATACATCATGTTCCCAAAGTGTGTTCTTACAGAATTCTACACCAAGATACTTGTAGCTATCTACAACTTCAACCGGCGGCTATCATAGTACATAGGGGAACATTGTGACGAGAAGATTGAACTACCAAAAGCTTGGTCTTTTGGAGATTAACACGCAGAACTGTGTTCTCCACGGGCTGTCGCGGAACATGTAAATGTTCTTTGCATACTAGCAAATGCAGTATGTGCGGAAAGTGAAACATCATCAGCATACATAAGTTGCCTAATGATATAGTGTGCCAAATGTGGACCTCCGTATACATGATTATCAAGTCATTCTTCCAATTGATCAATGTACAAGCCAAAGAGTGTAGGAGATAAAGGGCAACCCCGATTTAACTCAATATTGCTAGTGATTTGAGTACCGATGTTGGAGATTTAGCAAAAACCCTTTCATAGAGCCGAGAAACCGCATTTTGAAGATCTTGTGGAACCCCAAGTGCACGCAAGTGCGCCAAAGAAGCTCAGCGTGAATCGTATCAAAAGCGTATAAAATCCACAAAGCATATATAGAGGTCTTGTTTCAAACTTCGACTTTGTTCAATAAGCATGCGCAATGTGAAAATATGGTCTATTGTAGAATGGCATGGACGAAAGCCCCGCCTGTCCTACAAAGACGCACACCAAGATGTTCTCTCCCATGATGTCAATCGCTTCTCGATTAAGACCGGCTAAGAGCTTTGAAAATATGGAACTTACCATGATCATGCGATAATTAGAAGGGTCATGCTTATCACCGCTTTGTAAATTGGTACGAACTTACATCGACCCAAAAGTTTCGGCAAGCCTTCTTGCAAAGCTTGATTTAAAAGAGTAGTGATGATTGGAAGCAATAGCGGACCCCCATTTAAGCAATTCTCAAGCAAACCTTGAAGATTAGGATGAGTATCACTCGTTATTGTTATGCGTACAAACCCAAACATGTTAAATTTTCTTCCATGAATTCCATATTTTCTTTTGCTTCTCTGCTCAAAAATGAATGTGACATATGAAATTTTTGAGAAGCACACACTGCTGTCATGCAGGCAATATTGTTGTCGAGGGTTTGCCCCCAGCCAAAATCCGCATATATGAATTAGAGCTTACAATGACGGCATCGACTAGACAGGGGTACGATATCTGATTTAGGGGTAGGCAGGAGTACGACAGCTGAATCTGATATCAACTTACAACGAAGGTAGCACTAGGCAGGGTTACGATAGCTGCAACTGCAAAGAAACCATTGTCGCAACTGCTGAGAAACCATTGTCGCATTCTCGGCAGTGCCCTTAAGAGCAGAAAACAATCGATTGGTAGCTCTGTTAAGATGATTCTTGGTCGAGTTGTTGAAGCCTTGGACTATGAAACCTTCCATATGCATAATCATGCCCGCACGAAGCTACTCCCAAGGGGAGATGCAAAGGCCATCGGGGGGCGTCAGTGCCAGCGACCTTAAGAGCATATCTAAGTTTCAGGTTGTTGCATGGCAGAAATCTAGAACCAATAGTAAATATACTTACCTTCAGGGTGCTTTCCCATGGACCTCTGACCTCAAGGTTTTCTTGAGGTCCAGATCAGGGCGTGCAGGTTCCCGTGGGCGCCTCAACCTCAAAGACTCAGGTGTTTGACCTGAATCAAAAGTAATCACCAAGCATTTCTTAACGCTGAGGTTTTTGACCTGGATCCAGATTTCCAGGTCGCCAATCTCATGGGAAAGCACCCTCAGATCGTGGAGACGGCTTTGAAGCCCTTCTCCACCAAGTCGAGCATGAGATCGATTGCCTCCGTTAGCTTTGTTGCACGGTCCCTCAGGGCCTCCACAAATTTAGGCCCAAGGCGACGTTCTCATGAGCCTGACCTGACCGCAAAACAGTGGGGTCGAGGTTGAAGTGCGAAGAACACTGTTCCCATACGACAGTAGTACTCCTGCTCAGAAATCGGCTAGATCCTCACTGGATCGATCTTCACCGGCTGCTTAATCGGTTGCTTGCTTCTTCGTCACCTATTGATCCGTTAAAAGGACAAAACGAAGGAAGCAACCTGACCTTTCAGAAATGGTCTTTCTCTTTCATTTCTGGAAAAATCCCAGTTTTCCTTAAAGCCAACCTTACCTCTTACCTCTGCCGCATGGGAACTGCTCAGCTTCGACTTCGACCTAGAAAAAACAGAGTCCGGTCGGTTCCATGGGAACGTTCCCTAAATCTGAAAATGTCGGGGTTTAGAGCGAAGCTGGTGGGCACGTCTGTTCTTCTCAAATGCAGTTCTTGTCCAGATTCTTTCCAATCACAGCCTCAAAATCTGGTAGAAAGCGCATAGCCTGTGACTTCCCCAAGTCCGGCAGCCCCAACCACCCTTTGCAAGAGCAGGGCCTCCAAAAATCGACCGGAATAATTCCACCATAAGCTGAGTGCAAGAAAATCATACCAGAGTTTGTACCTAGGAAAAAGACTGCGTACATGTCACTAAAATGTTAAGGCATAAAATAATCAAATTTAAGAAGAAATAATTATATATATGTGTAGATAACCTTTTATTCCACTAAACTCCGTTACATCTACATTCCACTTAATGCATGACAGCCCAAGATTGGGAATTGAAAGGCTGCCCATACTTTTTTTTAAATGTCACTCCCAAAAATTGACTTTCAAATCGCATGGCATGATTTCAATTAGACTTTCATTTGCATTCTTAGTTTAATATACAAAGCCCGAGCTTAAACCTTTTTCCCTTAGAATACTTAAAAATAAATGCACATGCTTATTCTTAATACAGAGAGATTATATGAACATCATTCAATTTCAACACTGTTTTTTCCCTTAAATGTTCAAATGCCCACACTTTTTCTTAACACAGAGAGATTATATGGACATCATTAAATTTCACCACATATCAATGTATATACATACCAACTTGTTATGTATGTACATAATTTGCAAATATAAATTGTATATAAAAAACTAAATTGATAAGTGCATGGCTAGGCAAAAAGAGTGGATTTTTTGTTGCATGCCTACTTGTTTTTAATTTTTCATTGTGCAAGGCTATGTGATTATGTGGCCGAAATGAGGAAGAGTATGTTTATAACTTAAGACTTTGGATGGTTGGATGTGTATTCATATAGAAATATGGTAGAAAATTATGCTGGCAGTCTGGATTCGAAACATGAGAATCTAGGACTCGAATTTGTGCTTGGGTTGGTCGGAACTGGGTGTTTTCACGTGGTCGGGAGATGGGCATGGCGGAAATGGCGAAGGCGGCGCTGGGTATGTGTCTTTGCTCTGTCACCCTTTCTGTTTTGGGCCACACAATAAGCAGGGATCGCCTCGGGTGTTTAGAAGGTCATCTCCAGTTTTCTGTCAACGGATTTCTGTTACAGGTAAGTCGGGTTTGCTGGTTTTTTTTTTTTGATGTCTTTGAAGAGAGCAGCGAGGAATGGGAAGGGTGTTGCTTGGTCTGTGCCTCCTTCTCTGAGTTCTTTGAAAATTGGGTCCTCTTCTGGAGAGCCTCATACTGGAGGACATTCTGCTGGTGCTTCTCTTGGTCAGGATTGGAGTGCCATAGATGTCAGCGTGACCTTGGGTCTGTCTGGGCAAGATGTGCCCACAAGTTTTTATGATGCCCTTGTTGGTTTTTGCAATCGAACGTGTTTGGCTGGAGCTATGGCCATGGAGCATGGTGCAAGTGTTGATCACTTGCACTGCCAGACTGTTTTTAGAGCTCGGTTCAAGACAATGCTATAAAAAAGGATTTCAATTGGGTTTCAAAGCCACCGGGTGTGATTCTGGTATGTAAGGCCCTTAAAAACAACCGCCTTCATTGTTTTGAAGGCATGATTGGGTATTGCATGAAGGATGTTGGGAAAGTCCATTACGTTTGTCACCTCCATAATGTCAGTGAGTCTGCTATTGAGAAGGAAAAAGATTTGTATTTGAGATGGGGAGCTGGTGATACGAAGAACCTTATTGTTCTTGACAATAAGAATCTTTTGAATAGAGCTGCACATTTTGCGAATTACCATGGGAATCGTAGGTTGACTGCTAGTCTGTTGTATACCTTGGCTAGGATGATTCGATCTGGGAAGTTTACTTTGTCCAGCTCTTGGGTCATCCCTTCAAACACGGCTCATATCAATGAGCATCTTGTTCGAGCAGCCTGGAGAGTGTTGCTAAATTCTAGACACTGTATGCCATCCGACATGAGGACGATCTTATTTGGTTTGCCAGCAGGCTTTGTGCCTGTGGAAAGGAATAGGCTTGGGTGCAGGCGTTATTGGGATGATGTTATTCCTGCTGATGAGGAAGACAATAATTTTGAAGACATACATGATGCTTCTTACAGTGCAGATAACCCTGATGTCGTGATACTTGAGCCTGGCGTGGATTATATCCCTGTCCATAAGGGTGATCATACGATGGCTGTTGGTTGATAGACTTGCTTGGGTGTTAATTATACAGTTCAATTTTATTGTTTTCATGTGTTTGTTTGTTGTACAGTTGCAGGAGTAATGAAGACTGATCCGGAACCAGTTGTTGGTGTGGAGAAGCCAATTGTGTCCTTGCCAGAGTCTTTCATTCCATCTGCCATAGATGCATCCCATCCCGACCCTGTTGTGTATTCAGCTGAACCAGAGGCAGCGTTCTCCGCTCAGGAGTTTGCTAATAATGTCATTCAGGTGGGCACTGAGGCGCCTAGGAGTGCAGCATCACTCCGTGTGCTTAGGCGACAGTTTAGGGCATTCTGCATATCCATTGATAGTGCCATATCTGTTGTGGAGTGGGAGCACTTGGGTGTGCCAGTTTCTGAACTACACACATTGCGTTCTCGTATGAGCCTTGCAAGAGCGTTGCTTGTTCAGGAGATACGTCAATTAGATGCGATGATAAAGCATGCGCAAAGTGGCTCGGCTATGAACTAGTTCTGTTATATGTTTTTTTGTTTATATTTTATTATTTTGTTATTTGTATGTGAGATTGTGATCCAGGTTGATGTGTATTTGTGTTGTAGTACTTGCAGGAGCATGTTGGTATTGGGGAGCTCAACTTCCTTCACTTGGTTGAGTGTCCTTCAACATTGTAAAGTTTTTTTTTGAGTTAATGCATAATTGTGCTTATGGGAAATGCTTTGTTAATGATTGTCATTGAATTGAAATTGGTTAGGGATTGTTGTGAAGCCACTTTTTATTTATGTTTCATAAATAGCACTAACTTGTTTGATGTGTTAGTGGGCTTCGGCCCCTGGGCATAGCAAGCATCCCTTGTGTGGGATGTATGCTATGCTTGGATGAGCATGGGAATTATGTTGGGGTTCGACTCCCCAGGCTCATTGTAATTTGACGCCCATTTATGTGGTGGCTGCTGCTGGAATTATGCTTCTGGGATATGAAACCATGGGATGGTTCTAAGGGGTAAGTCAAATGGGATGGATTTGACCCCATCTTGACTTGCATGAGGTGGAATATCATGTGAAATATGCCTCCATCCAATGGTCACAAAAATTTATAATACACCCCAAATGGAGACTTGTTTTTAAGGTCTCTTTTTTTAGACTTTATTTTGCATCGTAAAAGGTTTTGAAAGGTCTGCAGTCAGCCCTGGCACACTGTTATATGAAGGTTTGTTGTAGATCTTTTGCTAAGATTTTGGGCAAAGGTTGTATTTGGTGATTGCCTTTTTTTTTAGTGGCTTTTATTGCAATGGTTCGTCTTCTTCTTATTTTGTTAGTTTCCTTTCTACGTTCTCGGGGGACAGGGGCCGGATTCATGCATGTGGCCCCTGTTCTAATCTAGAAGGTCCTGGCCTGCGGGATGTGGCTGCAGGGGATTGATCTGGTGGTGGTGAGAGCAGTGGCAGTTCACATGGTCGTCGTTCCAGAAGGTTTTCGAGTAGTTTATAAGGTGCATGGCCGTCCATTGTTTTGCAAGCTTCTCTCGCTATGGCAAAGTCGATCGCTCTCCTCCCAGTATCCGAGGTGTGCTTGATCTTGCGATCATCATGTTTTTGAGGAGGCTGGCCAGGGAGGTATCGGGCAGGGCGGGGCAAACGGATCTTGAGGGGCTGCATCACGAAAAGCTATTGCTGCGTAATGCATGGCTTTGTGGGAAGGGTTTAAGCTCTCTGAGAATTCTAATTTTCATGGGAGCACATTTGTGGAGCAGCCGGAGCCCCTTCTTCCGCGATCTGTGGCGGGGAAGCAAATTGGGCAGTGAGAAGGATGCAGTTTTGGGATAAGAGTTGGCGGTTTGTGGAGTGTTTGCGTTTGTTTGAAGACAAGGGGCCAGGTAGACAGAATTTCGGAGGTAAGAAACCTGTGTTGACAAAGAAGGTGGTGGCCAGGGGATGAAGAAATAAGAAGCCGAGAATGAGTTGTGGTGAGGCTATGGATGAACCTTCTTCTATTGATGTCAGTGTAATAGTGAGTGTGGGCGGTCTGGATGTATGGGAAGCACTGTATGTTTCAGTTTGTAATTTCTTGGATAAGGAATGTATATCTGGGGTGGTCAGCCAAGAACGGGAGTCTGAGTTAAACCATCTTCATATCCAGTGTGTTCTTCGAGTTGCAACAACCAATCTTAGCACTCCGGCTATGGTGAATGTGAGATTGAAGAAATATCTTGGCTGGGATACTCACAAGCCAGCCGGAGGAGTGATTCTATGCAAAGCTCTCAAGGATACAAAACTGCACTGCTATGAAGGTATGATTGGGTATTGCTTAAAGGATCTTGGTAAAATGCATTTCGTGCATCATGTGAAGAACGCCGGGCCGGAGCAGATGGGCTAGGGAAAAAGATCCAGATGCATTGTACCCGTGCGGGGAGATCAAATCATGTGTAACCTTGGACAATCGAAATCTTTTTGGCTAGGGCCGCCATTTTGTTTTTATACCATGGCAAGAGGCGCCTTAGTGCGCCATTGAGCAAGCCGCGGATCGCAATGTTGAGGACCCATAAATTTGTTTTGAGTAAAGCATGGGTGCTGCCCATGAACTGCGGTATTCATATTACGCCAGCCGAAGTTGAGGCAGCGTGGAGGCTCACGCTAAACCCGTGGTGCGCTTCCATTAAGGATGTCCGCTCGGTAATCTTTTGATACGCCACCGAGTTGTGCCCGTGGAGCGCTGGGGAGGAGGAGAAAACGAATTTGGGATGATGTTGGGAATGATGCTGACAATAGTGACGATGAGGTCGTCTTTTAGCAGCCTTCAAGGATGATAGTGTGCCCATAGATGCCCCCGCCCCCCGCCCTTTTATGATCATTGGCCGAAGTTTATCCCTTTGCATTCGGGCGATAGGGAGCTTGATGTAGACTAGGTAATTGCTTTAGGCGCTCCTATCTCACATGTTGACATGTAAATATTGCTATTTTATAGGTGTGGTAGTGAATGAAGTTGTTGTAGGTGGTGTTGGTCACAATGGTTTGCCTCGGAGATCATAAAGATAGACAGTGATTCGGATGGCGAATCAGCGGAGGATTTGCAGAGTTGCAATGTAAATAGTGCTGTCAGCAAGGGGTCCGAGTGCTTCCATGTTCATGTGGACGTGGAATTGCTGTCAAAGGAAGTTCTCATCGGAATTAGAGATGTGAAGGACAGTCTGTGCAATAGTTCGCAGCGGATTCAGGATGCTTTGGAGTGTTTGGAGATGGAGGATCTCAAGATTTCATTGAGGCAGCGACGATCTTTTTGGGGACATGTCAATCTCCCGAAGGACATTCTTGTGCGCCATCTCAATGCATTGGATCGTATGGCGGCCAGGCATCCTGGGACTATGCAGGCCTGAAGACCTGTGGTGGCTTTAGTAGCATGGGTGGAGTCGTGTTGCAGTCTTGCTGCGTTGTTGCCTTCAATCTTTTGTCTGTAAATATTGTGTTATGAGGAGACTTGCTGTGGTCGACATGTTGTCAGCGGCAGCATGACGTTTTGTTATGAATGTAAAATGTGGTCCTTGTTTTTGCTTGTAATATAAAGGCTGTAGTCCTTGTTCTTCGTTGTAATATCAAAGCTGTCTGTACATGGTGTCCAAAATTGTTGTCGCTGTATTTCAATCATGATTTCCATGTATTGGTTTTTAATTCAATGTTTTGGGGATTAGGGGAGGGTGCCCTTCTTTCACCCACTCCCCTTCAACGGCCCACTTTTTGCCCCTTAATAGCCCACTTTTTACCCTTTGATAGCTCATTTTTGCCCTTTAATAGCCCACCTTAAGAACTATTAAAAATTGAGCTAAATGCATGGTCTATTGATGGGCACTTGTGGTCTAATGAAGGTCAATTGTGAGTATTTAGTGGTCTATTGAAGGGCTTTTGGTGGTCCATTGAAGGGCATTTGGGGGTATATTGGTGTCAAAATTACCATACAATTTAAAATCTGTATAACAACCTTCCAATTTATCGAAACCACTCGTGCTTAGTATCAATTGAAAGCTAAACTTTAAATTTCATAATGTTATTTCAAAATAGGAGATTCAAAAAAAAATAAACCCATTGTAATAAAGTTTTTTCGCCTAAGTGGGCGGTTTATGGGCACCCTCCCCTATTTTTGCAATGGTTGGGAGTGAAAAATATTACAAAAGGTTGCAGAGCGCGATTCTGGTAGAAATAGATTCTAGTAGAAATAGATTCTGCGAACTTTGGATTATTATAAAACGATGGCATAAAATTGTTAATAAGTGGCCTTACCTTATCTTGCACCTGGCCTGTACTATGAATCTTCAACCTTGCCTCTTGCACCATGGCCCATGCGTTCGCACACAGTTTCTTCCGAGAGGGCATATCAGAAGAGGTTGCTTCAGTTCTAGCTCCAAAACCAAACTAAATTTCAACACAGTTTCCTGCACCAAAGATCGTAAGTGCAAATTTCCTTCTTCGAGTTTGAGCATTTTGGTAAATCAAGTTTGTATTATTGTAGAAGGAGCTGGAGGTAGTGAGGATTGGAGAAAACGCTCCAAGCCCATCAAGCCTGGGAGTACATACCCTGCCAAAGATCACTGCAGGTAGTAGCGAACCTAATGCGTCTACTAAATGGTGGAAATGTTTAATCTTAAGGTCTTCATTGCCAGCCAATGCGGGTTGTGCGATACTTATTACATAGCTCATGTGAAGGAATCCTGTGCATTTTTGGGCGATGGAATGTCTAGAATTGAGGTACACAATATGCATTTGGTTGCAGTGTTTTGACAATGCACTGCCTGACTAAAATGCATGGATAGGAGTTAGAGCCCAAAGTTCATGGAAGAGGGAGAAATCACGAATCTCTTGATGACTTGCACTTTGGTGTTCACAAGCAAATGCTATATGCCCGGAAGATCCAACCTATAGAAGGCAAGTGCTCATTATTTATCTGCTGGACCCCATTTACACATAGCAATTTGATGGGCCATTTACTGTATCATGTGCAGACAAAAACATATTTTCTGCAATAAAATTGCAAAAGCTCAACTTGAAGAATTGAAATATTTCCAATAGGAAATGATTCTGTTAACTTTATATTTTTACTCTGAAGCCTGAAGTGTTCCTATTTAAAAACTCCTCTTTTTGGAGCTCATGAAGAGAACAGACAAAATTTGATAACAATCTACAAGCTTGAATTCATTCACTTTGTGAAAGAACTTGGAGTGCCAAAAATGTTGAGTAATGACCAAAACTAGGGAAAGATCTAGAAAGCATTGCTTCTTACTTTAGCTAAGTATGGCAGAAAGGGGCTTATTACTTATTCTTCCTAGCAGGTGCGCAATGGACAGGTATTGTGACAGCAATTGCCATAGAAATGTTGAGAACTGGGCGTGTTGAAGCTGTAATATGCGTACAAAGGTTCCATGGCCACTTACTATGTTAACTTTATACAATGTGCGACTGACAATATAGCTTAATTGGGTGCTTCACCTGGTTTTCAGTGACCCAAATGATCGGTTTAGTCCAAGACCTGTACTTGCGAGGTTTGTTTGCTTCCAACATTTCTGCAATGGTATTATACTTATTTGTATTATACTTATTTGTGCTTAGGTAGATGCAGCGATTGCAGGCATCTTAAGAATCTAATATTGAGTGGAAGCTTTTGCAGTTCCCATTTTATGTTGTGCTAGAAAAACAAGAAAGCCTATTACTTGTAGACTGCACCATAGAGTGCTCTTAAATTTGTTAGCTCTGTGGTCTAAACCCACTGAATAGACCACAGAGCCTAAGAAGAAACTCAAAACTCAAAAGGAAAGAGTAAAGAAAAAAAGGAAGAAGAAGTAACGTCTACTAAAGATTCCTCGGATCTATTAGATCTAGTTTATGAATATGTTTTATGAAACTCTAGCATGTAAAAGCACAAAATATAAAACAAGATGCCATTGCATTTGCATTTTTTAATCTTGCTTTGGTTAGCTGGTTCAAAGTATGTCCTGATAACCTATTTGACACATAGAGACCTGTTCTTTTTTTTTTGGAAACAACTTTTGATGCTTCTTTCTTTTCTTCCTTGGCCTTCTCCAGAGTCACGCCTTCAAACAATTCCTGTTACTATTGACATGTGCTATTTTTGGTGCACAGAATGAGATCAGGAATGTTTGTCATGCTGTTGGTGCGTCTCGTCATGAGGAAAACCTGTAGAATAATTTTCTTTCGCACCTTGTTACTGGATAATGAAACAAAGATAACATGTTCTTTTCTTTCTATACATGGCCATTGCATACATTTCTTATTGCTACGCATGTGTTCGCGTTACAGGACTGTCGAAGATATACTTGCTGCCAGAGGTGTAAAGCCAACACTGTCACCAAATTTAAATACATTGGCCCTTGTTGAGGTATGCCATAAATTGAACAAATATAGGTCTTGAAAATTTTCAATTTTTGGCAACATCAGTCTTTGTTAAGCCTTGGATTCCCATGCCATTTTTACTCATGAACCTCCAGAAGAATATAGCACGGTGCTTCATACTTGGAGTGGATGTAGTAGTTAGTGTCAACCTATTGGTTATGATATGTCTATTCCTAGACGTCGGATTTTTTTGCTTGAAGACAGATCTGTCAAGTGGCACTGCCACAACAAGCCATGTATTGCAGTGTATTAGTTTTGGGATCAGAGAAAAAAATTCTAATCCTTGCTGGCACACTAGAGAATAATACTTTCTAATATGGTTTTTTGTTAGGATGAACAATGTTGTTATGTAAATTATAGATATCACATGTTCTTTTCCAAATAGGAGGTATTATTTAAAGAATGCTGTCTGACATAAGGTGCTAGTATGCCTAATAAAAGCATTTTCTTGGTTCACATTGCATTTGCACAGGCTGCAGATGTTAAAAGACTTTTATTCTGTGGAGTTGGATGTCAAGTACAAGGTAGCATGATTTGTATAGCTGCCCAGAGTCAGATGCAATTGATAAAACTTGTATGCTGATTCAGCTTTACGAGCTGTGGAGCATCATTTAGGACTGGAGAAGTTATATGTCCTAGGCACCAATTGTGGTAAGATATAAATTTATACTAATATGAAGCTATTTGGATGTGGGAAAGTAGGTACATTGGAACATCTTACTTATACCTCGTGAAATGCCAGTGGATAATGGTCCCAGAAAAGGTCTGGACAAGTTTTTAAAGGTGGCAAGCGATGAACCTGAAACTGTACTTCACTATGAGTTTATGCAAGATTACAAGGTCATAAAGGATAAGTGCCCAGCTGTGACTAGATAATAATATTGGTTTAAGGCAGAATTTGTGCAGATAATCTATGCTATCAATCAAGATTGTCTTAAACCTGTCTAAATCTGTCCTCCATGGTTTGGAGAAACTTAAAGCATCTCACTATATAACAAAGCTTAACCATCCAAGAATGTTTCAAGGATATTGATGTTCTGAGCTTTTTTATCAGTCTTGCCAAAATTCTTAGATCATCATGTATGCTGAAGTGCACGAATCTTCTTCTTCAGGTTCATCTGAAACATTTGGATGGGCGAATGGAGGAGGTAGGATGAAAGGCCATTTTCTTTATCTGAAAAATTTTGATAGATCTGCAGGTTAAAAGACCCTTTCAAAATTTTCATGCCACTCATGTCCAAGAAAAGGTGGAATTCAATTGTCTTTTTGCCAATGGGCTCTGTTGGACTTTTAGGATAGTGTTTTTTCCGAAGTCATTGCCTCTTTGAATCCTCTAATTTCGTTTAAGTCAGTAATTGTACTCATTCCTTGACCTCATTGCTTGCTTGCTTTTATGGGTTTGACAGGTGCCCTACTTCTGCCTTCCAGCAAGTGACTTGACTGATGTAATTGCTCCATCATGTTATAGGTAAGTTATTCTGAAAATGTGGTAACAATTCAATAACACATTCAAGTGGAGATTTACTGCCAAAACAATGAATGAGAAAAGTTTTCAGCATATTTCTTAGCGCTGCCCATTGGGATAAAAACCAACATCAAGACATGTACGGACAGAAGCGAAGTCACACGTTCAAATATTGCAGTGCTTCGAGGACAATATGTACCTAGAAACAATTTTTTGAAACACAATGCTGTACTCTTGTGTACCATGTCCCCATGCCCTAATTTAATAAGATGGGAAGGAAGGAACATCATCAAAAGAAGAGCAATAATGTGTTCTTAAAACTAGCATCATGTTTGTTTCCCTTTCCAATATAAAAGACATTTTCAATGCTAATACTGTGCTTATCTGCCATGGGCAAATGCAGTTGCTTTGACTACACCAATGGCTTGGCAGTAAGTACCAACTCTCCCCAACTTCTGCATTTAGTTCTTGAAAAACTTGAGTATTGAATATTCAACTTGGTAATGCAGGATCTGGTTGTTGGGTACATGGGTGTACCAAAATATCCTGGTGTGTCAATGACGGAGCATCCACAATATATTACAATCAGGTTCATCTTTAGAATCACATGTGAATAATTGATTGTTAATATTAAAATTTGACATTTTAGAAATGCATTACTCGACAGTCCGTTCTATTGTATGTTGATACTATTGTTTAACTTCCAAGTTTAGGAATGATCGGGGTGCAGAAATGCTTGACAGTGTTAGAAACTTAATTGAGATCTCGCCAACAATTAGTAGCGTACGTTCAACGTTCTCATGTTATTCCCCATCTGCGCTTTGTATGAATGCCATAGCATGGCCCGGATATGGTAACAATATATCTAACAGTTTGCAACAGGGTGACAGAAGGCCATTTGTTATGGAGACCGTGAAAGCAGATGACAAAGCAAAACTAGGTACATAACCCTGAAAAACGCTAGCTACGATGGATAAGATATAGAGTTCTAATTGAGAAAATGGTTTTAAGTCATGTTTCTTGCTACTGAGGCTAAATCGAGCAAATAATTGTTTCCAGGGGACAAATCTGCTCCTGCTCCTATGCTCGTTGGGCAGTTACTTGCCTTCATACTTAACCTAGTGAGTGTATCATCTAACATGAAATGGTAGTGGAATGGAGAATTACTTACATGATTTTTCTTCACAAAATAGATCGGCCCAAAAGGTCTTGAATTTGGTCGATACTCGTTGGACTACCATAACATCCGAAATTTCTTATACGTTCACAGAAAATGGGGACAAGCAAGGTAGTGCTTTTCATCTTTCATTTTGTAGAGAGTTGATTTAACGTCGAGAATTCTCAGGGCGGAGCAGCATATTCCCTCCTATGCCAAAAAGCTGGTCGCGATGTACAATAAAAATGGGGAGATCAATAAACTATTAGGAAGAGCACCCAACCCAGCTGATATGTGAATCAGAAACAGGACCTCAAGTGCCATAGAATATTGTGGGAAGTTTTAATGCTGAGGACGCGGTTTGTACATATTCCATATTAAAAATATCTTGCACTTTCTTGGAAATTTGGAACCTATTTGTGTCAAAATAGGTGCGCCTTAAGCCATTTGTGTTAGCATAAAAGCACCATGGGGCAATATTATTCATGTGTTCCATTATAATCAAATTATAAATGCACTCAGGGGCATACACCAACCCAGTTGAGGTGCATATGTTTGACCATCCTGTTGACATTTTAAGAATCAAATAAAGCGCATTAATGCACCGAGGGGTCCCAATTGAGATTAGTGTTCATTCATCACATTAAGAATGCAATCAAGCCGTTTATGTTGAATGAGCATTTGACTATCTCAACAAAATTCTCGCACTGATTCTCACATTTAGTAATGAATCAAGCCGTTTATGTTGAAGTGAACAAGCATGCTCCAATTCTAGATTTGCAACAAACATTATTCTCTGATTATGACAGTAATTACACTGAAATTGTGAAATTGCCCCTAGAGCTTCTGCTAGGCACAATATGTGGACAGCCATCAGATGCACAAATTAGTACATGGAAGAAATGAGAGCTTATATAATATTACGAAACGTATGCCCAATGATATAATGATGAGCTGTATCAATGATAAGTGTGCAATGGTATGCTTAAATCAGAACTCCTATATGTTGTCGCTTAATCATCATCTTCATCTGCAGTATTAATCGTTTAGACTTCAATCAAGTGAGAAGTATCAAGCACGAAAATGACAAGTACCTGAACGAACATCATCCCCTATTTTCCCCCTTGCTTTAATTTGATTAACTAGCATTCCGAAAATAAGCATCCACCAATACACATGAAGGACGAAAAGACTAATTAGCAGAGTATTGAAAATGTAGTACATAATTGGTCCATAACCTGCATGTTTCTTAATATCAAGCACTTTGAGAACTTCGTAACTGCAAAGGAGCAATAAGCTTTTTTAGCACCATAAGACATTTCTTAAGAAGTATAATTATCATACTACAGTTTTCTGGAACTAAATTTATGGAGATGGCATGGATAATAACCTCTTGCAATTCACAAGGCACTTTTCCTAACATACCAGCCTATCATTATGATTTCATATTTCTGTTAATTTCAAAATATCAACCACCATTTTCTTGAAAAATGCTGCCATCCACTTATATAATCTGCTTGATTCCTTATGCCCTTGCTACAAGTTATGATGAACATCACACCAAATACAAGAGAAGAACAGTGGCAAGCGCAAAGGGAAGTTTTAGTCAGGCAGCTGGAAAGTTCATTTGATACAGAAGAATAGGATGTCTGCAGTAACCTGTCATCAGAGTTATGTTTTGAGCACATCTTCATCTACTCTCCAATACATTCTTCTCCATGATATCTAGATTGTGTACCCTACTCCTTTGCCTTTTGGCATCTACATGAAAGATGCCACATCTAGCCTAATGTATTCATCACCAAGCCTAAGAAAATGTGAAGTAAAAGATGGTCCATTAACTTTATCTGCCTCTGGCTAGAAATGAAGCAATTTAGCATACCTTGTACTTCTGATAATCCAGAAAGGGAAGTAGACAAGACGAAGAATCACCCAAACGATCGCAAAAATAGCAAAAGATACGTCAGGAAAAACAGGAATGCCTGCATACTTTGTCATTTTCCCAATCTCTAGAAACACATCACTGGCATCATGCAAAGCTAGCACGACAGAGCCAACACGAGAAAATCTGCAACGTCATGTCACCATAAATTACTGATACCAGAGACCATATAAGGTAATAATTTAAATAAATATACCTGGCCATAAAAGAAAATACAGTCAAAATCAATGTAGCAACATGATGAAGCATGCTTACAACGAAGTCTTTCCTTCTCGTCTCCCAGAAAAGAAGTGCAAATATGCTATAGATATAAAACCCACTTGTATAGGAGTATAATACTTTCAATTTTAACCTGGCATTAGAAGAAATCTACATAAGACTAAAATGCAAGTACATGGATCTGGAAAAAGTAAAGGAAAGATTCTCACTTTACTTTCTGGTCTGGCCATACTTGACTTCCAGGTCCTACCCAAAATTGTTTTGTATCTCTGAACCATGGCTCCTGATATGTAATAAGCAAGGCAAAGATTTCGGCTGATAAAAAGTACACAAGTTTCCAACCTGATTCCTTGAACTTCACATGCAATTTCTTTACTTCTTCCTGCTCTGCTTTGCTAAGTTTCTTAAATAAATGCGCAGGCCTTTTGAATAGAAATTTCCACCCCAACGGCTGAATGGATAATGTGGATATTAGACCCCAAACAACAAACATGTTACTATGGAAGAGTTAATAAACCTCACAATCACAAATTCACTTAATCGACTTTCTCCATTATGGTTATGTTTTGGCAACCTCTATGACAGTGTGATTAAAATTTGAGTTTCTCCTTAAGAAGCAGTTACAATTTCTTATGACTGACAACTCGATATAATCAACGCTTGAAACAGGGTCAAAACAATTTCAGACAGTGGTGGATCTAATGAACAATGTTCGGCATTGTTTTTTGTGTCAAGTCTGCTCCATTCATATAAAGTTTTCCAAAATGAAAGAAGTTCAGAATAACATGACATACCGCCAATACGACCCGATCTAATAGAAAGCGAACCAATGGAAATAAAAGTGCGAAGGAAGACGCCATGATACACAAATCCCATGCCACAGGATCACTTTCTGTCTCCCAATCGCTCCTAAATCTCTGCAGAACCATGTAGGGAGTGCGCAAGGTCGCCATATGAATGTAGAGCACGAAATTCAAAGCCAGATTACTATTCCGTGGAAGAAATGGAAAACCAGGTTTTCAAAATTTTCAGGCTTGTAGACACAAAACAGAATAAATCCATATGCAAGGGCTATGGGGCTGGTCTCGCATTGGTTTTTTTTTTTCCTTTTGAAAATGCCAAAGAAACACCGGCGACATAGCCAGGTCCTTTCGTGATTTAAAACCCCTCTAGAACGGTTCTGCACCGTCCTCATTTTAATCTACGGTCCAGATGAGGTTTTATTTGACATATTCCCGCCTCATTTTCTTTAATTATCTACTAAACCATGGAAGGTCTCTGCTGCATGCAGCGGCAATAACAGGGCCAAATCTGCATTGGGATTCATCCCCAATAACTCTTATATGGATTCATCCTCTGTATTTAAACTGATTCATCCGTAACAAATATTTACCACATAGAAACCAGGGCTCGAAAATAGCAATGTCTCTAACCAGTAAAAATGCCCCTTGGTATTTGAGGCTACCGAAAAAAATATATATTAGTGTATTTTTAAATTGCCTGAAAATTTTTAGCATGACAGGGGCGGATTTTTAGGGGAGGAACTCCCCTATTTTCGAACCATGATAGAAACTGGTTCACAAACTCCAGCAACAAACATGTACTACAGAAAACTGAAAAAGTCTCAAAAACCATAGAAAAACCCGCTGCAAAAAGAACTCAAACCTCTAGAAGGTTTATAAACTCCATAATTGAGCAAGCGCCACCCCATCAGAACTCCAAAAAATCCACAACTTACTAAGATGACCAAAACCTGTGCCAAATCTACCAAAAACTCGCTCATAATAGAGCTCAAACCTCCGACAACTCAAAAAACAAGAATAAGGGGCAAGCGCCTCGACGACGACGAAGATCGCCATCGCCAAAGCTTCGACCGCTCGCCATAGCTGAGCTCGAAAGGAAGGAAAACAAGGTGTTGCACACAGAGGGTTGCCCTCTAGTTTCGTGTGGGTAAAGTGGCTTAAATCAAACCTTGTAGAATAAAAATTTGTACTTTAAATCCCCCACCGTATCTGTCGACTCAATGTTTAAATTAAAGTATACCCCTACCATGTTCTTACAATCAATTTGTAGATCCCCCCATTCCTTTCCACAATCATCGTTGAGTGTTCTTAGCAATATTGTCCTGCTTTCTTCATTTTCATTAAGAGTAACTTCTTTTTCAGCTTTCTGCTGTTGTTGTAAGGTCTGTGCAAGTAGCAGAAATTGAGCAAGGTAATATGTTTCTTTATCTAGATAGGTTACCTTCAAATTAGCTGTTACTTTTTGGGAGGTAGGGCACATGGTAAGCCTATAGGCGGTCATGCTATCAGTGCAAAACTTGTATCATGCAATGTTGTTGTGCCCTCCAGTTTCCTGTGGGGAGAGTGGCTTAAATCAAACCGTGTGGAATCAAAATTTCTACTTCAAACCCCCCATCATATCTAATGACTCAATATTTAAATTAAACTGGACCCGTACTACATATTCTTACAATGAGTTTGTAGATCCCCTACATTCATCTACAAGCCCGTTTAGAAGTGCTCACATATTCCTTGAGAGGGCAAAATCACTTATTTTTCACATGTTCAATTAAATCCTTCAAGTCCCTCTTTATCAGGTTCAGAAAGTGCAAGTGCCTCATTGCTTTGGAAATTTGTATCATAGTCTCAAGTGCTGGTATGAGGGGCAAAGCTATTCTCTCAATTTTTTTTTTGTTAGATGCTTCTCTGTGAGCTCTAATACACGTACTCTTTCTATGGTATGGCTTTTGATGTACGTGAGACAAAGTATACTGAATGCCTCAATGGCTGAATAGGACTACAACTTGTAATAAATTGTTTTCCAATATATCGTATTTGTTGTTTGATGGGACTTAAGTTGTTGTGGTAGATGTTTATTGGGACAAGTAACAGTGATTTCAAGAGCACAAATTGAATGGAAGGAGCAATATTTGTTTAATTGTGCGGGAAAGCATTACTACTTTTAGATATACATTTTAGTTGTTACTTTTCAGGAGGTATGGCACATGGTAAGCCTGTAAGCAGTCATGTTATCAATGCAAAACTTGTATCATGCAGTCTTATTGTGAGCAGGCCTCTGAGCATGTGTATGCACTACTGTAGATATACAAGGTTTGAGATGTGAACTATGTATTTCACAGTATGTTTAGACGAGTCATAATTTCATGGAATGCCAATGATATAAAAATAGCTTCATGTGTGAATGCGAAAGATGTTCTCAATCATATGATTTGATGTTTGTGAAAATAAGAAGTGCACTTACTCGTCACATTAGTGCTCAAGCTATACAACTTGGATTCTCTATTTCATGAAATTGTATGTGAAGCTATAGGCTCATGCATGTAACTTATTTTGTTGCATAGTTTGTGAAAGGATCCTTTTTTCAGACAGCTCCTATGCTAAAGGAAAAACGATAGAAGAAACATGGTAGACCTTCAATACAAATTATCATTAACTATCATTATGCATGTTTGATATACACAAAAATACAAAATACCTTATACATACTCAAAATAGCATGCACACACCAACAAAAACCGTACATAATACACTCTTCCTTTGTAGTGATTTGTGCCATTATCTAAAACCATTTAAATTACCAAAGTTGAAGCAATTTAGAATTAAGGAAATCGATGCTTTTTATGCTCACCCAATGAGTTATTTCCACATTGAACAGGATTAAAATTTTGAAGGTAACTTCAGGGAACCAGAATTGATAGATTTCTGCCCTGATTTATTATCTCATATTGGCTTGCTTTAAGATGCAAGGGAGAGTACAAGGGGTGATGCAAATCACAAATGTTGATGTATGCAGACACGTGCTGATATGCATCCTAAAGCAGGTGGTCGCTAATAGCAAATGATAATGTTCACAAAGTTACCGAGGTTGCTTCAATGATTGTTCCTTATGTTTGCGCATTGTAGTAAGTAGCTTTACCACAAGTGGAAGTTGTTTAGTTTTTTCCACCCTAAATATTTGCTTATCTATTTCTTATCCAGTCTTGTAGTTACTCTAACCATTTCTACATGATTGAATGGTGGACTCTATATCTTATTTTACCATGGTACTTAAAGTTAAATTACCTGTACCATCAGTATTTATGCCACAATGTTGCTCTTCACTTCCAGAATGTAGGCTCTTGTTCTCACACATCCTCTAATGCCAAAATAGAATTTGGATATGGATCGGAAGAGAAAAGAAGTCATTGCATAAAAACCAGTCTATCTTGAGTCCCTATTATTGTTGCGTCATCTACATGCCAATTGCTATTATTATTCACTATCATTAGCTTAGATGCAGGTTTTAATAACAATATGATCTATGCCATCAGTTTTTGTAGCACCTTTTGAATGCCTAAAGATATTAGGAAGTAGAATGCGTTTATCTGCTAACAGGAATGGAATTTTTAGAATCCGCCCCTTTTCATCGTTAAGAAATTCCTTTTCTGCATATAATGAAAAGCTGCTAGTTTGTTTGCAAATTAATTCCATGCCTCTGTACATATTGCCTTTCACTGAAGCCCTCAATTCATGAAGAAAACTGTTCTTTCGTCCTCCACTGGGTATCAAAGGGTATGACCTGATGTCAAGAAGAAAGCTATTCAAGTCAATCTCGCTACAAAGATAATGTTGTTGAATGCTAGCTATTATTTCTTTGCACAAAGGTCCCAAAACAGTGACATCCACTACTTTGGCTTGGAATTGACAGCTAAACTTATTCATTAGACTGAGAATGTCACCAAGAAAGTGTGAAACATAGATATATCTTGAAGTCCCGAAGCTGATCATATAACCTGTTTGTTTTTTTTTTCTTGCTTAAACAATTTCAAAATAGGCTCTAAACACTCACAAAGTTTTGCTACTGCACCTTGACGGCTCAACCACCTGGTGTCTTGTATTCGTTTCAACCTTAACTCCCTGTTATCCAAGTCAAGCTCAAGTGCTGCAAGCTGCATTGTCCTGTTTAAGCTATGAGAAGAAAAGGGTGCCACTTTGTTCACCAACTTATCTATTTCCAAGCAAAGATCCCTGCACAAATCATCTTTAAAAGCATCTTTGACACATAAGTTTGCATGATGAGCAACACAATGGATTGAGGACATGAAAGGATTAAGAGCCTTCAAACGAACTCCAACCCCAGTTCTACTCCAGGCCATTGTATTACAACCATCTGACCCAAAAGCCACAAGACATTGCATGTCCAAACCCCACCCTTTCAAAGTGCTTTTAATGCAACTAAAAATGCTAGCAGAATCAGAAGAATCAATACCAACAATGCCTATATAACTGGTTTTCGCAGAGCTATCCAAGATATAAGTGACATAGAAAATGAGGTGCTTTTTTACACTGCAAACACAAATTAAAATAAGGTAAGGGCCTCATAAAAGAATTATATCAGTAAATTCATCAACCATAGTTCCAAAATATGGACTTTGTCTAACCTTCTCAAGGATGCTCTCCATAAGCATCTAACAAAAGTATTTAGATTTTTATAGATTTAATCAAATTTATCTATTTTCTAATATAGCCAAGAAACTAACCTCATTAATTGATGAGATAAAACGGCCACAAGTTTTCTCATCATTGTACAATTGTGGCAAAGTAAGTCCATTAAGTCTCTGCAATTTGATTATCTTTGGAAATCGCCTTAATGGAGCAAAATCTTTTGCAATACAATAAGCTGATCACATTAATGCAATCACATCTAAGGTGTGCATGATCATTAGAATAAACTATTACACGCATAAGAATAAGGACTAGATTATTTAACATTCAAATCATTTGAATAATTATTAGAATAATAATAATATGCAATGCTTACCTTGTTCTGCTTCCTCTCGATGTTTTGCTGCTGCAACCGCAATAGATTTTTGTTTTCCATTTCTAACTTCATCAAGGTAGAACGACTCTTTGTGCTCCTCTGAAGATGGATGAGCATGGAAACTAGATGTCTTGAAATTTTTAGAGCCAAATTGAACAAATGCTTCAACTCCTTCTCTTCATCATGCTCCGACCAATTCCATGTCAGCTTCCAATGTTCTTTCCATTGGTCTCCCTATTTTTTTTTATCAGCCCCTACATGTTTAACCTGTGCATTTTCTGCATCATGCATTTGCTGCATGTTTTCATGCTCTCATTTATCAATACTTTGATTCAAATCAATTGTCTCCCAGCATGAATTTCTGTAGCCATGTAACGCTTCTTTACTATTGGAACCTTTGGCATATTGAAGGGAAAAACAAGAGGATGAAAAAAAGAGAATAGAATAGAATAGACATGCAAAGGAAATAATGCAAGTAGCAAATAGATTCAATGTCCACTTTGCACTGCCTCAATGCCTCAGTTGGGCAACAGACCGACACAAACACTTCTACCCCTGCACGTTTTGAAGAATAGAAGAATGGATATGGAAATCCAGACAAAAAGAAAAAGACATATAAACAACAATATCTAAGATATAGAGGCACGAAAAACAAAATAAAAAACAGGATCTAACCTTCAGGATTTCAGTTAGATAAGAGCATCCCGCTATTGGTTTTTCAATTTGGATTTGGAAGATATGAGCATCCCACTGTTTTTTTTTTTCAATTTAGATTTAGAAACCTGGATTGTAAATGATCCATCAACTTAAAAGCCATCAGACTAACTAGTCCTCTAAAATGCGCTCCAGAATGGCCATCGTAAACATAGCCCCATAAACCATTCTTAAATTACTCTTCCCAAAACGTCAAAAAAAAAATGACAGGTTAAAATTTCCTCACATCTGATCAGTAGAGTTGCCATTTGATTTATTGGGAAAGCACATGCATGCGGCCCAAACCCTCGATCTTCAAATCTATTGTATCTTCTGTTTTGAAATTCACCAAGAAAGTTTGAAACAGGAATTTGTGGTGCCGAATTTGCATAGGCTTCAACGTCCCGCCGCTCTTTCTTGAATTCACCAAATTTTGAGATCATTTGATTCTTTTACACTTTTATTACATGCATATGCATTAATAACTAGTTAGAGTAGTATAGCCTTAGCCATGAGAAAAAAGACATACTAAGTAACCATATAAAAAAGTAACCCCCATTTTTTTGTATCAGAAAAATCCAACCCATATGAACATGAATCGGCTAAATTCTTATATGCCTCTTTTTTGATCGATCGTATATCCTGCTATAGTGAACTGAAAATTTATTTTTTGAACCAAAGTTTCTATGAAGCGCCTAGGACTTTGCCGTATATAGACCTGCAAGAAACCAAATTCAAACAATACTCAGTGAGTATTGCGTAAATTTGATTTTCCTGCAGATGGAAAACCTTTTTAGATCCTTTTTTCTAGCTAATTTCTATAAGTTTTTGGGACTTTTAGGACTTTTGGCTGCCAGAAAAAGAAAATTGATTTACAAAAATTGAGAAAATCTCTTAGGGTATGATTTGGATTTGGAATTACAGATGTTAAAGTCTTGCAAAATCATGGGATTGCAAAAGTCACTACTAAAAGATCCTCAATGGACAAAGGGAAGACACCTATGTTACCTCTCAAGGATCAAACTGAAAATCTACATCAAGCCCTTAATCAAGTTATCCAAAATGAAAAAAAGATCAATTCCAGTAATAGGTGCTCATTAATGGACTTCCCACTTCAAATCAAGAGCAAGAGTGATCCATTAATCAATAAAAGTCATACAAGTTGCAGAAATACAAACTTGAAACCAGCTAATTCTTAAAGGTCTAAAAATCGATGATACTATCCTATCTCTTGGACATATTAATGCTCAGTATTTAGACAATAATAGCACTGAAAAATGCAGCCAGATATACAATCAGATATTGCCAAAACTAATATAATATTCAATGATGCTGTTGAGACATTATTGAAGAACACCCAAAATATACCCAAGAGAGTGGATTTTGAAAATGGTAATATTCAGAAGCAATTTTCTGAATCAAATACCAATCCTCAAGAGGACTAGTGCAACTCTGAAGATAAAATTGATTGTTACAATCAATATGAGGTACTTTCTAATGTAAATGTTGATCAAGATTTAGATTTGTTATTGAGCAATGCTGCCACTTCTGTACCTAAAATAAACTCCTCTCTGTTCCTACCAAACTCCCATCTCTTACCAATACTCCTCAAATGTTTCCCTCTAGCTCTTTGATAGACCTTAGCCCTTCATCTTCCTCGCCTTCATCACCCTCAACTCAGATTTCACAAGAAATTGCAGAGAAAATTGCCTCCTTACAGGAAGGTTTACTTCAGAATTTCAATACCCCATAATGTGGAGATACAAGGGTGCATAATGTGGATAATGTGGCAGAAGTTGAAAGAGACTTTTGTGAATGGATACTCCAGAAAGGTCCCACCCAAGCAGTTTGAGTAGTGATGAACAAGTTATGGACCCAAGCAGTTTGAGTCCTTCTGCAGGCAATAAGGAGCTCTTTCCAACAAGGCAAGTTCCTCTTTTTAACATCTCAAACAATTTTACTGAAAATCCAGTTAATAGAATATGTAGCAAAATAACAGGGGGTTCCAAGGAGATTTGGTATGAATGTACAAAATAACAATTCCTGAAACCATAGACCATATATCCCTAAAACAATTGAATGGGTTGTTATAAAAAAAAAAACATAGATTCAAGATAAAAAACAATCACATTAGCTCACTGGATATATTGGTTAAAGTAGTCTTATTAGAACATTGAGTTATTTTTAGTAGAAGTTCGAGCCCCCGTATTTCATATTCTAAAATCTTAGGCAAAGCCGTATAGAGGTTCGATATTCCCTCAAAACCTTAGGCGAAATCGTATTTCATATTGCAAAATCATAGGCGCCTCCAATCATAAATGACTATAAGCGAAACGAGAGGTGCTAACAGGCCCTAACATACGATCTGGATCGTAGGATCAACGAATCTGATGACTGTGGTAGTCCAAGGTGCACCTCGTTTAGAATATGTAGCAAAATAACAGGGGGTTCCAGGGGGATTTGATATGGATGTAAAAAATAACAATTCCTGAAACCATAGACCATATATCCCCAAAACAATTGAATGGGTTGTTATAAAAAAAAAAAAAAAACCGAAGATTCAAGATAAAAAATAATCACATTAGCTCAACTGGATATATTGGTTAAAGTAGTTAGGACATTGAGTTATTTTGGTAGAGGTTTGAGCCCCCCGTATTTCATATTCTAAAATCTTAGGCAAAGCCGTATAGAGGTTCGATATTCCCTCAAAACCTTAGGCGAAATCGTATTTCATATTTCAAAATCATAAGCGCCTCCAATAATAAATGAGTATAAGCGAAACGAGAGGTGCTAACAGGCCCCAACATACGATCTGGGTCGTAGGACCGACGAATCCGACGATTGTGGTAGTCCAGGGTGCACCTCGTTTAGAATATGTAGAAAAATAACAAGGGGTTCCAGGGAGATTTGATATGGATGTACAAAATAACAATTCCTGAAACCATAGACCATATATCCCTAAAACAATTGAATGGGTTGTTATAAAAAAAAAAAAACATAGATTCAAGATAAAAAACAATCACATTAGCTCACTGGATATATTGGTTAAAGTAGTCTTATTAGGACATTGAGTTATTTTTTGTAGAAGTTCGCGCCCCCGTATTTCATATTCTAAAATCTTAGGCAAAGCCGTATAGAAGTTCGATATTCCCTCAAAACCTTAGGCGAAATCGTATTTCATATTTCAAAATCATAGGCGCCTCCAATCGTAAATGACTATAAGCGAAATGAGAGGTGCTAGCAGGCCCCAACATGCGATCTGGATCGTAGGATCGACGAATCTGACGACTGTGGTAGTCCAAGGTGCACCTCGTTTACAATGTTTGAATTTATCCCTGAAGGTGCTTCAGATAGTGATTTTGATAGTGAAAAAGAAAATTGGGAAGGAGATGAGTTTCTGAAAGATAAGGCAGATACTAACATGGTTCCAGGATCTACTAAAAATAAGGAGAAAAAACTTAAGTTAAAGTCTGTCAGTATCCTTTCTTTGCAAAAAAACTCCAGTTAATAATACTCGTAGCAAGAAGAAGAAATACGAGTTAAGACAGACTTGTTAACTTTTTTTTTTTTTTGAAGGACGTGAGGCTCTTTTTATTGACAAGAACAAAGGCACAATACACAATGCACAGACAGGAATAAAACTCTAGTGGATAGGCTGACCCAACTAGGCAAAAACACCCGTCTAAGCATAAGAAGAACACCGTAAATACGTCTGGCAAATTATCTCTTTTTTATCATCAGCTAGAGATGAGCAACAATAAGCTTTAGTGATTTTCTGCTGAGCACAATGGAGAAGCTGCTGATCAGAGATGTGTGCACCTTGAAAAATACACAAACGTCGCCTCTGCCAGATAGACCATAAAATCCAACTAGAAGCAAGATGAAATGCCCGCTTACGCAAGTTAGGCCAAACAGGGGGATAAGGTGCAAGTAGGATCAACTGGCTAGTGAGAGACACACTGAAAAGAGTGAACAACCACGCCCAAGCAAGCCGCTACATGTGACGGCGCGGTCTACAGTGCTTTTTCAAGGTGAGCCATCCCAAATCTTTACTGTTGGTCGGGGGATCCGACAGGGTTGTCCTTTGGCGCCGTTGCTCTTCACTATTGTTGCAGAAGTGTTGTCTCAACTCTTTGATGTTGCAGCTCGAGAAGGTATCATCCAGGGTCTGCCCATGTTGGATGGTTCTCAGGAGGTGTGTAATTAGTATGCTGATGACACTTTCCTTTTTCTTATGGCCAATGATGAAAACCTCCATAATGCTAAGCTGCTCCTAGATACTTTCTCCCTGGCCTCTGGAGTTCTTGTAGGTTGGAGAAAGTGCACTGCTCTATGTTAACTATTTTTGTCTCATATCCCTTCTGGCTTCTCTTCTCTTAATTAAATGAAAAATTCTTTCATGGAATGTTAGAGGTAATAAGGGTTCTATAAAAAGAAGAAGGCTAATATCTCAGCTCAAACAATATAATGCTGATATTATATTACTCCACGAACTCAAATGGCCCAAATTTGAGTGTTCAAATTTTGGAGATTGGATTTCCTGGATCCTCTATCTCGATAGAGGCCTGTGGTGCTAGTGGTGGTATTGCAACTATATGGAAAAATGTCAGTCATCTATCATTCTATAATAGTCCATGCAAAATGTGGCACGCTGTTTCTCTCTCTTACAAAACATCTACCTTTGGTGTCATCAATATATATGCTTTCACTAATCCTAGGGAAAGGGAATCTCTCTGATCTAATATTAATGCTTGGATTGGTGCACATTTTAATATTGACTGGATTATTGGGGGGGATTTTAACAATACCCCTTCTTGGGATATGAAGCTTGGAAATAGGATCAACATGATCACACTTGAGAAAATCAGCTGAGATTTTTTTCATTTCAGAGTATAATCTTATTCATGTTCTCTCTTCAACTGCTCTCTATACTTGGTCAAATAAGCAAGAAAACAATGATAGTTTATTGTGCCCCAGATAGATTCTATGTATCAAATCCTAACTCTTCTTTATGGGACAATTGTTATGTTATCAGTGATGAAGGAACCTCTATCTCTGATCATCAACCTCAGTTTCTCCATACTCATCACTTGACTAATATGCCTAGAGATGGAAATATCCCTTACACATTTAATTGCTCTCTCTTACATACTAGAACCTATTGAATGCTCTGTTTTAAAGGCGGACATGTTGTATCCACTAGCTCTAAGATCTATAAAGCCCGCATTAAAAAGATCCTTGGGCACAAAGACATGCATGTTCAGCCCATTCATCGGTAATCAAGAAATCCTTCAAGTAAAGATGCAACATTTATGGCAATAAGGGCCAGATCTGGAGCAGTGGCTTCTTTAGATGTAGAATCAGAAGTCAACGAAGAGGCGCAACCATCTTGATACATGGTTGCTTGGAAAATAGGAAGGACTACTATAGCAAAATCGATGGAAATAAGCTTCCTAGGGATTGGATACTCTGTTCTACAAATCGCTCCACACAACGGGAGAAAGGCCATTTAGCAACGTCTGTAGCGACGTCTGGGTCACGTCCATGCGACGTCTGACCACGTGACACAGACGTGACGCAGACGTCGCTGGAGACACGTCGCATGCGACGCGGTACTAGAAGTCGCATGCAACGTGTACAGACGTGACATATACGTGATGCATACGTGACATAGACGGCGCATGCGACGTATACTAGACGTCGCAACCACGTGTACTATTTATAAAAAATTCACGTGGAATAAAAAAATCCACGTATAAAAAAAATTCCACGTGTAAAAAAAATGCCACATGTAATTAAAAAAGCCACGTGGAATAACAAGGTGCTGCGCATGGAGGGTTGCCCTCCATGGCCGGAGGGTGAAGAGGCTTAAAGCATAGTTCAAAGTCATGTTTTGACAATCAATTCAAAACCATAACCCTGAACATTTGGAACAAAATCTATTTATATTTGCTTAATATTCGATCACACAAAACCTCGTGTATTTTTTTTGGTTCCTACATGACTGTGGTTGTTAAATAAGACGCTCGTGAAGCTGATGGAGATTGTGTAGCTGATAAGAAAAAAATGGAAGGTATTAAAGACAACGAGATATATGCAAGTGTCAACAAGGTGACTGCTCCATATAACTAGGGTGAAATTTTTATATGATATTGACCCCAATATAGCAAAGGTCATGCTAGTTGTATCACTATTCTACACTGCTCTTCCATTGTTATTTTTTTTTTGTACATGGAAATGTGCAAGTGATTGACCATGTGTGTGTTGGTTGTCGATCATTATTTTCCATATGCCAAAGTGGATTGCAGATGTGTAAGCAGAACATTTGCTATGAGAAACCTTAAAGCGTATTTTCTTGATTTTATCTATAAATCATCCTCTTTGTTGTGCATGTGGTTGACTTGAGATACTTCTTAGGGCGACTTCGAAATTGACTGCATTTTGAATATCCTATTATTTCAGTGTCTTCTTGATTGATCCAAGTTAACATTGTCCTTTCTTTGTTTCCCTTTAAGCAAAGAATTATGCCGACTAGAGCCAATTAATCGCTTTCTTATCCGACTTCGATTTTGAAGGTTGAATTAGATCGGGTTGTGTTTTTTTTTTTTTTTTGGGAAGATGATGTTTGATCTGTGCATTTTAAACAACGGAATCAAGGTAGACAATAATCTTAGCTTTTCAAGGATTCGGAGTAAGTAATCTTGGTGTCTTAGCAATGGGTTGTATGAGAGCTAACAATAGGAGTTATTTGGATTCTCATGGCTTGGGCTCCTCATCGATTTGGATTTAGCTTGTCAAGGATTTGGCTTCTCAGTGATGGATCGTAGTTCTCAGGCTAATCTTACTCGCATGGATGGATTGTGTGAGAGCTAGCAAGAAGGCCAGCACAAAAACGATCTCTGTCTAATTGCAATTCCATTATCCTTTCTCCCTTTTTACTTTCAACCTTATGGAAGCTCAATATTCTGCAATTCAGCTTTTGACGAACGCTCAATGGGACAATAGATTACTCAAAGCATAGCGTGGGAGCCGCTTTTTGACAAGGCAAGCAATGAAATAAAAATGTATATCCTAGTTCTGTAAGGTCATGTTGGCCTTAGAATCAAAAGATAAAACATTTCTAATTTTGATGGATTATGTTTAAAAATTTAAAAGGAGTTTTTGCCAACGTGGTAATTTTAAACTATTTAACGAGTGCATTCCAATGTATATGCCTCGATCCGAAGGTTGAGAAACAAAAGCAATAAGGTTGTTAAAAGGTCTAGGCCATCTGTACCCACATACAAACTAGCACACCTTGTCAGTTGATACGTGTTAGAATGTCTACGCACACATCCAAACCAGCAAGCAACTTTACACAGGTATAATCCTATAAATGGTTGTTTGATTCATGATTCTCAAGATGAGTTGCAATCAACGCGCAACAAAACTATTTCGTCACACCTTCACAAAAGGGAAGTCTAACAAGATAGACCTATTCAATACAACCAATCAGTTATCCATAACAATAACAAACGTACATTTCAAAGCTCACCAAAACTCATTTGCAACTCGATTAATGTTCGCATAGTTTATTCATGCCATATGGCGCTAACATCATCAACTGGATGAAATATCCTAGCTCCCCTGTTTTGATTTATTGTAATCACTTGTTTGGGTTATCAGTATTTGCAAAAAATGTACGTCACATCATTATCATTATGAGTCAATTATTTTGAATATTTACTCTGTCAAGACTCCAAGTGTTGCTTTGAAGGACAATGCTATGATTTATAACCCAATTGCAAAATAACTTGAAGAGCTTTTGACACATCATTCGAAATTCCATCTCCAATTAATTTCTGCATGGCCCTCCTCATTAGACTGTGGTTCACAAATGCAAATTCTTAAAGAAATCAAACAATATTAGTCTTACAGTCTCCTTGGGATAGCTCATATGCTCTCTAGTAATTGTCTCATGAAGGAATATATATCTGCCAGTTTAACCACTAAATGAAAGAACATGGTAAACTAACAGGATATTAATCAGGGCTGAGAATATAAACCTCCAAGCAAGTTCACACACAAGGTTAGCTGGTGCAGAAGGTAGCACCTGCAAGCTAACCTATCGGTGGTGATAACAAAGATATAACTTAAATTGGGAAGTTACCTCGTCTTCATATGGATTTGAATTCTTCTGGAACAAGAGGCGTAAAAACTCTTGTGACCCATGGTGAAATGGTACCAAACAATGTGATGTACACATTTAACAAAGAGAACAAATAGTTGTGTGACCTTATCAATATTCTCAGGTGCTAGACCATGCTTAAAGCTCTCTTGATAGGAAGATAAGATAAGATAAGATAATGAAGAAGCAATCCAATAGCAGCTTGAATCGGGTGCATGAACCTGCATCAATCCACCACTTTCAGGGCTTCCATTTTTTGAAGCTTCATGTAATGTCCTTATTGCATGAATTCTATTCACGTCTCATTTTCTTTCTCCTTTTAATTAAAAAGGTGCATTACGTCTATGAATTGAAAGAGCTTATGACCCCTGCTAAAGCCCTAAAATTTGTTCACCTCCACAAACTCCAGGGTGTTAGAGGCTCTGCTCCAAGAAAATAGAGCCTATATGTTCTTTTGTGTATTATATAGGGGAGATGCTAAACCCATGGCATCCCATGGAAACAATCTCATCAATCCCCGGATACAGAATTCAGATGGTGTTTCATGTCATTCCATGGTAATAAAAATAGAAAGGAAGATGTGCTTTATGATGCCATTTGTACCCAGGCATATTCTCCTGCATAGCCTTTGGTCATACACGATGATGCACACGAATACACCACTATTGTTCCCCAGTCCAGGGAACCTGGTTCATTTTGCACCTGCAAATAGTATAACAGCTGTGGCATCACCTAGAATGAGACAACATAGCAAATTGATTAGAACGGTCTTTAACCGAACTTGAATGAGATTGCTTACCCTCAACATTCAAAGATGGACCTCCATATAGGTCTGCAGGATGGAGCATTTGATGCTTCAAGTTTGCCATTAAAATTCAACCACAATTGGTTTTGCAACTCTTGACTGCAAGTATTCTGTACAAGACTCACCTATAGTACAACGCGATGGTTTTCCTTTACGCCAAAATCAATTTACCTTAAAACTTGAGTTGGGGACTTAATAATGAGCCTGAATGAAGTCCATATATGACATTCCTTTGGTGCCCCTAGATGAAAACTTAAATTAGCAGACAAAGATAAATTTATGTAACCTATGCCAATATTAACATCTTAATGCTACCTCCTCAAAAGTACTTCAGATCCTTCATTAGAACTCCATCCATATCTTTATTTGAGATCTTATATGAAAGCGCATCATCTTGTAAAGCTTGTCCTTCTTCTTCCTCCCTCTTCTACAAACAGTTCAAATTAAGCCATAGCTTGATGTCGTAGCTAGGCCTGTCTTAGCAGGCAACAAGACATGTTGATCCTTCATCCCTTAAAGATCCAAATGAGCCGTTGAAATAGACTCCATCGAACTTGTTTACAAGTAGTGCTAATGACACGCACGCCAGTGGTTGCTTCGCTACAATTGAAGATAATCAGACAGAGTAATAACCATCTTTCAAATTCCCGATAACATCATACTCTAAGCGCACCACTTTGGACATATAGCTTATTAGAATTATTTGCTACCTTCAAGCATTTTACTAACCTGATGTGCGACGGCCAACAAGATCTTGTCATTTTACAAGATCCACAAAGCTTTCCACCCCTCCATGACCCACACCAACTGCAGAGAACCTGCATAATTGAAGAAAACATAAGTATAAACTCCACAAACGCAATTATGCAACATCACAATAATAGATGCTACTATAAGGGATCTCATATGAATATGTTCTTTTGCCATCGGCATGACAAAAATGTCCAATACATTTTACTCCAGTCTTTGCCGTGCATGGGCAAATTACATCATTTTTCTCTGAATAGTTTGGCTGGAGCAACTTGCAAGATCTCATATGCACATTTTTAGATAACTTTTAAAAATGGGAAAACAATATTCCAGCAGCAAAATATTCTTCAACAATGTTTAGAACTTTACCTTTAAAGGCCTCAACGGATTGGGCCACAGATGCTCCAACCAATTTGTGCAAAACCGTAGAGACTTGATCTGTGCCAAATCTTTTAACATAGGAGGGAGAGTTAGAGTAGCTCGGGCCACCGAATTGGACATTTCTAACAAAGAATATGGTCTCGTGGGCACTTGGGACGATATGGTTGCGACAAAAATTTGGTCCGACTCCGGTGCCAACAAATGTCTCTTCCAAGCTATGGTTGAAAGCTCTGCAGGGATTGCTCTGGCAAAACGGCCATGATTAGGAATAGGCTGCTGAAGATTTTGACGGCTAAGAGGTCGAGGTCGAGGTGCTACACTTATTTAGGGTTTGCCGGTTAGACGGTTTTGGAGAGGCTGCCCAGCAACAGGGGCAACCGAGAGTTTACATGCTATTGGGAGTTTGGAGCAGTTTTTGGGATGTTCTTGGTATATACCGACATATACCAAGAATATGCCGAAAACCCATGTAAACAAGGGATTGCCCCCCTAGGGGCAACCCAAAAAATGTAGACGTCGCATGCGATGTTATGTAAAAAAAATTGAAAAATCCACGTGTAATAAAAAATCCACGTGTAATAAAAAATGTAGACGTCGCATGCGACGTCCTGTAAAAAGAATTAAAAAAAAAAGCATAAATAAATGTTTTGCTTAGATAATTACAATATGATGTACAAGAGGCAAAAGGCATGTCACTTTTTTTTTTTAATTGAAAATCGTGTACTGTATTTATATTTTTAAATAATCACAAAAGACTCGTTAAGGGGAGTATCCACCATTTTAGCCTAGAGCTAATCTCTGTCAGACTCGGTGGAGTAGTCATCCGAGTAAGTGGTTTGAGGACGCCTCTCAACCTCAGCTTCAGGTTCGCGATTGGATGGCTCTCCACCAAAGTTCGACTCTCCCTCGTCGACCCCTCGTCCTACGTCCTCATCTAGGGCTTGGTTCATGTGTTCCACTGCTTCCTATAAAAACCAGAAGAATATGGCATTAATGTAGTTCATAGAATTATAATAATTATATACAATGCACATTGGCATTCCCGTGATGTGGGATAGTTCCCTCTTCGTATAACTGTTGATATATAATTCTGGCGATTCATGTCGTCGTCGCCCTCTTGAACCCTGTGAGTCTGTTGTTCCACTACCTCTTGACCTGGGAAGTAATGAGAATAAGCATCTTTAACATGCTGCCTAGACTTTTTAAAGCCTTATAAGCTTTGACCAAAACAATCATTTACAAGAAAGGGCATTTCTTCTCCATTCTGGAAGTCCGGCACCTATAAGGAAGGAAGGAAGGAAAAATTTTAACGCCCACGGAACCCAATCGGGTTATGGGACCAAGTACATAAGGGACCAAGTCCCGGACCCGGTCCAAACAAGAAGATGGGCCAAGCCTTAAACCAAAGCACAAAAGCGTGAGCAAGAACACAACCATCATGACCGGTTAAAACCACCGAAAAACCGCTGCCGGGGATGACTATGGCTGCTCACCGATCCAAAATCCATGTTTGCTGCAATGCAACAGTGCATACCTTCATACCTCCGCCAGACAAAAGCTTCACCAAGCGGCCCAACCGTAACCTCTTCTGGCCCAGGCCGGAAAACAGAAGCCTCAACGCCAATCGCCCCGACGCTGCGAAGGCGGGCGCCAGAGAAACCGCCGAGAAATCGCCCGCCGGAGGTGCCTCCTCACCCATCCCTCCAGCCACAGCCAAAGCGCCAGGCCCCGGTATGCCTTGCGACATCCACTCAGTAATACACACCCGGCGCCATCCTTCACCGCCACGCCCAACGCCATCCATCAATTTGCATCCCGGCTGGCAGGTTCTGTGTAACAACTCGTAGGCGGGCGCCAGCGCTAAGCGCCAGGCGAGTGGGTAGGGGTAGGGGAGATAAGAAGATCCCGCTGAAGAACAACATTCAAGATCAACAGAATCCTTCTTCTGCTATGTTCAAAACCACCAAAAACCACCCAAAAAAATGCGCAATAGAAGGAACGAAGCTCTTTTTCAATACTCCTCATTTTGCTGTCTAAACTATTTTGCCAAAAAAGCATAGTGTTCCCAAGATATGCCGTGCAAGAAAGTTCCCAAGATACGACATTTTCTCAAATTAAAAGAAAAAAAAAATCATAGACAGAGATGACAAAGTTTCATCCAATTGTTTCACACACCAGATTACTCAACAATCTCAGTTGTGTAAGAGACTAACAGATTCTGTTGGCCATCTAAGCCTCATTTTCTTTCTTTCATTGCTATAATGATAGTTTTGAGATTATTTTTGTTACTAAAATTGTCTAATAACAGTATCATCAATGTATTAACTTTGTGTTTAAAGGACAGGTTTCAATGGATAAATAGATACATTTTTAACGTCCATGTAGAGAAAACAGTGCTTTATAAGGAATATGGGGGGCCATTAAATTTATCTTTGAAAGACTATGTAGCCTCCTTTTCATTTAAATTTATCTCCAAAGACTATGTAGCCTCCCTTATCCCTCGTGAAGGGTATCGCTGAAATCTCTACACAGATTGAGGCAACATTGCCAGTGTTGATCACGAGATTGGGGCCGAGGCGGACATTTGTGTTGATGCTGATTGGTGAGGCGAGGCTTGTGTTGATCGTAGGCGAGGGCTTCAGTCTCACGGTCCGGAGCTGCCACCATATCGGGGTTCTGCCCTCCTCCCAGCGTCTTCATCACGGGGATGCCTCTATGGATCATACACCGATCCTTAATTTGCGGATTATAGGGGGTTATAGAGACGGATCTGAATGAAGGGCATTGCATTTGGAGGTAGCAAGGAAAATTTTTATGGAGACAATGCACGTTCACTCTTTGGAATTGTGAGTGTTTGCTTTCGGGTGGGAACAACGGCACGTCCCTAATCGGCCTCCATCTTCGTTCGCTTCGAGGATGCGTTGAGTCGACTCCATATTCTTCAAAGATGGCAACCACCTAAAGGGGACCCGCTATTCTGTACAAGAGGATCTTTCTCCAATACAGATTGTGCAAGCCGAGGGGCGAACTCGTAAAAGTAAGGGAAGCCAGCGCCAAAGATAAGAAATGGGCGGTTTTTATCGAGGAGGGGCAGCGATTATTCTAGACCATTGGCCTTCCAACCCGTGGATAGGTTATGTCTAGAATATCTCAATAGCATTAATATCCTTAGCACCCATGAGCATGTTCATGGGGCTTTTTGCCCTCATGGTTTCTTTGGGCCTTGGCCCTTTGTTTTCTTTCTGGCTTTGGGTTTTGTTTGGGCTTTTGCCTTCTTTGCTCCGGCTGTGTGGGCTTCGGCCCTCTTTTCTTGTATGGGTCCCATAACCCTGTGGGTTTTCGCGGACGATAAAAATCTATCTTTATCTTTATCTAACAAATCACATGTTTTGTTTAGTATTTTTTGCTCTTTTGTTAAAGTTTCACATATCTAGAAAATTCAGAAACTGGGTTAGAATAGAAGTCATATGCAATTAAGGCGATGTTGTAGAGACATGTCTCTGAATGGATTTTCATATATCCTGATACACTTGCTTCTTTATATCAAGATAATACAACATTTGAAAGGCTCTAGAAGATGGTCACTTTGATAGTCAAATTATTTAACTTGTGTGGATCTCTCCAAGTAGAATAGAATAGAATAGTTTTTTTAACGTCCACGGAGACCAATAGGTCATGGGACCCATACAATGGGCTAGTACAATCATTACCACTAGGATTAAAAAACCCCTGCCTCGAAAGGTTTTCAAGGGAAAAACCTTTGCCTGCAATGCGATAAATCCTAAACCTAAACCCTGATGCTCGTAACTTGTTGCTCATATAATTTATAAGAACATATAAACAAACTTCATATGCACAAGTTCCACCATCTTTACAAATTTGCCTTTTGTAATACTGTCCAGCAATAAAAAACTTGACTAACATGCCCCAATATTATAATTTACTTTCAAACTATTCAATTGTGATTTAACTAATGCCAGTATCGTCAATGTATTAATTTTGCATTTAGAGGATGGATAAGTATATGCATGTGATGGAGTTAGTACAATATGGATTGCCTTCAGTGTAAGGTTATGTTTCCATTAGCAGGACCAAACTTCAAGATTTGAGAAAATTCTGATAGTAGGTCGGTGCACCATTTATATAAGTTTTCACTTCAAATAAACCATGGCATTTTTGAAAATCAAAGTTCAAACTTGGGTTTCCTCCAGTCAGTTTGTGTCCATGATAATATGTGCTGCGTACCTACAAAAAGCTATTCCGGGGACGAGCATTGCAGCACCGTCTAGAAACGTCTTAAACCCTAGCGGTTAGAGTAAACGACCATTAAAATATGTAGAGAATGCAGCATCAGTAATTTCGGTACCAAAAATTTCGTTTTCGGGCCGGAAAATGACGTGTTACCGGTGTTACCGGTGGCTGGAGAAAAGAGGACACCTTCCCCCAAAAAACATTTTAAGTAAGTAGACTAGTAAACGTGTGCCTGACAACGCTTGGCATGTCTTTTAATGTCCTGGCGTGTGTTTTTACTCAGTCGTTAATGACTATATGTTTACTCGGTCGATAACATCTATATGTCTATAAACTTTTTAAATAAGTAGATAAAACTCTATTTGAGTTGGATTTTGCAAATGTGTAGTGAAATGAGCTGAGCCAAAAAGAGAAAATGGGATTCCATCGAATGAAGATTGCATTTGGGGGTACATATATTAAGCCTCGACAATTTGAGGGGCCACAAGATTTAGGGTTGCCATAACAGTGGGAGTAAAAAAAAAATCGTCGAAAAAATCGTCGTCTCCCATACCGCAGGACGCTACAACCCAATTGTGGAAAGGTCTGTTCTTCTGGATTGATGATTGTTGGCCACTATAGGCACTAAAATGTAGTAAGAATGGTTCATATGCTAAGTGGCATAGAAGAAAGCGGCTATCCTTCATGCATTTATTCAATTCTACATTAGAGCTGAAAGACTTCTGTAGCTTTGAATCATAGAAGTGAGAACCATATCTTCGTTCTTCCAAAACCTTGTTATCTTGTTGTAACAAAATGTCTCCAGTACTTTGGTTTTACTTATTTGAATGTCTTGTTATATGCAGGCTAACAAACTAACAGATTTTTCCTTCACCCCGTTTTCATGGTGATATGGCATTGTTGGTGGTTTCCGATCTTTTTTAGTATCAAACATTCCAAATGATTTGTGCAGTATTTGATGGAATCTCTTTCATCCTCTTGATTTATGCCAACAGATCCAACAAATGGATACATCAAATCCCTCACCGATGGTAAATGGTGAGCTCCTACGGAGGTATATGGGTCGCAGAGTTCGATGTGTGCTTAAGGTGATTCAGGCAGATGGTATTAAGTTTCTAGGCCAGACATCAGACAATCAGCAGGTCAATGTTAAGCAGGCTCAAGGACCATTCACACAATATGTGGAAGTCACAGGAGTTGTAGATGGTGACCATACTATGAGAGCAGATCATTGTACCAATTTTGGTGACAACTTTGGTGAGTGCGCATTGCTTCAGATTTTTTTTCCCCCTTCATATGTAGGATTTATGAGTATGTCTTGGTAATGCAGATCTGACATCATATAATCAGCTCTGTCAGATGGCAAATGGAGAACACCAAGATATATTTGTGTAAGGATCTGCCCTCAATGTTTTGTAGCACAACGAGATGCTGTCCACATCCATTGTGACCGAGATGAATGAGCTACCCTGTGAAACGTATGATATCAATGTAAGGCACTAAGCCAACTACTAAATTTGACATCCCTTAACTTGTAAAATAAAGATTCAGGCCTTGTGATGAGTTCGTACTGAAAATAAGTGCTGCTTGCTGTGCCACTATAAACTTAGAGGATATAAAATTTTGATAAATTATCAGTAAATTTGTCCTATGGGATTCAAATTTTGAAACCCACAGTGGTTTATAACATTTCTCTGTAAACGGTGGCAGCAAAATTAAAAATGCTATGGTGGTCTGATTCATGTAGTAGAGATTTTAGTTTCTTTTCTGCATGACATTTTAACATTTGCATCTATAGATCATAATATTTTGTGGTGACGCCAGATAATGTATGAAATCATGCATGATAAACTAGCAGTTGCTACATTACTTCTGTTTGGTTTTACTGTGGAATGCCCGCCCGGATCATATCCGTTATTAGAGTGTCACTCTGCAATGATGCACCTAAAAACTGATTGAAATCATTTGAAGTAACTAATAATTAGTTGGATTAACCATCGAGTTTCAATACGACACAAAGAATATTTTGATATTCAAGATCTTTTATCCCTGACATGGGCGAGGTCACATGAAGACGCCGACATCGATTAGTAGATGTCAAAAACCTAAAATAGAAGGGTCACATGCAGTTTTCTGATATGAAAGAATCCATGTTGACGTCGATCTCTTCCACCGATTCTCTACTCGGTTGAAAGGATTCATGTCAACATGAATCCTTTGGATCTGAACACGTGGTAGAATGGAGTTCTTAGCAGGAAGAAGAACGGTTCAGGAGCTCCGGTGCAGTTGACATCTTCATGCGACCCTGTGCAGATTTAGATGCTCATGTCGACATGAAAGAATCGATGTTGATATCTTCATGTGATCATACCCTAATCATAGTAGCGTAAGATTCTAGAAATTTTGTATTCTTTGATTGAAATATTGAAATGTGTAACTAGCTTAGCACCTGAATCTACCAAACGATTATGGGGTCTTTAATCATCCAAAGATAAAAAGTAAAGTCGATTTATGCGGGCTTTACTGTGAGAGCAGCATAATTAACTGATCCGACAAGGTACACTATCTTTCAAAGAGCCGAAGTCCTGGCTACGGCATTTCGTTTAATAACGAAAACAAGTTAACCCGCTGGAAGAAATGGAGGATTCGGTAAGGAAAGAAAATTCATCTTCTTGACCTACAGACCATAAACTGAGGAGAAGACCGCCACCATTCAAAGGGAAGTCCAGACGGCCCTGAGGCAAGCTAGTTGCAGCGCCATCACCTCCAAGGTCTTCAGGACAAGGAATTTGCATCCCATATGAGGATGCAAACCAGTTGATGATGACTTACAATGCTTTTATATAAGGATGTAGTAAGTATGTAAGGTGGCATTGGTATTGTCTATTCCAAAGATTGCCATTAGGTTCTAAATTCTTGCATTCCTATATGGAATCTTTATAACTATGGAGTATGAATACAATGATTTTTTGTGCCTTCTGATGTAGTATGTTTAATGCAGTTGCATGTCCGCTTTGGTGACATAGCAAAGGGGCCTCTTCCAATAATTTCAAGTTCCACAACAGCCATAGCAGCTTTACCAAGGCTGTTAGAAGACAAAGCAATGTTGTTCATGGTGGTCAAGTATGTGATATGCATGTGGGCGTCTTGATGAGAGATATAATGTAGCAGTTCTGTTAGCATGTAACTACGAGCTGAAATAATATCCTATTTGAACATGTTTGTATGTGCTCTTGCAACTCACTATAATGTTCGGGAATCATCCCTTTTTTTCTTTCTTTCCTTCCTTTTTCCCTTTTTTTTTTTGGCCCAAAAAGGCTCATGTGGATTTGGTTACCAAGATCCATTTTTGGCATGTGCATATGGCATGCATTTGGACATGCACTTGGCACATGCACATGCGGGCATGCTACATGCACATCTCACAGGCACATGGGTTCTAGGACCAGTAACTAGGCAACTAGGCACCTTGAAAGAAGATACTAGATTTCCATTGTGCCTAGACCAACCTTTGGTTTACATTAATATTAGAACAACTATATCTTGAGTACAACTTGGAACTCTGTCTCGAGCTCAAAGTTCTTGTTTTATGGAGAGAGAAGAATTTTTGTACTATTGGTTAAATATTCAAGTGACCAGCTCTTGATTGCAAGTCGCTAGCTCAACACATGCACTAGAAATGCCAGACTTGGACCAGAGCGATGCTGGATAGAATATAACACATACATGTGGAGTAAAAACTAATACAAAGTTTTTCAAGTTATATAAATAGTACATAACACATAACTGCATGCGTAGTGAAATCCAATACAAAATTTTCCATTCAGCAGGTATGAATTCGTAATGTTATTCAAATGCATAGGCTGCTAAATGGGAAGTAGCCGCAAGATACATGTGCACGCCAACAATTCCAAAGTTACTATAACAAGTTTTAGAATAAAAAAAGCAAAGTTTTGGAACAAAAGAAAATTAGTCTGTCATACCTGCAATAGTAGTTTGCAATAACGGTACTAATTTACGGAGTATGGCTATTCAATTTCAGATCCTATCACTTGATAACGAGTGCATTAGTTTTCTTTCCAAAGAGAATCTTCTTCTCACTAGTGGCATCGGAGGAAATTGTAATGATTGACCATCATCGAGATGTCTGGAATATGCTTCATTCGTAGATAATGAAGCTCCAAGGATTTTATAAATCCCATATTCACAAGACTCCTGAATTTTAGATCCACTGCATATACTATCTTCAATGTTGTCAATTCTAGATACCTTTCCATGTGTTTCCAACTCTTAATCATGCACAATGGATCTCTCCAACTCCATTTTAATCTCCACGAACCCATCAAAACCATCTTTTTGGATAATGCAAAAATTATATATAACTGAACAGGCAGATACAACCTTCACCACGTTTTATAGATCCATGTCATTCCTTTTGAGCAATATCCTGACTTTAATCTTCCAAACGATTGTTCGACTGGGATTCTTGTACCTGAATAGATATAGTTCCAATGGTACTGCTCTCGACTTGGCGCATCTTTATATCCTTTAAATGGACTTAGCATATTATGACCTGGCGGATAGGCTGCGTCCCCTAGGAATCTCTACAAGATAGTAGGTATTGATGAAGCCATTAATAACACCCCAGCCTCCTATTGATCTTTGAATGGATGTGCAATCATGAAATACTACCAGGCCAATCAACATCAAAATCGCGAATAAGACATTCACAAGAAACTATCAATTGCAGAAGAATAAAATGGAAGCCTTACCATGCTGTAATATTTTTTAGGAGGAGACGGAGGAATAATTGAGATATGCGATACATCTATTGCTCCAATGATGTATAGAATCTCCAAGTTGCCTCGAACTCTTGTGCCAAACATTTCATCCGTGAAGATCCGCGAAGGTGGAGGCCACTTAATATAAAACTTTTTAAGTCGAGTTCACTGCATTAACAAAGTCTACGACTATTTGGTGTGCATTAGAATAGCGAATTCGATATGAACCTGCACTCTAGTTAATGTGTCCCATGATTAATGTTGACAGACCATCTAGATAGCCTAAAACATGTATTTTCATCAACATTAGGCCTAGTATGCTCCATAAATATTCAAATGGGTCTAGAAACACATAATCTTTTCTTGAGTTCATTGTCATTTTATGTTCTCTGTAAGAGTACAACCTCTTTTTGGTAACTAGCTATACCATTCAATCAACTTAGAAATCAATTGAATTTGGTCCTCTGAACTTCAACAGTTGCACCATCATCAATAACATCATTCGTAGAAGTCACTGCTGTTCTGTCAATCTAAAACTACTTGAAATCTTCTCTTCCAAACGTTGAAAATGTGAAAGGCAACGTTGCTCTTCTGTTGGTGGGAAATCCCTACCCATTCTGCAAAATCCAACAAATAAAATATTCGAAATATAGAGGAGCTTAAAAAATGGGAGGAGGGTGTGAGGGGGAAGGAGGTAGAAATCGCAAGAACAATATTGAATATTGGCCTTCAAGTGCAAAAGGCAGAGTCCATCATGGCAAATGGAAAATCGATGAAATGTCACATTTCTGGGTCCATAAATGTCACATCAAGCTGCTGGTCGTCGTCAACAACATTGGAGCCTTTTTTCCTCCTAATTTTCTATTTTTGTTTCGTCCCGAGAAGAGCTTAAGTGGCACTGCCACAAGTTGATTTATTACTTATAGGATGTTAACATTTCACATTTACATTAAAATTCAAAAATTTGAATTAAAATACAGTGCACTCAAACTCAAAATTTGCATTAAAATATAGATTTTAATTGAAACTTCAATGTTCATAGTATTTCCAATAACCTTTCTAAAACAGTATATGTCTGGGGGGATCATCCTTATTTCTAACCGGCTACAAATAATATAGCAAGAAAGATCCAACAAATCTATGAAATCTGTACCAATCCTGAAAGAATCTACCCAAGAATGTGTCAACAAGAAACCCATGCACAGTTAGAAGCACAAATCCACCTTACGATAACTCAGAGAGAAACAAGCTCGTCCAAATCATGAATAAACTAAACGAAGCTAAAAACAAGCACTAGGCCAGGGCACCTCCTAAAAAGGAAGCAAGGGCAATAGTTGATGCAGAGACAAGAGTTGGCACTGGAGCGGGAGATTGAGCTATGGCAAGACTAGTCATAGCCAAGAAAGAAAGAGAAGGTGCTAGAAGAGCCATAGTTCATTTACAGATGGATGCCAACTCCAAATACAGAGGTGAAATGAGCCACATAAACCATAGGTCAAGAACATGAAAGCCACAACAAGAACTCCAAGAAAAACATAGTAAAACATGCGCCAAGAAACATTTGTAAGGCAACTCCAAATCTGGCAAAAATTACGTCAATAAGTAGCTACAGCCACGACGCCTCTATAGAATCTAACTGTGGGGCAAGTGTCATGTTGGAGTATGACAAAAAGATGACTGGCAGTTTACTAGTCGTTAAGAGTAGATGCCATTCTGTTGTAGCATTTACTAGTTGTTCCTAACTTCAAGGAACTCCTCTATATGTATTCGGTTTGATAATGAATAGAGCGATTTTTGCTTCATTGACACTTAGCCAGTGTTGTTTACGTACCCGTATTTTACGTTTACGTACGTCCCGTACCTTCCTTACATTACTATACGTACTATACCTATAAGTTGACAGGTCAAATTAAGCTCTTGTTTTATTAATACCGTACTTAACGTATTAATATGTACAGTACGTATGATACGTACTTTATATAAAAAAAACCGTCCAAATGACATTAGACCAATAGAATTGGTAAAATTATACATTAGGAAAAAAACATTAGTATATATTATAGAATAGGAGTAAAAACATATTGGGAGATTTTAGACATTAGGGAAATTATGGAATTGTAGTTAAAAAGAAAAAAAAAGTACATAATCTTCTTGCAAATAAACACCCAAAACCCTTGTGTTTTCCCCCTCTTTCTTCTTACCCTGGCTGTTGAATCGAAATGGAGATGGAGATGCAGACCCACCTTTCTCCTTGTTTTGTCATGGTAGGAGGCAAACCTTCTCCTTAATACTTTAATAGCTTGCATTCATGCCAGGAAAGAAATACAGAGGTCAGCGGCGGTTAATAGCTTCAGATGCAACAAATGAGCAACAATTACTTGAATTTATTTGTCTGTGGGTGTAGATTGCAATTTTCTAAAGTAATATATTCTGGTTCATTATTTAAAACTTGAAGTTTCTTCATACTAGTTGTTGTTGCAACTATTTCAAGTGCAATACAAGAAATAATAGTTCTAAAAATTACAGAAAGTACTTAACGTATAGTACGTAAAGGACGTATTTTACGTATTTAATAAGTACTTTATAATTCCAAAAAGAGTATTTAAAGTACTTTTTAAATGAGAGGTATGCATATGGTATTAATACGTTACGTACGTATAATACCCGTACCGTACTAAACGTACCTGACAACACTGCACTTAGCGCTTGCAACTCTTGTTTCTCAATATGGTATCAGAACAGGTTGGGGCTCTTGAGAACCAGAGCCCTTAAATTCTTCGAAAAGCAGAAAAGATGAAGGAGAGGAGTAGATGAGAGGATTCGTGATGTTTTTGTTCAAAACCTGAAGCAGTGTCGAGGATGGATTTCTGGCACGTTTTGGTGAGCCTCATGTGCTTTGAGAGGATGGGAGCTAATCCATAGCAATAAAGATGAAAAGATTTATTGGCATCAACAGGTTTTGGCTTATGATGGACGTAGAAATCTCCAAAGAGGCGGCTCGAAGCTTGGTTTTGATGTTCCAAAGATAAGATAAGATACCATATGGCTGAGCCTATGTGGCATGTTTGAGCCACCTTAGCATGTTGGAGCCTAGGTGGCATGTATGTTTGAGCCTAGGTGGCATGTTGGAGCCCACGTGGCATGTTTGAGCCACCTTCGCCTGTTGGAGCCTAGGTGGCATGGTGGAACCCACATGGCATGGTGGAACCCACGTGGCATGTTTGCACCACCTTGGTATGTTAGAGCCCGCGTGGCATGTTGGAGTCATCTTGGCATGTTGGAGCCACCTTGGTGGCATGTTTGAGCCACCTTGGCATGCCTGAGCCTATGTGGCATATTTGTGGACAGAAAATTTGGCCATTGCACATTCCTATGGCAAAAAAAAGTATGCACACTCAAATGATGATATCTTGCATGTTTTTTAACATTTCTAGCTGACTATCAGGAAAAACTCATAGGAACATGTGGAAAAAATTTGGCTTGATTTGGAACTAAGGTGATGGAGAGATACGTGTTCACTGTAAGAAAAAACCAGCAAACAATTTCTTTTTCTATAAGGTTTTTGTTGCGTGCTCAAGTCCTTCAAGTCTGAATAGAACCTGAGATCATGTGCATATGCTCCAAAAATGGATTTGAGGCAAAAGGGCAAAACTCTCTCTCTCTCTCTCTCTAGCTTGGAATTCGAAGCAGCTTGGACCTACAAGAAAATATCTCCATAAAGAAAAGATATGCAATAGGACGAATTCGTCTTAGCTCACATCATTTGGGAGTGGAGACTGGTAGATGGGGACATATTATCTCGAGGCGAGAGATATTGCAAGGTTTGTGGGGAAGAACAAATAGAAGATGAAGATCACACACACATTGCTTCGTTGTAGTGCCTATCATACATTGAGAACATAACATGGGGTTATGGATTTGAGGCAAAAGGGCAAAATTCTCTCTCTCTCTCTAGCTTGGAATTCGAAGCAGCTTGGACCTACAAGAAAATATCTCCATAAAGAAAAGATATGCAATAGGACGAATTCGTCTTAGCTCACATCATTTGGGAGTGGAGACTGGTAGATGGGGACATATTATCTCCAGAACTGAGAGATATTGCAAGATTTGTGGGGAAGAACAAATAGAATATGAAGATCACACACACATTGCTTCGTTGTAGTGCCTATCATACATTGAGAACATAACATGGGGTTATGGATTTGAGGCAAAAGGGCAAAACTCTCTCTCTCTCTCTAGCTTGGAATTCGAAGCAGCTTGGACCTACAAGAAAATATCTTCATAAAGAAAAGATATGCAATAGGACGAATTCGTCTTAGCTCACATCATTTGGGAGTGGAGACTGGTAGATGGGGACATATTATCTCCAGAACTGAGAGATATTGCAAGATTTGTGGGGAAGAACAAATAGAAGATGAAGATCACACATTGCTTCGTTGTAGTGCCTATCATACATTGAGAACATAACATGGGGTTCACGTCAAGGATCTTCATACCTTCTTCACCATGGAAGGAGATAAGATTGGGGTATACTTATTAGGGTTGCTGAGATGTAGAGAGAGTTGTTTGAAAAGATTGAATAGTATTCTAGATGATGATGACATGTTGAGTGAGAGTGACGAGTTAGATGAGAATTCTGAAACTCATCTACTCTTTTATGATAATATGTAAAATTTTGGTTGTCTTTTAGGCATTTGAGGCCTCCCAAAGGCATAATACACTTCACTTCTACCTTCCCCCCTCCCCCCCTATCTCTCTGGACGCTGGGTGCTAGGGTTTCTGCTGTGGAACTTCAGAAAGCCATAGCTCTCACATACGGTGTCAGATTGCAACATGGTTAGGCTCGTTAGAAAGCTTATTCCGAGCTCTTTCCAACGGTATATAATATCAATAGTTTTGTATCAGTTTGACAGTCTGTAATTGGCATTTTCCGGACTGTGTACAGGGATGGGACATCCTAAAAGGAGGCAGACATAAGATACGAGGGGAAAAGGGGCTCCAAGAAGGTGGGCTCCAAGGCTGATTCCGGCCCTGGGGCAAATAAATCTGTGGCAAATGTCAAGAAGGTAAAAAATGAATGTAAAAGCGAAAGGCAAGGAGGTTCTTATGAAGACATCTCGGATGACACCTGGGATGGGGACTCGGTATTCTCAAGGAATCTCGGAGGCGAGGCAACTGATTTGGGGCTGAAGGCTGACATATCCCGAGGGCTTGGGCCTGGCATTGGGGCTGATTTGCAGCGAGGTTGTAGCCTTAAATCGGATGCAAGCGACATGGGCGTGCCGGCGGGTTTCTGTACTATGGCTTCTCGGATTCTTGGGAGGAGAGATGCTAATGGGTCAATTGCTTACGGTGATGATGAAGCTACTAGAATCCATGGAGCGGTTCCAGGAAGGAAGCGGAAAGGGCAAGGAAATGAGGCAGCCCATTAGGGCACAAATGCTTAAGCTTTTGCAAGGTATGAATGAGTCTTTGTGTTCTTTAAAGAGTGAAAATGTAGAGCTAAAGCGGCAAACAGCAAGCCGCATCGAGACAAAGCAGTCATAGATCAAGCCGAGACTTCAATAGGGGCTCAAAATGATGGTTTTCAAGCGAGCAATTGTTGCTTTGAATGAGAAAAATGGAGCACTTGGCTGATATGCATGAAAGGGAGTCAAGGCTAATAATTTCAAAATTTTTGGCCTACCGTAAAAGGAGAATGAGGACACAAGCATGGCTGTTCAAACATTTCTTGCGCAGAATATGCAGGCGGTGGATATTTTGGAGGCGTGCGGGTTGGAAGGAAGGGGAAGGAACACGGAATGTGTTGGTGAAGTCCGCATCCGGGAAGCGAAGGCTCGGTTATGCGTAGTTTAACATTGCTTATTGGCAAATATAATTGGGTCAATGACGACTTAACTAAGACCCAATTTCAGCAGAGAAGAGAAGATCTTCAGAGGATGAAGGAGGCAAGAGCGGGCTGGACAACGTGCTTACCGGGAGAGGCGTAAAAGTGATTGTGGAGGATGCATAGGAAGCAGCGAATCGCCCGGGTTAGTTTGCTGGAATGTAAATACGCTAAAAGTAGTAAGATCTGTGCTATGGATGACTTGCTATCAAATATGGAATAAGAAGGGCTGGAATCTTAAAGGTACAGGTGGTATTGCATGCTATGCTCGCAATGAAATTGTGCACACAGTGTGTGTTTTGACACATAAGGCAACTGCACAATACATTTGGATTGAATTGCCGTAGAGGCAACAAGATATATGTAGTTGGTTGTTATTTCCCCCAAGGGAATCACCCGTATAACAAAGGAGATCTGGATAAGGATGACCCATTCTTTCACTTAGAGCGGGATATACTAGCTTTGGGTTTGGCAGGGGAAGTGTTATTGTTAGGAGACTTTAATGGGCGTCACGGAAACCATCAGCGCCTTTGGTGGGCCTAGATGGAGAAGCGTAATGGTTGGAAATGCCGGATGATACCGAAATAAGACAATTGGATGGAGCGTAACATCGAAGACAATGTGAAATGGCCGACACCACAGGCGCCATGTCTTACATATGTGTAGCGGTTTTGAGATGGTGATCTTCAATGGCACGAATAGGTACCCGTGCTCCGTAAGCGCACTTTGTAAAATGCTAGCGCGGTGGATTATGTTATTGCCAAACCTACTTTTGCGCGAACATGTTATTAGCTTACGCGTTGGAGATGAGAATGAAAAGCTCTGATCATGTACCTTTGCTCATTGAACTTCATGTACAAGTGGCATCATAGGCAACAAGAAGATACATATAAAGGTAAATGGATGTCTCTCAAGTATGATAAAGCTCACGAATATAGCGAGATATGCGAGCAGAAAATGGCATCTTTTGCATGGCCCAGATCAGTAGGGGATATGAGTGAGGCGTTGTCTAGGGTTTTGCTTGAATCAGCGGATGAATGTTTTGTATCCCACCGGCAACGGAGGGAGCTGCCATGTAATGGATGGTTTGACATGGAATGTAAACAGCAGAGGTGTGTTGCTATCTCGGAGCATACAGGGGATGGAAAGACATTTGGATGTGCTTGCCGGTTTTTGTGATGCTAAAAGTATGCAGGTGAATCTGGAAAAGACTAAGGCTGTTGTTTTTGGAGCGAATAAAACAGATCATGTGCGGCTACTTTACAAGGGTAAGCAAGTTGAGGTCGTTGAAAGCTATAAGTATCTGGGTTTGACTATAGACAAAAGTCCGAATTGGAATCAGGCGGTCGAACATAGAGTGAATGCGGGCTTAAAGGCACTATGTGCAATGCAGAGAAGGTGTGTGAATGCTGACATTTGGAACTTTGAAATGAAACACATGCTCTTAATAGTATTGGTACAAACGGTTATCTTGTATGGTTGTGAAGCACGGGGCGAGGGCCTCGCTAATGATGGTGGAAAAAGGTGGAAAAATACAAAAGAAATTTTTTCACACCGAACTGGGCACTCAAATGCAAACGCCATATGATATGATTTTAGGAGAGTGTGGATGATATCCCTTGAAGCTGAAGCTCTTTGCAAAACCTTACGTTATCTCGCATAAGGTTTTATATGATATGCCCAGAATAGCTTGCCCGAATTGCTTTGCCGAGTAGTGACAAAGGTTGGTATCTTGGATATGAGTAGATGGCTGGTGAAATGGGGGATGGATATTCACGAATTGCGGATGAATCGGGGAAGATATTGAGGGATGGGTTCCTAAGAGTGTTCTCACTAAGACATATGGAGTACGCCACCGTGAAGAAAGAGTACTATCCGGACTCGGGATGAATCCCACATTGAAGGCAACGCAAAGATCTTAGTGAACCCATATCTATGAAGCATAGGCAAGCAATTGCGAGGATCCGGTTAAGCTCGCACCATCTTGGTGTGGAGGTAGGGAGATGGGCGACATCGCTCATGATCTTCGACTAATCGTAACTTGTGTAGTGACGGTGTGGTGGAGGATGAGGCTCATATCTTACTTTGTTGCCGTGCTTATTCGGACTTAAGAGTCATACATGGGATCAATGCTACCTCCCTTGAGGAGTTCTTTCGGTACCTGGGGGCATCCATTGGGGATATATTGTTGACATTCTTAAACATAGAGATGCTTATTTGAAAAATCAAGGTACGAGAGATTGAGATAGAGGAGCCCAAAGGTGTTACTCTCGAAGACGACTTTGGATGACTTGTTTTATAATTTTGAATGTAACTTGTAACGCCTCTCATAGACACAGTGGTCTCAAGACGGAATAATAGATTTCATTTCATTTAATTTCACACACACACACACACACACACACACACACACACACACACACACACACACACACACACACACACACACACACACACACACAGACACACAGAGAGACACAGAGGATCCGATAGACTTGTTGGTCTCCATGGATGTCAAAGATAAATTCAGTTCAACTCAATTTTGGGATCTTCATATGCCTTTGCATTCTAGTTTTCTATAAGCATGGGGGGTAGAGGGACAATAGATGAGATAAGTGCATGTTTACACATGGCATGCAATGACAACGTGAATACTTTATGGGGTGTCATATGGATGGGAGTAGTGCAATGATTGTATAATGGTGCTTACAAGATTGGCTATAAAGAACCTTGAAATATCACACCCCTTTAGAGAACCATACATCCTTTAAGAAAAACCCCTTTAGAAACTACACTTACTTATAAACCATACCTCTAAAAACTACATCTTCTGAAAAACAATACCACCTCAAAAAACAAAAATGACAGTTCTTTTAACAAAAAAACATACCTCCTTAAAAAATAACACTTTTAAAAAATAAAAACCACAGCTCCTTAAAAAAGCAACAGTGGACGTTCCTTGTCCACTTAAAAAATAACACCGTCAATTAGTAAAACCACACCTCCACAGATCTACATGTAGGTTTTTTTGTGATCTCTGAATAAAATACATGTGGACCTAAGAAAAATAGGGTTTCCAACAGTGGACCAAAATTTGGAGTCAGTGTGATATTTTATGACACAGATAGAGCACATTTATCCTCTTCTCACAATATATCCTACCTCTCAAAGTAGCAGTTATATTTTCTATGCAAAGGTATGAATTAACACTTAACCTCATATCTGACTTAAGGTAATGGTTATATTTGCCATTTGCCACACATTGTTGCAAGCAAATAATTGCACTTTACTTTATTTTGCACACAACTGTGCTCATCGATTCTTTCTTCCAAATAAATGCAGACGAATGTGTTGTGCTGCTTAGATTTGGTTTGTTCAACAAGCTCTTGGACTTCGATTTGCAGTTTCTTCACCAAGCATGCAAGCCTCGGTGAGAAGCTGCAACATGGAGGCACATGCCAATACAATCAGAATTGCTAGTGCCCATGATCAATCGGTCCATGCTTGATACTAGAATTGGAGATGCATTTAAAGCCTGATTGCCAAGAAACACGCGTAAATCAGTAAAGACATTGTAATACATGTAAATGTGCCTTGCATGAAACAAAGAGCACGTTTATCCTCTTCTCACAATAAATCCTACCTCTGGAAGTAGTATTTATATTTTCTATTTGCACAGGTATGAATTAACAGCTAACCTCATATGTTACCTAAGGTAATGGTTATATTTGCCATGTGCCACACATTGTTGCAAGCAAATAATTGCATTTTATTTTTCACACAATTGTGCCCCATCGACCCTTTCTTCAAAACAAATGCAGACAAATGGGTTGTGCTGCTTAGATTTGGTTTGTTCAACAAGCTCTTGGCCTTCGATTTGCAGTTTCATATGCAACAAGGAAGTATGTAGTTAATATGTAGTTAAGAGGTAATACTGCAATGGTGCCTAAATGCTAGACTAGCTTGGCATTGTCAGTGTAGTGGTGCATCTTGCTCATTGACATGAACATGCCAATAGAGGTAGATAGTATAAGACAATGAAATAGAAGAAAAAAATTCATGATCTATTAGTATGCAGAACAACCTTTTATGGTAGTAAGAACGGTACATAAACAAAGTTTCAACCTCTATAGATAGATAGATAGTATTTTTACGTCATGCCACATTGGCAGCGTCTATGAGACACATATTCTATAGAGGACACATATTCTATATCTATAAGAGTGGAGAGTTGTTCACTAGTGGTGACCTCCACCATAACCACCATGACCATAACCATAGCCACCATGACCATATCCACCATGGCCATAGCCTCCGTGACCATACCCATAGCCTCCATGACCATACCCATACCCTCCACCGTTTCCATATCCACCACCATATCCTCCACCGTTCCCATATCCACCACCATACCCTCCACCGTTTCCATATCCACCACCATATCCTCCGCCATACCCTCCACCGTTCCCATATCCGCCGCCATAATGTTCGGGCTGCACTGTGGCCTCCTTATGCTGCTCAGATTTGGTTTGTTCAGCAAGCTCGCGGCCTCCGGCTGCAGTTTCTTCGCCGAGCATGCGAGCCTCGGCGAGAAGCTGCAGCATAGAGGCTGATGCCAATACAAGCAGAATAGCTAGTGCCCATGATCGATCCATGCTTGATGCTAAAATTGGGGATGCTTGATGCTAAAATTGGGGATGCATGGCTGCTGTTTAGCGCCTCATTTTATAGCCTGGATGCCACCAAACAAGCGTTGATTTGCATTGAAGGAATACGTTGAAAACTTTGCATAGCGTTGATTTGCATTGAAGGAATACGTTGACAACTTGACATGTTTACCCGGGCTGACCGACCAAATTCACAAGTGTGGATTTACAAATTTACTGATGTGCTTAGTCTGTGCATCTTCGTATCCGCCCGTCCACCTTGCCTCTTCATTGACCTGTGTAATTTGGTTGCCGGAATTGACAATTGTGGGCCTGTTCATTAGCTGGCCATGGTCGGTGCTTGGACCTTATTTATGGACATACAGCTGACATTTTGCTCACAGTCAATAAATTTTCCTGTCTCAAACAATTGACAGGGTCTTACATTAGTTAGACAGCGATTTTCCTCTGGATGATTAGCTTCACAAATTAACAATGGTAAAAAGCAAAAATACATTTGATCAGAATACTAAGTAGAAACTGCTGGAATTGCAAGATCAGGATGAAGTGGCAAATGCAAAAACCAGTCTAAATAGAGAGGAAATAGAACGGAGTACCCCAAGCAGAAAGAAGAGGAACTCACATATGATTATGATGAACTTGAAGCCTTTTTCTTGTCCTAGAAATGAAAGGACAGTTGAGGCAATCAATGTCTTTCTGAAGTTACTGATTATAGATATAGTAACGTGGAATACAATGGCTACAGGATATGTTCACCATGAATGTGCTGGGTAAAGTGATGTTAACATGGGTCTAGAATGGCTTGGGAGAATGCAAAAGGAAAGTCTAGTTTCAAATCGTGCAGTTATAATGTTTATCTCCAATAAGCTCTTTCACAGTTCCAAATCTGTTGCACAAACTAAATCTGGTATATTGTGCTGCAATGGCAAGAATGGCGTTTCGGTGGAAGTTCGAGCCAACTTTAAACAAGTAATAGGAGAAAAAGGAGACTGCCCTGGCACTGCACGAAATTCTTTTGTGCTGGATCTTGAAGATTGGAGCGAAAGATATCTTAATTTTACTACGTTGATGACATTGTGTGAGAGGAGTACAAAAGGAGTTTGTGAAAGAAATGGGCTAACGAGTCTTGCAATCCTAGCAGCCTGGTATGATACACATTTGAAAGATAGGTTCCTACATGTATCCAGCCTCAAGACATAGAAGATGCAAGAAGTTTTTCAAATGAAGGTAATTATTGCTAATTTAATAATTGAACAGCCACATTTCTCATGTAAGTTTATGTTACCGTGTCCTTTCTCTGCTCAAATCTGCTGAAACATCAAGGAAGCTTTCTGTAAACACATGGAAGATGGCAAAATTTGTGAGCGATAGTGCAGAGCATAGTGTCAGGTATTGGATGCGTCAGCAAAATGAACTTGATCCGATTTCTCTTTTGGGTGATCCTTTAATCTGGCACTTCCTTCTTCTCTTGTGGATGTTCAGCAAGCATTCAATAAGATTCTGCATCCAAGTATGTCCAGATGAAGTGGTGATGTTGCATGGGAGAAAATAAGACTGCCCCTACATTAATACTTCAATGTTGGGAGTTGATTGTGTTGCGGTCCAAAGAGCTTGCAAAATTCTTGATATATTTCAGAAAAAGTTCATCCTATTTCAGGTTTTGAGCTTCACTTTCTAGATTAGATGGGTTGAACTGCCATATATGAATCCAAAGCTCTTTCTTGTTGTCAATTTGAAGCTGTTCAAATGGGCAATAGTAGCCAGATCAAAACAGTGGCTAGAGAACCTGTAGAAGTTATTTTGGAAGGGGAACATGCGGTTTTTTTTTATTTATTGCTTTAGTTGTTTTGTCATTCAGCTGTAACAACTGATTTAACAGGTGTGATTTGCGTAGAAGGAATCTCAGCACCGAGGGGCAAAAATCGACCCAAATGACATGTTCATATGTACATATATTAAGAATCAAATTAAGCCCTGTGTCACAATTGAGATATTGTTCATAGGTTTGACTATCAGGTTCAGCATAGTACATTAAGGATTAATTTATTCCACCCCTGATGTGGTGACATATTAAGAATCAAATTAACTCCTTTCTGTTGAGTGAACATAAATGCACCGAGGAGTAAACACATGTTCATCTATTTGAGAAGCCTGTTGATGTAGACCCAATTGAGACGACATTCATTTTGACTATCGTGTTGACATATTAAGAATCGAATCGAGCCATTTAAATTGAGCCATTTATATCCTCTTGACAAGATTCTTACATTAATTCTCACATTAAGTATTGAAAATCAAACCTTCTATGTTGAGTGAGCAAGCATGTTCACAGGAATAAACACCATTACCTCATCCACTTATAGATTTGCAACAAACAAGATACCCTGATTATAGAAACCTTACAGTAATTACACTCGTAACACCCATTTTCTTTTTTCCCATATCTCTGGAAAAGCATAAATGTGTTTCAGAAAATGTTTCTGCTATGCACAAAATGTGGATAGCCATCAGATGTACAAATTAAGTACATCGAAGAAATGAATAGAGAGCTTTCGTAACATTACAGAACGTACCCAATGATTCAATGACAAGCTGTATCAAAGATAAGTATAGAATTTCCACTTTCCATAAAGAATGAGACTAGCACTCCTATGTGTTGTCGCTTAATCATCATCTTCATCTGCAGTATCGGGAACATCGTTCAGACTTCAATCAAGTGAGAAGCATAAAGCACGAGAATGATGAGTACCTGAACGGACATCATCCCCTATTTTCCCTCCTGCTTTGATTTGATTAACTAGCATTCGGAAAATAAGAATCCACCAATACACATGAAGGACAAACAGACTAATTAGCAAAGTGTTGAATACATAGTACATAATTGGCCCATAACCTGCATGCTTCTTAATATCAAGCACTTTGAGAACTTCGTAGCTGCAAAGGAGCAATAAGCTTTTTTAGCACCATAACACATTTCTTAAGAAATAAAATTGTCTAAAACTACAGTTTTCTGGAACTACATTTACGGTGATGGCATGGATAATAACCTCTTGCGATCCATGACAAGGTACTTTTCCTACAAAACATCCCAGCCTATGACAATGATTTCCATATTTCTTCTAATTTCGAAATATCAACCACCAAATTCTTGAAAAATGATGCCACCTACTTATATAATCTGCTTCGTTCCTTATGGTATTCTTCAATAACATAGCTACACAGTCATGGCGAACATTACCACCAAATTTAAGAGAGAAGAACAGTAACAAGAGCCACGGGAAAGCTTTAGTCAGGCAGCTGGAAAGTTCATTTGGGGTGGAAGAATGGGATGTCTGCAGTAACCTGTCATCAGAGTTATGTTTTAAGCACATCCTTTTTCATCTACTCTCCAATATGTTCTTTTCCATAATACTCTAGATTGTGTACCCTATTCCTTTGTCTTCTGGCATCTACATAAAAGATGCCACATCTTGCCTAATGTATTCATCACCAAGCCTAAGAAAATTAAGGTGAAAGATATTCCATTAACTTTCTCTGTCCCGGCTAGCAATGAAGCAACTTCCCATACCTTGTACTTCTAATAATCCAGAAAGGAAAGTAGATGAGACGAAGAATCACCCAAGAGACCGCAAAAATAGCAAAAGACACGTCCGGAACAACAGGAATGCCTGCATACTTTGTCATTTTCCCAATCTCTAGAAACACGTCACTGGCATCATGCAAAGCTAGCACGACAGAGCCAACACGAGAAAATCTGCAATGCATTAATTATTGATACCAGAGACACACAATAAGGCAAGAATTTAAAGTAGTATACCTGGCCATAAAAGAAAACACAATCAGAATCACTGTAGAAACATGATGGAGCATGCTCACAACAAAGTCTTTCCTTCTCGTCTCCCAGAAAAGAAGTGCAAATATGCTATAGACATAAAATCCACTTGCAAAGGAGTATAATACTTTCAATTTTAACCTGAGACTAAAGAAATCTACGTAAGACTAAAATCCAAGCACATTGATCTGGAAAAAGGTACAGGAAGGATTCTCACTTAGCTTTCTGTTCTGGCCATACTTGACTCCCAGGTCCTACCCAAAATTGTTTTGTATCTCTGAACCATGGCTCCTGATATGTAATAAGCACGGCAAAGATTTCGGCAGATAAATAGTACACAAGTTTCCAACCTGATTCCTTGAACTTCACATGTAATTTCTTTACTTCTTCCTGCTCTGCTTTGCTAAGTTTCTTAAATAAATGAACGGGCCTTTTGAATACAAGTTTCCACCCCAACGCCTGAATACATAATGTGGAAATTAGATGTGGAATAACAAACAGCTTACTGTGGAAGAGTGAATAAACCTCGCAATCACAAATTACGTAATCAAACTTTCTCCATTATGGATATGTTTTGGCAATCTTTAGGATACTGTAATTAGAATTTGAGTTTCTTCTTTGTAAACTTCTTATGGCTTACAAGTCAACATAGTCAACGCTTGAAACAAGGTCAAACACAATTTCAGAAAGTGATGGATCTAGTGAACAATGTTCTGCATTGTTTCTTGGGTCAAGTCTGCTCTTAATGTAACGTTTTCCAAAATGAAAGAAGTCAGAATAACATGCCATACCTCTAAGACGAGCCGATCTAATAGAAATCGAACCAATGGAAATAAAAGGGCGAAGAAAGGCGCCATGATACACAAATCCCATGCCACGGGATCACTTTCTGTCTCCCAGTCGCTCCTAAATCTCTGCAGAACCATGTGGGGAGTGCGCATGGTCGCCGTCTGATGGTAGAGCACAAAATTGAGATCTAGATCACTACTCCTTCCTCAGAAGAACGGGGAGAAATGGAAAAGGAGTTCTTAGAGTTTCCAAGCTTGGCCTGGTAGAGATAAAACAGAATAAACCAATATGCAAGGGCAAGGGGTTATGTTGGTTTCGCAGATTAGGTTGATCTGTTTCTTTGAAGATGCCGAAGAAATGCCCGGAGCCATAGCCAGGTCCTTCGATCTAAAACCCCTGAAGAAAAGTTCTCCCACGCTCTACCATTGCAAAACGTCCGGATGCGGTATTTATTATTTATCCAGTTAATCTGAAATTTGGGTCCTTACTTTTTTTTTTGGTCACTCCAAAAATTGGATATTCAAATTGCATGGCATAATTTAAATTAGACTTTCATTTGTTACACGGGCTTAAATTTTCTTTTTTTCCCCTTAAAAAGTAACTAGTAAACGTGTGCCCGGCGTTGCCGGGCTAATGTCCTGGCATTTTTACTCGGCATTTAACATCTATATGCGCAACTTCAACAATAGCACATGTTGACATTGGCAAGAATGGACATTATTTGCTTTTGTAATTATTTTTAATATTAGTGAAATTGTCTAATGACAATATCATCAATGTATTAACTTTGCATTTATGGATTTTATAAGAGAAAACAATGTTCTATAAGGAATATGTGCGGGGCAGTTAAATCTACCTCTAAAGACTAAAATATGAAAAGCCAGATCCAAAACTTATGCTCAAAATATCACCCTTAGAAGTAGTTAAATACATCAACAAAAATAAGTACAGAAATATAACACACAAAATTTTGTCCTCATTCATTGGTGTAATTTAGCTCATGAATGAACTCTAAATATGCATCTCCACACCAAGGGCATAATCTTGTACTTTGTTTAGATGCTCTCGTGATGACTTCACTTCTCCGATATCGGTTTGTAGACCCTAAAATACATTCCATTATATATTCCAACACAGGTAAGTTCTTTTGCTACTAAAATGCCGCGCTTAAGTTGGGATGCATCTTAGAGGCATTACATCTTAAAGACTTTGCGACATCAGGACTTATCGATTCTAGAGGTTCACTTCATTATATTGAGAACTCATGGTCCCTTCCTTAAACTTGTAGATATAAAATAAATGGTGCTATGAGCATAAATTTTATTTCGAACTTAAATTACGTCATAATGAGTGGCAACTTTATTTGTCTTTTTCCATTTATCATAAAGACAACATCCTCAAAAGTTCATAAGAGACATGGACAGACATGCACAACTTTTATCCCGACATGTATATTTACATTAAAATTTAGGGTAGGCTTTTTTCATGTTTAAAACAGGTACTTGGCAATTGTAGGCGTATAGGAAATGGATGCTCTAAATGCAAGAGGTGCCCTAAGCATAAACTTCAACTACAATTCTTTATAAGAACAAACTTATGGATGGAAAAGTTTTCATCCGCCACTGTTTGATAAACCATACATCTATTACCCTTCAAATATATGGAACCAAGTACACCTTTCTTATAAATAAGTTGTAGAATTATGAAGGGACATAAAACATGAATATTGCAAAAGATTGTGAAACAAATATATATACCTTTGCTTTAAAAGGATCTTTCAAAGCACTAATAACAAACATCTGGAAAAGAAAAAAAATTATCACTTGCTCCATTCCATAGCTTTTGAGAACCTACACATTACAACAATAGCATGATAAAAATACAACACATGCTTAAATCAACTTATGTTACCTTACTTACCCTGCACGAAAAGTAGACAAATATTCTTCCTATAAGGAATGCAGGAACGACATTATTCATTTATTGTTGGTTCTCAAAACTTGAAATGTAAGATCCCTACAATAGAATAATGTCAAAAATGATGGTAACTACACTTATACAAATGCACAAAACAAAGGCTCCCTAGGGTTAACCACAGATTAGAAAACTTATTCTCATACACTAATCTGTTACATACTTAGACCTATCTCCAATAAATAGAAATCCTGAAGAATGACTGCAGATGTGCACATTCAAGAAATAGAAGCAAAGCATGATTCAACTGTTGTTCTTGTAGCCATGGCAGTGAATAAGTGAAGAAATCTCATTCGCAAAAAGACTTTAAGGCAAGGCAAGAATTAAGGTTCAAAAGAAGCCTGCATCGAAAATAGTTTAGCATGTGCAATCCACGATTTGATTTGTAAGATCTCATGGTGTTTGCAAGAAGCTTCTTCACAGTGCTGATTCGAAACCTCAAAGTCCAAAATCATATAACATTTTGCCAGATTCTTTTCTTAACACTACAAATGAGAAATCTGAATACTCCAGTGTACATAGTTTTCTGGCACATACCTCTGTAGGATCAGAAGAAATAAAAGAATGATTTTGTACCTGCCATCTTACTTCTATGCTGTTAAGATCATCCAAAAATATTCCGACCACAGAACCTAACTTGCAATATACCACAGAATCATAAATCTATTTGATCTGCTTACATAAATTTTTAGGTGTGTCCGATGTATCGATGTATCGGATCCAATCTTTCATAAGACATGCAGACTATCAACAATGCAATCGCAAAGACAATATGCGAGAACACCATAATTTATAAGACAAAGCTTTCCATTACAGATTTGTAACCGGTCATTAATCATAGCTTCAAATATCTCATGCATCCCTGTAAGCAAACAGAATTGGTGTATGAGTTGTGGGCTGGATAAACTTGCTGCGCACCAGATCTTTGCTATAGATTCATTGATTGGGTTGTGGGTGTGATATCTAGCTCTTGCTGTGAATGGAAAAAGATCCTGCCAGATAAATGGCCTATACATAGGCTCAGATAAAATTAGGTTCAGATTTGTCGGTTAGGGCCAAGGAAAGGGCTACGAATCCGGCTTCACCAGGCCCATTACAATCATTTAAGCCATGGTCTACGGTTCAATCTAAATTTGAGAAACAGGATGCGGCTCAATCAGCACAAAAAAAATGCTCAGAGTAATGGAAAAGGAACGGGTCTTGCCTGACTCTGAGAAAGAAAGAAAACATAGATAGAGATGGGCTTGGATGCAGGGTGGGCGCCGATTCATACACCATGCTTCAATCACATATCAGATATATCAACAACAGCATGCAGGAATTATGCGCTTGAAAGCGTTTCAAAAACTGAAGAATGCAAGAAAGAATGCGAACACAAAACAGGAATTTGACTAAAGCAAAATCATTTTCGTTTTACCTGAAGCGCCGAAACACCTAAACAGAGAATTTCCTAAATAGAGACGTGAATGCCTTCGGGTTTGCATGACCTTGGATTACGAAACCATTTGTCCAGATAGTTCTGTTACCTCCGGTTAATACAAAAGCTTTAATAGGCTACAAATCATATCCTTTTATCAGAGAAAAGTTTGAAAACTTTGTGCAAAAGAATAAGAGATTAACTACGGCAAAATTGAAAAACACAGAGGCTATTCATCGTGTAAGGCCGATCTAAGGCAAGAAGACCACTTCAACGACCTCTGCTTGCCGACCTCTGATTGCAAAAAAAGGTATCTTAAAATGATTTTACCTCAGGAAGAAATGCCGGGAAGAAATGCCCTCAAGAAGAAATGCTGCCCTCAGGAAGAAATGCTGCTACACCGATTGCGCTTAGGAAAAAATGCTGCTTGCACCGATTGCTCTTCCGGTTAGGGTAAATTTTAAGGAAGGATTTAAACTCCAGGAGGAGAATCCAGTATTATTATGGCAGGCAGCGCTGCCGTTTCACAGAGAAGAGTGGAGGCTAACAAATAGGAATGCATGCCAAAAGCGTGCATAATTTTGGGACTTTATTTTTCTTGCCGGATTTACATTTTTGGATTCCAAAATTTCGCTTTTTCGCCGGATTTCGATGTACACAGGCGGCCGGAAAAAGGAGGACACAACCCCCCAACACAATTTAAGTAAGTAGATAGTGCACACGTAATATTTATATCACATAAAGACCCAATTCTTTTGGTTCTATGAGGCCAATAAATACAGCTCCTATACAGAGAGGGCAAATAGAATGCCACCTAGAGACATGCATTCTAAAACTTAAAAACTCAGAATTTAGATCGAACTAGTGATATACCAGATGGCTCTTATTTTATTGTTTAGAGCAAACTGTGCAATAGAGTCTTTTTTTTTTTTTAGGGTAAGATATTTTATATTAATATAGTGAACAGATTACACTTATTTGAGGCTCCACAATAGGCCTGATAGGAAAAATTTAAACACAAAGGATGCCTTATGGATCAAATATGAAGAATTCAATCTATCAATCCAAGACCGGGGTCTAAAACCAGGTCCAATCCTTCGAATTTGAGCAGAGATAAAGATCACTATAAGTCCTAAAGCTGCCACCATCTGAAGCTCCTCCACCGAAAGATGCAAGCTAATGAAGATCTCACAAGAGCAACTGTCATTCCACGCATTAACTTGGCCTGCTATATTATCCTGCATAGAAGTAAAGTCGTATTTAATTAAAGTGGGACTCATTCCATTCCCACTTTTTTTCGAAACCCTGTTAATTTACACGAAAAGGAGCACCCCGACCCGAAAACTATCCTTAATTCGAATTTTTGTCTGTTATTGTGCATCCAAGCTTTCTTCCAGTTTTCCCTGGATAGCGAGTCGAGAACAAGAACAATGCAACTAAAACAAAGGAAATTCATTAAAGATTGAAACCAAAGCTGTAGTTGAAAAAGAATTTTTATTAATAAATTGAATAGGTACAATGTATTTTACATCGGACGCAGAGACCATGGCGGTCTTCTTTGTCACTTCTGATTACATCATCGTGGTAGGTGGTCCACCTTAGGGGATTAACTGGCGGCGCTTCTTCACGCCCGGCATTGTAAGCCTTGGGGGCAACTTGAAGAGTGTGGAATGCCTCACGTGGAGGTGCCTCTGGAGCCACCGGCTGACCTGTCCACCCGACTTCTCCACTCTCCTCCCGCAGCTTTTCATCGAATATGCTCCATCCCCAACCTCCGTGGATGTTATGCAATGCTTGCAAGATGCTTTGAGCTTCCTGAACTTCATGAAATTTCTTGGCGTCTTCGGGTGTGCATGGCGTCAGCATTCACGAGCAACCTTATCCCAAAGGCCGGGCAAGAGTGTATCGTGGCGGGATGCGCGCTGAACGGTATCCCTTCCGCCTTGGCGGGATCTGTCTTGCTGGAGCGGTCTCTGTGATGCCCGAACGGGATGCTGTCTTTGGTGTCGGATGCGTGCCAACCACCGGAGCAAGGAGAGTCTATGATTAACAATTACGGTGCCATTAGTCAAAACGAAGAAAAGAATGGTGAAATCAAATTACAATAGAGAACATTCATTCCATATAACCGCATCCAATCACGCGTGAAAAGTAGTGTCTTTCTCGACTGCGAGTCGAAAAGGCCCTAAAAGTCAAAAGTACAACCATTCTCATTAGAATATGGTTGCATCCAATCACACATGGAAGCATACAAATGGTTTCGTCAAACAAGCGGTTGCCTTTCTCGACTCGCGAGAGTCGAAAGGCCTGTGAAACCCAATGTACAACCATTATCATAATAGATTATGGCTGCATTTAGTCACACAAACAAACATACAAATGGTTTCATCAATAGACAAGCATGCCTTTCTAACTCAGACGAAATGAGAAAGCCAAAACTCAATATACATGTATATTCATTACAAAATATAGTACATTTCTTCACAATATTCACAAATTTGACTATCTCGAAAGCGAGGTCACTCTTCTTGATCACCAAAATATTTGTCGCCCATAGCTTTCATGATCGCTACGGCTCTGGATCGGGTTCCTTGAGGCTCTGGATAGTTCCTAATCACATCGGCCACAAGAATGGCAAAGAGGGATTCCACCAAGACAGGACAAAGTCCGAAAGACAACCACCTATCCGTCTCATACTCTTAAATTCGATAAGTCTTAGCAATGATTGTATTTTTATGAAGTTATGATAGCACTTGTAGGCGAGTCGCCTATGATCAGCGTGTTGTGTTTGCCAAAGTCCGAATTGTTCATAAACCCCGCCCGACCTTTTCACCATAATATGCTTCCCCTTTGTGATGGCCGGATCGAGTCCCGACACATGCCGACCCTTTCGTTTCCCCAAACAAACTTGAACTTCAAAACTGGAAGGCCGAGAACACCAAGAACATTGACAATATTTTTTCTTTGCCATACAAGACCATATGGCCACCGAATCCCCGTTCCTGGCACCATTCAACAATTTCCTTTGCTCTAGGCCTCGGATACGATTTTATGCTCCGTTTTTAGGGGGATCTGCGAGATGTTACGCTCGAGGGGCGTCTTTATCGTGGTATCTGCAGCTAATACTCCATTGACGTCAAATATTACAAGCTTGGTGGGACCAAATAAATCCCGGTTGGAGTTTGGCTCACCATATTTCCGGTTCATCGGGATCCATATGGGGATCATTATTTTTCAGTCCTTTCGCCCGCCTTGTGTCTTGCTCTTGATTGTCTTTGGGGAGTGCAAAGGTGTCCTCCTCGCGACATGAACCGCCACTAGATATTGTCAATGATCCCGAGTCGTTGACTTCGATCTCCCCGAAATGATGAGAGATGTCGATAGGAAAGCGAGTTTTCTCGACTCATGAAGTCGAGAATGGAAAAAGTTAGTCCGAAGGTTTCTCGACTCATGAAAGTCGAGAAACACCGAGAGAGCAAAGTGAACTCACCTCAATCTCGATTCTCAAGAATTTGTTCCAAAGATTCGGTCTAAACCTTCGACATTCTCGTCTCCTCATGTTTCTCTCCCTCGCCTCGGGTTTGTCTTCGTCATCATCGCCCCTTCGCTTCCATTTGTCTTCCTCCCTTTGAAATGCTCATGAAGCAGATCCAGGTATGACCGAATGGTTTCAACCATGTCCTTATTTCCAACCACGGATATAGGTTTCATTCCATACAGCATAGCCCCCTGAGAGAACAGGCCATTCATGTACCACTCGCATACAATTTGATCTTCCTCGACCAAGCTGGTTATGAAGTACTTGATAACTCTTGGCCAGATAGGAATTCTATGTATAGGACCTGTCGCACCATCATTGCTGACTTTGTCCATCGATGGCACATCCTCCATAAATCTGCCGCCCTTCCACGGTTCCATCTGCTCTTGAGAAATCATGAACCTGTCGAGATAATGATGTTCGCTAGACCACCACTTGTCCAGGTCTACAGCCGATCTTGAAACCAAAACCAAAACTATATTGGCAAAGCTTGGTGCCTTCGGCAAGCCAAGTCTACACTCATGTTCAAGTTTGTATATGGAGTACAAGATCTTGTTGTTGAAGTTAATATCAGCTGCCCATTGGGAGACAGCAGTTGTCTGATTGCCCGGCATGCAAAAGACAAGGAAACCGAAAGTATCCGTGTCGGTCATGTCCGAACATCGCCTTGTACCAACGCTCTATGTCGGCTTTGTCATAAAAAAGGGTGGGGTCTTGATCATATTGATGGCAAATAGTGCCACGCCCCAAAGCCGCCTGCACCACCAAATCCCTTGTGTCCCAATGTTACCGTGAATGGGGGAGCTATCATCGGCCTTAAATGGGACCACCCCAATCCAAGCTTCCTCTTCGAATTGCCATAGCACGTTCGAGGAAGGGAAGGGTTTTGACGCTACGCTTTTAGCTTGGTGTTGATGTAGGGTTGACATAGACGGTTCAATTCCTTCATGTCTTCCTCATCAAGGGCAGCCTTTTCCTTGTAATAATCAAAGTCATGGTATTCATTGGAAGCAACATTGCGAGAACTTCTGTGATGCCTTCTTCCAACCGCGCCGTCTCTTTAGGACTGTGGCATAATCCTTTAAGTCCCCGCATTTTTGAGCTTCTACTTTTCCTTAGCGGATTGTTCCATCCGGGATTACGCCTGTAGATCAAAGCGTTTCCTTGTCGGCCGGGCCTCGTATCCTTTTCATAAATTGCCCCGTCGAACAACTTTGGGTCCGCTTGCATGGAAATTCCCCATTGCTGTCCTTCCTTCACTTGCCTCTTGTCCATTGAGCCCATATCTCGGTCCATTTCTCCCGGACCGCCTCGGTGCTAAGAATGAGGTCATATTGGTCCGAGAGACTCCCCGCCCTTTCTTGGTGTTCTCTTCTTCTTTTCCTCTTCATCCTCCCCTCATGATCTTCACGCCTTCCAGTGAGAACATATCTGCAGAGTTTCTCAAAGGTCTTCCACTTATCCGGGGAGCCCTGTTTCCTTTAGGGCCGAGGACAACCCAATGCTTTCCACTTCTTCCGGCGTGTATGATCACGGTCGGGATACGGGCTGCATTCATAAATGTCCCAATGTTAGAGCATGAAAGTATCTACTAACACCCGGTAAACACTAAATAGGAGGATGGGGGGTTTCTCGACTCATGAGTCGAGAATACCCACAAGGAGAGGAGAAACATAGGAGAGTCAGGCCGGAGGCGAAAGCATCGCGCATTCCCAAATCTTTGCTTTCACGCCTCTTCGAACGATGCAACTTAGGATATAAACTAAGCGACATTGCCCGAAGAGGCGGGAAAAGAAAGATTGGGAAGGCTCGATGCTTTTGCTCTTCAGCCATTAATCTCCAGTGTTCTCTCTTTGCCCCTGGGGTTTCTCGACTCGCGAGTCGAGAAAGTGAGAGGAGCACAAGTAAGGAGAAGATTCAAGGGACTTTCTCGACTCACGAGTCGAGAATACCCTCGGGAGAGAACATGGTGCGAGTCTCGACCATGTTCTCTCCTCTCCGAAATTCTAATTCGAAGTGAAAACCGGAGTGAAAGCACCGCTCATTCCCAAATCCTTTCTTCTCGCCGCCTCTTGAACGATGCAACTTAGAATAGAAACTAAAGCGACATTGCCCAAAGAGGCCGAGGAAGAAAGGATGGGAAGGGCTTCGATGCTTTCGATCGTCGACCATTAATCTCGAATGTTCTTTACCGCCCCGGGGTTTCTCGACTCGCGAGTCGAGAAAGTCCCTTGAATGTTTAATTTTTTCGGGTTTTCGATTCGCGAAGTCGAAAGCTCCGCATCCTTTGATTTTTTCTCTGAGTTCCCCGCTTTTCGACTCATGAGTCGAAAACCCGATATCAAATCGAGAAATGATAGGATGCTAGGGCTTTCTCGCGAGGTCGAAACCGCCGAAATCGAAGTTATTTGCCTTATGTAGCCGGCACTTTCGGCGCTATTGTGTTCGGCGTTGGCTATCTTGGCGGCTTCGGTTCTTTGGCGTCTCCGCTGAAAGAACTCTGCACTCTCGCTTGGCATATCTATCCTTGATCCTTTGCGGCACCTCCTTCTCCGTCTGCAATACTTGCGCCGCCCTCACCCGAATCTTTGACCGCCTACTACCCGAACCGGGCGTCTTTTTCCCCGAGGTTTTCCTCGGACTTCCGGTGAACAACCCGACCGGCCGATCTGGCGAAAGGTATGACATCCGCGGCATTGGATGCGCAACATGATGTCGCACCATCGGGTTGAGAATCTCCAAAGATGTGTTTGGATTAAATTCCAATGGTTGAACAAGACGGCATCTCCCGTGCAAACCTTCAAAGGCGTCGATGTCTAGCGGCGGCTTGTGTGATATTCCCAACGGATATCTTGAGCTAGCCGCTCCATTTTTACAGTGCCCCTCTACGTGAAATCCTGATGCGCTCATCTGGATCCATTAAAGGAGTCGACCATATCTTAAATGCCTTCATCATCCGATTCCTCCCGTGTGATGTCATGCATCACTGTGGTCTGTCAGGAGATTTTTTACGTATGAACCACAACTTCCTTTGTAATCTACTTAAAGTGTTGTAGAGTCTTGAAAGACACTTTGGAAGTGAAGCTCCCCATGTTGAATAGTTTATCCCTGACTCTGGAAATCTCCATTCCAAGCTCCCTGGATGTCAGGGTTCCGGCCTCCTTCATCCCTTCCAGATCCTTCCGCCCAAGGTTCTGACAGTTTAAAGGCGCCGGCCTTTTGTCGGTGTCCTTCGTCTTGCTCATTGAAGAGTGAGAATAATTTGAAACTAATAATTTCTTCGTGTGGTAGAACTTACTCTTTCCGCGGTCTTCTACATACATTGATAGATGCTTCAATCAAGGCGCGACGGAGAGCACAACACCGACCTTCTTGTACTTGTCTCCGGAGCTCTTCTTATCCCTTTGGTGGAGAAACAGATCTTTCTCCTTCCACTTGTTGATACCTCGACATACCACCAAGAATCTGCAGGTGTGTCAAGAAGCTCTATCTCCAATCCCTCGATGACGAAGAACGGAGTTCAGCCAGTGATCACTAGTGAGTCCGCGGTGAATGCTGCAAGACCAAAGGATGGATCAGTAAAGGTATTCCGACCAAAGAAAAACCTCAGAGCTCACCTGGAGCGCCTGTCTTTTTCCTCTTGCTGCCGCTAGAACCAGCTTCCGCTCCGGCGCCTCGCTTCTTGGACGGAGTTATCATGTCTCAGATGCCCCGCATCTTCTTCCCTCTTTCGAACCCTTCTCAGAATTAAGCTTCCTCCGCCTTGGAGGTTTTAGGACTGCACATAAAAAGTCGGGCGTGTTCTTAAATTTGAATTTAAGGACATACAATCATTTAAGAAAAAAAAGCGGCTAAGGCTACAAAGACGGCCGTTTCGGCTTTAGCCCTAAACAAAGATTCGACCGAAATTGAAACACATCCAGGGACTTAGAGTTGGGAGGCGAGCATTGGCGACTTAGAGTTGGGAGGCGAGCATCGACTGTAAGCGACTTCCGGAATGGCGCCACGACGCGGTAAGCTCCTCATAGCGCCTTGCTCTGTATTTTTTTTCTAACCGCGCTTATTGCAAGTAGTTGATTGGATCGATGAGCACGGAGCTAAGGTAGCCACGGGAGAGGAGCCGCTGAGACACGGAATGCTACAATCTGGCGGGCCATGGAATGGGGGATACACGAGAATCGCATTGATACAAGTATTAGATGCGAATGCACTCTTGATGAGACCGACGGAAGAAGCAAAGACTCTCGTGAGGCTATGGATCTGGCCATACAATGGCCCAAGGAATTACTGCGTGAAGAGGTGAGTTTCAGAGATGCATGTTATTTTGTGTGTAGAACATGCCGTCCGTGCTTAGATCATGGGGTAAACGTGAACAGTTCCGTTTTAGGTGTGTTTTTTCTTGGAATGTTTTCTTCGAATGTTGTATATAGATCAGGCTAGGTCTAAGGCCCTGGAGATGCGGTTCAAATGCATCCTCCCCGTGGTTGGTCGGAGAGGCCTCCACCCGGTCGAACCACTCCTCTTCTAATATTCGAGGAAGATGGTTCGAAGGAGAGTGGCTCAGACAGGCTAGAGGCACTTAGGACTAAAAATAGGAGAATACAAAGTGCTTAGTTGTAGAGGCGTACTTAAGCCAAAGGCACAGAGAGCAGTCAGGCCACTTCCCTTCAATATTCGAGCAATATAGTTTGAAGGAGAGTGGCTCGGACTCGTCTCATAGCACCGAGAATGCACCCGAGTGGGCATTGCTATGTGGGGAGGCGGGCTAAAGGATTCTCGACTTGCGAAGTCGAGAATGCAAGTGTTGGCTTCTGCCTCGCATTCTCGACTGCAGAAGTCGAGAATGCCTTAGCCATCGAGAACTCTAGATAGTACACATGTAGTGTCAAGTTGGTTTAAAGGCATTCCACTTCAGCGAAGTCGAATGCGACGACAAGCTTCCGCTGGTTTCCCGTATTGTTGTAGAGGCCTCCACCCAACAGGGCCCCCTTCGCCCAATATCTCGTGAAGATGGTTGAAGGAGAGTGGCTCTGACCGGTCGAGGAGCCAATCGCGACCCTCTGCCAGGAGAATTGGTCGGTTAAAGGATTCTCGACTTTGCGAAGTCGAGAATGCAGTGGCTTCATGCGCATTCTCGACTCGCCAGTCGAATGCCTTAGCCATCAGCTCCGAGATAGTACACATGGAGTCTCGGGTTTAAGGCATTCTCGACTCAGCGAGAATCTTGCGCATGTATTCTGTGGTTTCCACGTGGTTGTAGAGGCCTCCACCCGGTCGGAGCCCCTCCCCTTTGCAATATTTCGACGAAGATGGTTCGAAGGAGAGTGGCTCGACCGGTCGAGGCCAATCGCGAATTACATACAGAGAATTGGTCGGCTAAAGGATTCTCGACTTGCGGTCGAGGGAATGCAAAGGTTAACTGGTAATTCTGATTCGCCAAGTCCAGAATGCCTTAGCCAATATCGAGAACTCGAGATAGTATACAATGGAGTGTTGGTTGTTAAGGCATTCTCGACTTCAAGAGCCGAGAATGCATGTTAGCTCAGGGTTTCCCTCGTGGTTAGTTGTAGAGGCCTCCCATCGGTCCGAGCCCATCCCCTTCGCAGAATATTCGACGTAAGATGGTTCAAGGAGACTCTGCCCCCTCGACCGGGTAGAGGCCACTCAAACGACCATACACGGGAGAATTGGCTGGCTAAGAATTGGTCAAGGACGAGGCCTCCTGCAGATAGATAAAGCCACTTCCCTTTGCAATATCCGAGCAAGATAGTTTGAAGGAGAGTGGCTAAGACCGGGTGCCCGCAGCACCCGTCAGAATGCACTAGAGCCGTAGACCGGTGTGTGTGAGATTAGCGGTGTTGTCGGCGGGTTAGAGGCATTGGCTAGGTATGACATTCTCAACTCAAGCGAAATCGAGAATGCAAGAATGAGTGTTATTCTCGATCGGGCGAAGTCGAATCCCTCAACCAGCCAACAATCCAGAGTGTACATTCCCTGTTCTCGCCTCGCGAGTCGAGACATTCTCGACTCGCGAGTCGAGAATAAGGCATGTACTTTCTTGATTGTTGGCAAGCTGAGGGATTCCCGACTCGCCAGTCGAGAAAGCCGGGTTCCCTTCTGCACCTCTCCTGCAAAGGAGGATATACTGTGAGTGAAATTTTCAATCTGTATGGCAATTCCTATTTTAAGTTTCTGTAAAGCAATTTCATGCATAGTTATGTTCTTTTATGAATCATAGACAGTTCTCTTACTGTTATGCAATACTTTTCTTCCTATCTCTCAGGATTCCTAAGTCGGGGGCTTGCCACTACTATTAGCATCTAAGAACAATGATGCCTGTACAAGGTATTCAAGTAAACAATAACTAAACACAAGAAAGCACAAACAGAAAGCAAATCAAAAGTAAGCAAAGGAAGAAGCGACTTTGAAACATCGAGACAAATGAGAAAATATTAAGAAAAAAAAAAAAATACCTGGAGATTTGTTGGATGAGGAGGAAGCCGCAGAAGTTCGATTCCATTTTGCTACATCTTTTGCAAAGCGAGAGTAAGGATTTGTCGGAACGGAAAATGTATCGTGGTATATAAAGAGGCTCTAAAAAATAATAGGAGCAAAGACAAGTAAAAAGGAATTGCAAAAAACAATAAACAAGCATTATAAGAATATAAAAACTTACGAGTGCTGGTTTCTCACTTTCTTCTTAGGAAGTACTTTCTGCTGGCTAACTCAAATTAAGCCAAAACCTCGTCGCTGGATGCGTCGCGATCCGTCGACCACGCTACAGTCATAAGATTGCTTCGGAATTGCGGGAGTTGATCGAGCCAAGGCGGAAATGGGAAAACGGCCGCCGAAAGGGGAACGAGGGGAAGACAAAGAGGAATGGAAGGAATAGGGTCGCGGGAGAAGAGGAAGAGGGTGCGCTTATTTCTCGGCTGCACCCTCGAACCCTCCGAAAAGTGGCATTTATGACACTCCTAGAGTCACGTGTGTGGCATGCCATCCGTGACCTGGATTGCTGACGTGGCCATGTCAGATGTCGCTGACGAAGGGCCACGTCAGCACAGTCATGAATTCGGAGAAGCCTATGATTTAATGGTTATAATGTTTTAATGCTTTTTAATGGTTAATGTTAAATGTTTTAATGTTAAATGTTAGTGTTAAATGTTTTAATGTTTTTAATGGTTATAAGGTTATAATGTTTTAATGCTTCTTAATGGTTAATGTTAGCCAAGATTTCAATGGTTTTTAATGGTTATATGGTTTCTAATGGTTATATGGCTATAGTGCTCATTCATATATGGTTGTATATGGTTTTAATGTGTGCTCTTTCATTCAGGGAGCATGTGAGATGAGCAAAATGGAGCCAAGGAAGCCCAGCACATGCCATTGCCCTAGGCTCCAATGGAGGAAGATGGGTTGCTTGTTGTTGCACCCTTGCAACGAGACGAGTATTTGCAGAGGGGCATAATAACCTGCAGTTGATCCTTTGATAGTGTGAATGATGAAAGGTCGAGATGATCATCTTGGAGTTGGCATTGTGAAGCTTCTTATCGAAGTTGATACAATCATGTCCCAGGGAAGCTCTAGTGATTGCATTGTGTGCTCTGGGTTGCTGGAGTCCCAAAGTCAGTTGAGATGGCCAATTAGATATATTACACACAAGAATGGTGATAGTCTGGAATGCCCTACTGAACTACATACCCCAAGGCCCACCCAAGGCCATGTGGAAGATTTGGTGGTCGATGAGCATCCTTTGATCACAAGGAAGAGACGCTTATGTTTTTCATAAAAGGCAGCCAAAAAGGGTGCCCAAGAGGCCTAGAAGTGACAAATATTTAGAAAGGATGGAAAGTATGGCCCCAACCAAAGAAAACCTAGAGGCAATTAGGGGACAAGAGTGTTGCAACCTAGATTGCACAAAGGCAAGACAAAGGTGGATGACCTCGCGGCAGATAAGGTCCCAATACATTGGGCAAATTTCAAAAAGATAGGATTAATTTCATCTACTCCTTGTGTAGGAATTCCAGCTATGATGAAAACACGGAAGGCTACTATATCAATTGAGGGGCATGAAGGTATGTATGAGAGCATTGAGATGGATCTTCATTCTACGATACTGGGGAGCAAAGAAAAGGGCACGCTTTTATTCCAACATGGTAATGCACTCACTTTGAAACCTAGAGCAAATACTCTCAAGGCCATTGCGTCTTGAGAGCTTTGTGAGATACATGTCTCAATCTATGCCCCACAAGTCGAAGGTGAACGAGCACGCAGCGAGTGGTGCAAAAGGGTGTTGCCACAACACTATATCCAAAAGGAGTGCCTTAAAGAGGTCAACTCCATCCTAGAAACTACCGGAGGTAGGCCTCTTTCTCAATCACATTTCAGCAAGTTATGGAGCACTCACTTCTCGACATGAGTGTCCGCAATACATGCCATTCTCAAAGTGCAACACTTGCATTCAACTCAAGGATACACTTGCATCAACCGCAATAGAGAAAGAAAGAATGGCAATTAGGGAGCAATTTGCGCATCACCAAAGGGACCAAATATCATGTAGACAAGTTGTATTGGCGTGGAGAACATTTTCCGAGATGCACCGGACAAATTTTTTTGTGTATAATTCATGATAAGATGGACCAACACAAGACTTTCTTTGCCAAAGCTAGATCCTTTTACCCAAGCGCTTGTCAAAACGCTTTTCGATGAAAGTAAGTCCGGGCGGTGTCTTAACACATGGTCATGGAACTGAACATATGGTCATTTTGTGCTTGATCTATGGAGGGATGATCCAAACTTCCATGTGAGCTCTATTTTCAAGTGCTTGAGAACACTAGAGAAAGGATCGATAGAAGGGAGGAGGTATTCCCCTTCAAAGACCCATTTTGAGGCTTTGATGGATGATCAACCGCTTTGTTACCAAAGGCGTCATAAAAAGCTCACATCCAAGGTGTCTAGTGAATCAAGGAGGACTTGGGATGATTTCCCTTACTTGAGAAACCAATCGCCTGAGGAGCTATGTGTTCAATTGGACAACCGTTGGAAAGAAAACAAGAATAGATGGATGTTTGGGGCAATGTCATACTTGACAGCAGTGGGGAGTATTCAAAGTTGTGAAAGTGGGATTCATGATGGTTGGGCATACGATGATGATATAGATGCATTCTTTGAACTTTCTCCACCAAGCTCAAGAGAGAAAACGCGGACTAGTCTCCCCGAACTAATGGATGTGTTTGAGAGCCGCATTGACCCCAACCCAATGGCTTTCTTGATGGATGAGGTTGCGATTGGAAATCATTTGTAGAGGGATACTTGCTAGATGGTAAGGACCAGTTGACAGACACACAAAGCCACTTGAGTTCAAGTTTTGGGTTAGGGATGGAATACCAATCATGCAATATAAGTGGAGACCAGGTGACAAGTTGTGGATGCCTGTACAAGGAATCGAGTTGTGGCAAAGGGGTGCTGCTGGTGAAGTTCTCATTCCTAAAGGGCAGCCAAAACCACTACCTCCCTTCAAGATTGTCAAAGACTCTAGCCAACTAGTGAAGGGCATCAAGGATTACATAACGCACTGGGATGATGTTCGAAATGGAAAGCACACCTCCACTCTTAAGAAAAATCAAATGGACTCCCTAATCAAGTCTTTGGGAGAAAGTTGTGACATGCTTAGAAACCGAACAACCATGTGGGAGGAAGCTAAGAGACGGGTTCTTGCCAGAGTCAAGATGGGAGGGTTCTCAAGGAGCAAGCACGTCTAAGAATGTTCACTTGGGTCCTAACAAGGGTTCCAAGTGGTTTGTGGGAAGTAAGGCCTCAAAGCCGAAGTGGTTTGATCTTCCTGAGTGGGATCCCTTTGAGGACATCAAGGAAGGATACTTTGTGCTAGTAAGGCCCCGATGATGAGGACTGTCCAATATGGTTAGGGATGGCACTCTCTCGATGTAACCACCATTATGCCCGATGGAGGAGTTTAGATCCCGATTCCAAATTCAATATTGGGAGCCCATTGGGAGACACAAGAAGGGCAACTTGAAGGAGCAATACAATCGAGCTGGCGGGAGAAGAAGTGGAGGGCAAATTATGCTGATCCTCAAAGGAGGGAATTGGTGGAGTGTGTGGTATGGTCATATCCAAGTTCTCCTGCTGCAAAGGACAACACACACAAAAGATCCCAAAAGGGAGATGGACAAAGCCATGAGCAACCTCCATGCTATATCATTGTATGAGGGTAGATAATATTGAGAAGCTTGAAAACTTTCTCAACTAGTGGTTTGTAAAATTTATGAGGAAAACAAGTAACCCAATTCTTTGTGTGTGATGTGTAATTCTATTCAAGCAATCAATTCCAAAAAAAATTTTATGGGGTGCGAGTCCCATTTTCAGTCCGAGTCCCAAAATTCAAGATTTGTCCCACTTTAATTAAATACGACTTAGTACTAAAAGAGGTCAGGTCTCTGTTCTAGTAATGTACTAAGAGATTCTCCTCTCTCTTCCAACTAAGTATAACATCGTACAAGCCTTCCCCGAGGGGTGGTCCAATCACTCCCATATACATCTTCACTGTTTGCATAGGCACCAGCTCCACTACGCTCAACTTTCTTAGAAAACCATGAAGTGAGCTCCACCCTGGACACTAGAAACATGGCCTCCCAAGTCTGCAACGATGAAGAAATTTTAGTCTCCCGCCCAAAGTCTCTCCATTTGACCTGAATCCTTGTCCAAAGCATCCGTTCCTGAGCCCGCCAATAAATCCCAATTCTGATCTCCCCCTAGCTAGGATAGGGATGGACGAACTCTAGAATAACTTAATATAAGAACAATCCATAATACTAGAACAGTAACACAGCCAGAGTTAAACCAACCAAACTGCTTCCATGAAGAATCCGCCCTCCTAGGCCCATCCAAAGTGCAGCCAACAAGATCTGCAGCTCAAGCAGCCAGAAACCCTGAAGAATCCAAGAGCAGGCAGCTTCATATGTCTGGCAGCAAAGTCCATCTATTACTAGCTATATCACTATTTTCCATACATCTGGCTGCACAAGACCAAGTTAATCCACAGTTCTTAATGCTTCAAACAGTGTTAAAGCAAGCAACCCGAAAGCTCCAGCATTCCATGACATATTATCATGCTCTGCTTCTATAACTGCAATGAGTGCAGTTCCAAACCGCAAGGAGGGCTTTCCTTTGCAATGAGTGCAACAAGAAATATCTATGGCTAGGATAATATACAAAGCTAGAACTGAAAAATCGAGCTATAAAACTGTTCAAAAGCTCATAGTCATTAACCAAACATAAGAAATACATGCTGCCTTAAGCACACAACCGTTGTTGCTGAAGCTCTGAGGCACAGACAATCCTTCAAATGCTTGTCTAATGCTAAGTTAATCTGAACTAGCTCAAACCAAAATGGCAGAAACGAAAGGACCCATTCTTACCTAGTCCAACCTTAAACAAACAGAAGAAGGATTCTAGAGCAGCGGCCATGACCTAAAAGCATGTCCAAGTTGCAAAGATTCGATGAAGACCAAATAAGAGAGGCCTAGAGCAGCAGACCATCCCATTCTGGCCAAGCGGCGTGCATTAGTCCCCGCTCTTCAAATGAGCTTCACCAAGTTTCGAGCTCAAGGCTTTGGGCGGCGGCCGCCGCCGCCCTAAGTAGCGGCTAGGGTTTCGGCCGATAGAGTCTATTTTCCTTCCTTCTGTGGCAAAAACTCATTGAGGTTTTGAATACAGATATGAGATTAAAAAAGATAATGAGATTATAGACAGAGAGTTGGGACACTATTCTGATCCGAGAAGTGATCTTTTCTTCTAGGATGCGATTGTTGGATCAGGAACTAGATCTTTCTGACATAATTAAAGAACGTGAAGTGTGCCGTAATTTGTTTGGACAAATTCTCACCATACATGAAAAGAAAGAATGAGTTTATAGTGATACTAAAATGTATAAAAAGAACCAGATCTTTTTGATTCAGTTCAAGTCAAAGAGAGTTGTAAAGCGTCAAGCATTCTCGAGATTATAACATAAAAATACCTGGAAATGGTTTTTGCACCAGTTGCCATCTGCTTACTCATTTTCATTGTGTGGCTTCTCCAAATCGATTCGACAGGTGTTAATAGCCAATCTAAAGCCTGCCCAATCCACTCAATTCACCTACTTGATCAAAATCGGTTGGTCCTTCCCATTGATGTGATTCGGCATCGACTGCACGTAAGAAAGAACCAGGTCGCAAAAAGAAGGGAAAATACAGTGAAAGAAAAGGAGATTTTTTTTTCTCACATTTTCATAACAAAATGGACGATTTTGAATTTTTTAGTTGGAGGGAATATTAATTGCCATGCCATTTTATTAAATCATGATATAGTATTCTTTAGTTTTCTCTAATTTTGCATTTCTTTCTATATGGCACTTTGGTGATATGTATGGGATTGCCATATCTATATATTTTTTTTCTCTAATATATATTTAAAAGATTAAATTAATATAGGGGTATAAGTGCATGGCTACTAAAAAAATAGACTTTTTGTTGCAAGCCTATTTTTTTCTTGACTATCATTTTGCAAGGATATATGAAATGTAGGCTTCTTTTTGAATGCCCTTTTTTGAAGACTTTATTTTGCATGGTAAAAGGGGCCTTTTAAGGCTTGCAGCCTTCAATTTCCAACTTTGAATTTTTTATGGTTTTTATTGCATCTTTTGTTCGTGGCCATTGATTTGCAGAATATTCTCTAAATTGTGCCAGATCAATGGCCACAAATTTTTCAACAAATATTGAATTGCAATCTGCAATGGTGCAAACAATATTTGATGAAATCCAATGGCTCAAAACAAACAATTGAACCATTGAAAAAAACCATCTCCATTTCCTTCTTGCTCTTCACGCACAGACCATCGTACAGGTTCACGCTTTGGAGCCCCATAGGTGTGCTTTGCCTTCACCAGAAAAAGACACAGGCAGCAAACGATTCAGAATAGCCTTCAGAAAACTCACAACAAATTCATTCATACCTATGCTGCCAACGACATTCATCGCTACCACAGGGGCAAAAGCAATAGAGGAGAGGCCATGACAGAGATCAACCAAGATCTTAAAGTCCTGTGATCCTCACCCTGTTGTGGAAATAAAATATGGGATTTGAACCCACCAGTCTGTAGCTGGACAAGCACCACGAAATCCAAAAAAAATCCAACATTCCGAGGCCTCCAGAAACACACCAGAACCATTATCCCGCAGCCATTGATGTAATTGCCATAGCTTTGAAGAAGCAATTACCGACATCGATTCCATTGGCAAAAAATTCTGATGCATGAGACATGCCCGCGATATGGCTTCTACCTCTTCCAAGCATCTGGCCGCTTCCCAACCGTTGTTGTCTCCTCTGCATAGAACTTGGCCACAAAAAGGATCGTGAGCTTCCATTGGACCATGTACATGCCATTCAAGAACAGAAAAAAAACACCCAGAACAACAACAATAAGTTAAGCTCCTCTCACATGGCAAAAAATACTGTTTTGCATACAATACCATATGGCGATCATAGCCTTAACCACTGCCAAAACAGCCTCCCGCTATACCAAACAAATCGGGTAGTATATCATTCCTCTTTCAGGTGATTGTTCAGCACAAGAGCATCCCCCTCCCCAGCGACACAAGCCCTTCACTCTCTAGCGCCTTGCCCTACCTTCTCTCTCTAGCACCTTGGGTCACTCTCTCTAGAGGGTTATGCTTTTGCCCACACTCTCTCACTAGGGTTTTGCATCTAGCGCTCAAATTATTGTGCAAACAATGTTTTTGAGACCTTATTTCGGATTCTAAGCATCCAAAACGTCCTTTGAGCAACACCTCTCTCTTACCTATTCTCTTATTAGTGTTTAGCTTCCAGGTCCCAAATTGTTGTGCAAACAACATTTTTGAGTCCTCGTTTGGATTCCAAGCATCTAAAATGCCCTTTAAGCACCACCTCTCTCTTGCCTATTTTTTCACTAGGGTTCTGCTTCCAGGGCCCAAATTCTTGTACAAACGTCGTCTTTGAGTCCCCGTTTTGGATTCTAAGCATCCAAAACATCCTTTGAGCAATAATCTCTCTTGCATATTCTCTCACTAGGGTTCAAGACCCAAATTATTGTGCAAATGGTGCTTTTAAGTCCTCGTTCTGGATTTTAAGTGTCCAAAATGTCCTTTGAGCAACACCTTCACTTGCTCTAATCTCTGCCTGGACCTCATCTCTCGCACCCTAAACAGCCATGGGCCACTTAAGGGACCCCCTATCCTGATCCCAATCTAAATGCCCAGTTCCCCTTGATCCAGCCTCATGCAACCGACAACCTGACTACCCCTCGCATAACGAGCAAGCTCTCCTAGGAGGACCAAGTGGTTGGGCTACCACAAAATGGCCCAGACCAGACAGCAAAGGAAATGAGAAGCCTCTTCCGTGAGGAGGGAGGCAACGGCAAAGGCCCAATCAATGAGGTCAATCAGGAAGTTGACGGCAAACCAGGAACCGATGGAGGCCTTGAGACGACTACAAGCGAGAATTAAGAGTAATGGTACCCAAATTGTAGGCCTTATAGAAGAGATGCAGTCCTCGGTACCCTAGGTACCCAGAAGGCAGTTGGCAACAGAGAAACAACGGATTGTAGAGATGGAGACCTCCACACAGTAGATGGAAGACAACAACCGCTTGGCGCACTTCGAAAGGCAGCAGATCAAGCAGGGTCCCACCGACCTGCGGGCTTGCATGGACTCCTTATCCACCACCAAATAAACCATGACATAGGATAGGTAGCGTGCTGAGCAGGAGATGATGGCAACCATTTCCTACCTTTGATCAGATTCTGAGAAGGAAGCCACCATGATGTGCAGCGTCCAGGCCGATTTTAAAGGCTAGTCACAATTGAGAGCCCTTCAAAGTAGGGTCGAGACACGAGAAATGCCCTCATCAGCAGTGAACCCTGTGCCCTGGACACCCGCTTGCTGAAACTCGAGCACAGCTTCGCTGCTCGAGATCGGGAGATGTAGGAGCTGTGGGTAGCCAACATCTAGCAAGGCAAGGGCCTCCATGCAGAGGCTCATGAACCATTGCAGTGGTCTATGCATGAATTGGCAAGGCAGCAGCAATTCCAACAGGAACTGAGCTACCAGCTTCAGAAACCCATTGCTGCACCACCCCAGCGCAGACCACAGCCCATGCCCCACTTACTGCAAACAATACTTCCACGACAGCCAGCATTGACCCGACCATAAGAGAGCTCCAAGAGCAAAGACGCAGGAGCCACAATGTGGTGGTATACGGTATGACAGAAAAAGCAGGGAAGAACCTCATCAACCAGCTCCAGACGATGATCCTTGCTCAGATGACATTCCATACACTCGTACACATTGTTAAGGCGAGCCGCCATGGAGCCCAGCATCCTGATCACCCTTGAGTGGTCATATTCACGGTCACCGATGCACAAGCAGCCACTTTGCATCAGAGCAAGCAGTTGAGGGGACCACCCTATATGTTGATCGAGATCTGACCTTTGCACAACAAGAAGACTGTATGCACGATTTGGACAACGTTAAGAGTGTCCACAGACAGGGAGGATCTGCAGAACTGATCCAAAGCAAGATGCAAATCTTTCGACCGTAAAGTGCTACTGGGAGTGCTGCGAACCTTCGGGCTCCTTTTGCGGCGGCCCAACTGCTCCAAGCCATGACCTGCTTCGCCTGCTACATCCGCACACCCTGCTCTGGTTGCCTCCCTTTCTCCACTTTTGATTTGTGTTGTTAGGGTTCGATTTTCCTTTTTTCTGATTGTAATTCGTGATCACATGCATTGATTTCCACTTTCTCCATTTTGGCCTGTGTCTTCAAGCAGAAGGGGGGAGCTTCTGCGAGCAGAAAGTTTCTTGGAAGAAATCCTTGGCGGCATTGCCGAGAGCGACAGCAGCCGTGAGCGGCGGTGCTGCCAGGAATTTCTTTTAGGAATTTTCCTGCGAGCAGAGTTTCTCGCCATAACCTTCAAGACATGAGAATTTCCTCATGATCGCTTTCTTGCATAGGTGAATGGCATCAAGTCCAGACGAATCGGCCTTCAAGCTTTAGTTTGATCTATCTTCCATCGCATTTGGTATAGCTTTAGAAGTTCTTGGATCTGACGGGCATGGACTACGAAAAAATCCAGAGGCTTCCAATGAGAAAATAGTTCTTAGATCGAGCAAATCATTCTTAGTTCAGTGTTGTTTTTGCCTCACATTATTAGATTCAACCAGTTTTAGGTTCCTGCTTCGACGTTATCCCTTGCTTGCAATTTTTGGTATAGCAACTTTGTTTCCTTTCTATGTATTGTGGAACTGCTTGACATTCAGTTTGTTCCTATGAACTATCTTTTCAGTTTCACTTTTACAGTGTCTTTATGCAGTTCGATTTGTTTATTGTATGGCCTTGATCATGGCTGTTTTATTCCCTACTGCTTTTTTCTCCCATATTTGCTCCTATTCTTTATATTTTAATTACCAGTTTATTCTTGCACGGGTGATCATGATACTCACTTTCCATGGCTCATTTGTTTCGTTGGGTGTGATGCGCATATTATAGACGATTCAAGGATAATACATGGGCATTATGGTTCGTTTACAGAGCCCCTCTTCGTTGCATCAATTTGGTCCTTTGGACGCTTGTTTGTTTAGTTGTGTTTGCCTCCTTTGCCTCCATCAATTCCACTATTTTTGTTGTTCTTTTATTCTATGTTTGGTTAGACTAGATTTTGCTTTCTTAGCATTCTTGTTATTTGGTCATGTCTCATGTATATTGGCTCCTTTAAGATGTTATACTAGTAGTCAATTAGTCATTTTCATGTCTGTCTATTCTTCTCTACTTCTCGGGTCAGCCTGTAGCCCTCGATATAAAAGTGCATTTGTTCTTATTTTGTATTTTTTCCTCGACGTGGCACTGTAGCCTTTGAGGCTTACATAATTTTATTTTTTCTCGGCGTGGCATTGTAACCTCTGAGACGTAATTTCCTTTTCATGATTCTCTCGGGCTGGCAATGTAGCCTCCGAAGCAGCAACAATCAGATGGTTTTTCCGTGATAGTCATTTTGCGGACGATTTTCGATTGGTCGGTTGTTGTTTCTTTGGAGCCTAACTCCCTGAGGGGTCATTTTCATTTTTTAGTCTTGACTCTGCAGGTTAGTTTTGAGAGTATCGTGGTTGTCACAGTGCGAGGTGCCGCGCTTCATCCTTGGGGAGCCTCGCAATTTGGTTTATCAAAGAATTCGTGGTTGATGTACAACAGTCGAGCATCCCCTTTTGGGTGCTTCAACTCTTTGTTTGGCGCAACGTGTATCTCCATTCTAGTTCGACTGCTGCAGGCATTTCTCAAGAGCGCTGGCGATCGTTTCTCATTAGAGTTTTCCTCGAAAGTAAAAGGACGAGGTTGTTCATCTCGATGAGAAGTTGTCGCCCATCTTCCCACCTCTGCCCCCCCTACACACCATATGTTTCATCTTTTATCTTGTATTCTTTATTTGTCATCATGCTCTCGAGATTGTCTAGTGTTAGAGCATTTTTCAAGCTTTTTCAAAAACTTCCACCTCTAGTAGGGGTAACCAATTTGTACTCAGTGTTTCAAAGAGCTCAATGAGCACACCACTTCACTTCGACCCATCCTAGGAATGACATACAGTAGCACAAGCAATTGGGTAGTGTCATACTCATCGAAGACTTCAATGCGCGTACCGGCACAAAACAACCCATGAGATTTGTCCCCTCGGCTGACGATGTGTTGCAACTGCGTCCTTCAGAAGGAGCTTGACCACGAGCAGCAAATGACAACCAGATCACACGCTAGTAGGCAGCTGTTATTGCTATGTGGTATCTCTGACCTGGTAATTTGTAATGGACTGACATAGTGGCCGTCCTCTTGCACGCACACTTGCAGGCAGGACAACCAGGGGGCAGATCTAGTGTGTTGGATTATGTGCTAGTGGTTGAGCAGGATATACATGTCGTCAAGCACTTTCGAGTGGGAATGGATAATAACCATCTACCACTTTGCTTGCAGTTGGCTTGGTAGGTCATTCCAACCTCCTGTGCCACACCTCCTCACATGCCTCTGCTGCGATTGAACTATGAAAATGCAGAGGCTTATGCCCAGATGCTCATAGATAACTTGGCAGGCATTCTACAGTTCTCTATACTAGAGCAATAGGCGGGTATGCACTAGTTGATAGAGGAAAAGCTCTGTTTTGCAGGATCTTTTTGCACAAATGGACTGGCAAATAATAGATTCACTGGAAGCATATCAAGCAGTATAGGAGACATGTCTCTGACTCTAAATGAGTTGTGGATATATTAATATTGCATGTTGATCTAATTATACTGGGGACATAATCCCTCCAGTACATATGTTTTACTGCAGTAGTTGATATAGGAAAAGCTCTGTGTGCAGGAACTTTTTGCACAAAATGGATTATGAAAAACGACAAATAAATGATAAGTTGGATCTTTTTTTCACACTTAGGAAAAAGAAATTGAGTTGTATTTCTTTTTGAAATTCAGATCTTAGCTAAATATATCAGAATTTTTCATGCAATTGATGCAGATTTGGAGTGGGGATGTAGATGGAGTATGCTCAGTTAAACAACCCAATTTCAACATTACGTTATATTACATTCGTTCTATCTCTTGACCTTTTTTAGTTTCTTACATTGCAAATTAATGCTTTGGTACTGTTCATAAATGCAATGAAAACTGCAATAGGATGTTTGAAGGAAGGAAGGAAGGAAGGAAGGAAGGAAGGAAGGTTCTTTTATCGTCCGCGAGGGCCAATCGGCCTATGGGACTCAAATTACAGGTGCGGCAAGCCCGTTGCTGCCCGAATTACCCCTTTAGGAGGGAAAAATCGTCGCAAGAACAAACTGCCGGGCAACGCACAAATATACATATACACATGAATTCCCCACCCTCGTAGGCGCCGGGCGAGGTGAGTCCGAGATCCAAAACCTCCCGGAGGTAGGGAGCCAAGGGATCGAACCGACGGCTGCATCTTGAGTAGCTCGTCGCGGGCGGACCAGGTCACACCAAGAGAACGTGGCGAGCCCGACCGACTATAGGGTCGGATGTCTGGAAGGCATGGCTTTCATCCTCAACAACCCCGGCAGTGCAACACCGACAAAGCCCGCCTGGCGCGGCTCTCCAATCCACCCCGTCTCAAGCCGAAGATGGTGGGCTGTTCGAATGGGCCGCGATGATCCTGCGCTTCTTCATGGGCAAATCGAGAATCCAGTAGAGCCGTGGGCCTCGAACGGTGGGGGTTTATGTGTTGTTTATAGTGTGCCATCTTTACGTTCCACAAAGCATGGTGGTCCCGAGCTTCCCGAAACAAGAGTCCAAGTACCCCTCACCTATCCCGCCGTGCATTTCATGCAGGCGCACCTATGTGCATCTACGTTCGGCCGTGCCCACCGGGCTCTTTTTGTCCTTCCAACAAGCCCCGAAGTTCGCGCTCATTGCCACAGCAGAAGCCAAGTCGCGAGCCGTGTCGCCCACGCCGCCACCTTCCGGAAATAAACAATGTGTCTATCGAGGGCGCATGTTGCGGGGCATGAATCATCTCTCCGCAACAAGATCCGATATGGAACCGAGGACTTGACCCCAAGTGCCGGCCAAAAATGCCTTACGGACCTGCTCTAAGTCGTTCCAAGTCGCCAAAGACACCACTGGGCCCCATACCTCGACCCCATACAGAAGAACTTGTCAACTCAGTTTCACATAATCAACCGCATTAGAATACAAATACAATTGATTTGTGTAACTCTACATAGTCAATGATCAATCCATTTGTCGCACAAATTTAGTCGACCATAAACAAATTCCATAAATCAATACTTTTCAGCAAATATTGTTTGTACCCTATGGCTTTGCCATTTCTACTACATGGCATTCGTTTGTTGGACATTGACCCTACTCACTTTTTCTTCTACTCGCTCCCTTTTTTTTTTTAATTACTAGGTGATACTTTTTAAGGGACACTCTAAGATGCTTTTACCCATATACAATAAATGAATATTATTCCCATACAACCACATGTATTGCCCACTAAAGGTGGGTAATAATATGTAGTTTTTTAAGAATGGGCAAGTGTACTTCTCCTAAGCCAACTCCTAAATCTAAAAATCTATGATATATAAAAGATTGAGCATTTTAGGCATTTCATGAGGGAACAAGTACTCAAACAATTTACGCAAATACATTACAATACCTGGAGTAACACACATAATAACTTATATAAAATCTTCATGTATAAACACATGGACTGCCCACCAAAGGTGGGCAATTTACTAGTGTAGACAACTATATTGGCAGAGTAGAACATTTTCCCAGATGCTATGATAGATATTTGTGTTTGATTCATGATAAGATGGACCAACACAAGACTTTCTTGCCAAAGCTAGATCCTTTGCCCGAGCATTGTCAAAATGCTTTTCAGATGAAAGTAAGCTTAGCGGGTATCTTAACACATGGACATGGCACTGACACCTACGAACATTTTGTGCTTGATCTTTGGAAGGATGATCTGAATTTTTATGTGAGTTTGATTTTCAAGTGCTTAAGGATACTAGAGAGAGGAACTATAGTTAGACCCCATTTTTGATGCCTTGATGGATGATCAACCGCTTACTTACCAAAGGCAGATAAAGGAGCTCACATTGAAAGTATCGACTAAAATAAGGAGAACTTGGGATGAGTTTCCCATACAAGAAAAACAACTGCCATCGATTTTCCTCGGTGGTTGCCTGGACAACCCTTTAAACGGTAGCAGGCAACTCCACTTCTAACCGAAGGTGGGATATAGTTACATTCGTCTTCTCAAGACATTTCCTGTCGCAGGCCATGGTAATGCTAGTAGACAGGGTGTTCACTTGGACTTGTAGCTCAGTAAGACTTAACTTATCCTGCTGCCATTCAGATGGCAGTAAGCGGAGGCTATCCTCAAGCTGTTGCACACGAGTCTCAATGTCAGAGATGCGTTGCCTCTCTGTAGCCAATTGCTTTTTGAACAACTTGGGCACCGAGGACTATATCTCTTCTGCAAAGCCTACAATTCTAGCAATGTTCCCCTCAACTGTCACTTGAATCTGTTTTCAGCTTTATGCAGGTTCCTGATTGGGTGTGTGTTAGTGTCTTGCAGCTAGATTTGAGTATCGGCCATACGTCTGTTGGCACAAGTTTATTGCCTGGGACTTTGCGTGGGCTTCCTTTCTCATGGTAGATTTGTCCATCTTAGGTGCCTGTTTTGTGCGATGGGGGCCATCGATGTGCTCCTCCAAGTCAAGCTTGATCGCCATGTTTCCATCTAGTAGTGACTTTGATTGGGTGGCTGCCATGTTGCCATCCGACAATGAGTCTGACTGGAATTGCGGGATTTGATGGGCATCACCATCAATATGCACGTTCTTGAGATTTGGGGATGGAGCCAGTGGAGCCACCATGATTATAGCACGGGTCTAGAAGGATAGGGGGAGCAAAGGGGTTGAAGACGGGCAAAGGGGAAAGGGGCTAATGGACTCCTAGATATCTAGCAAGTAAAAACAATGAAAGCAAAGCATAAATGATGCCCATCTTTAATGGTTGGCATGGGGGATTCAACCCTGTAGGTGGGAGGTTCAATTCTCGCTACGAAGACTGCAAATTTTGGCTGAGCTTATGGCTATTGGGTTCTCAAATTGGGCGATGGCACATGACTTATTAGGACATTTGGCTTCTCAAATTGGACGATGGCACATGACTTATTAGGACAATAATTGCATACTAAGGCAAGTGCAGAAAAATTTATTATAAGGTAAGGGAATATCACTTATTAGGACAATAATTGCACACTAAGAGATTAGTTTATATATGCTCCACGGTTGTGTCTGGACTATGATCATGCGGCGGTCTATGCGAGGATGCTTGAGCATGAGTAGCCGGAGTGTCGCAGCCCCCACACTTCAACAATGAAGGCGGCCCACCCCAGCTCCTTCCGAGGGTAGGGGCGATGCTTTGGGGAGAGGCTCTCGACGATCCACGGGGGCTGCAACCACCTTCCCCGCAATCAGCGGTTCGATGACGGATGTCGGGGTGAAAGCCAGGGCTCCGCCAAGTCTTTGGACCCCACCATTCGCCCTTGGTTGAGTCCCGTCAATACCGCTCCTTCCTCAAGACCAAGAAAGCCGGGTACCTTGCGAGCACCAAAGAATGATGTTTGGTTTACTAGACCGCCACCCTAGGACCTTCGGAGAAAGGTCTTTGAGTAAGCCCCGCAAGATGTTTCACGGGAAATATTACCGGAACAATGGGTGAGATACTACGCGGCGGTATGACCCAATGGGAAGCCGAGGCACCAGTGCATGTAGGCCTAGCGGTCATCATTGAGGGATGTCATAATGGGCCCACAACGCCTACCGCTAACGGAAGGCGCCAATTTGGATGGTATGCGGCGAGCTTCTCTCCAAGTGGGCGGGCCCCCAATGGTGCCGGTTCTCAAAGACTCTTCAACGGGGGGCATTGCAAGAAGGCTTCCCCGCCTTTGGACTACCGGTAGAGTTGTGCCCATATACAAGCGGGGGACCCCACAAACCAACTATCGTACCATTATGGTATGGTCTGTCTTTGCTAAGTTGCTTGCCGGATTCTTGAGCGCCGGCCGACACTTTGGGCGAGGATGGAGAAGTGGGCTCTCCTCGCTAGCAGCTCACTTCCGCCCCGGCATTCTACTATTGACCATATCTTCACTCTGCGAACACTCATAGAGGATAGCCGAATCAACGCAAGAATCATGTCTTTGTTGCTTTGTGGATTTCGCAAAAGCTTTTGACACGATTACTTCTCGGGATAAGTTGTGGGACCCATTGAGACGATTTAGGGACCCCGTCGACTTCTGAGAATGCTATATACTGAGACTATCTGATGAGGCTTGCTCCGGCCGTCTCACCTTTGTCGGGGAGCCCGTTGTTAGTAGCATTGGGTGCGCCGGGGCTGCCCTCTATCCCCACAGCTCTTTAGAGCATTGTACATTGACCAGCTAGAAGAATGGCTAGCCGAAAGCACGGGGAGGCTTCGGTTGATGCACCACATAATCCGGCAACTCATATATCGCGTGATGTTGACTTTGCGCCGCATATACCCCATAGGACATGCAACGCCACGGATGCTTTGGACACTTTCGCCAATTCACCGACATGAGAGTTAACTTGGCCAAGACAAGGGGTGCTGGTCCCATCATCCCGCACCCACGCCTTCCCTCATTCACTTACCGGGGGCGGGTAGTGGAGGTGGCTCGATCTTATAAGTATTTGGGCATTGAGTTTTCTACTACCACACACCGGGATGCATCCATCGAGTTACGGGTCATCACTTGCAGTCGGAAAGCTCAGTATGCAATGCAAAACAACAATCACAAAGGCGGAAGCCATGCATGGGGTCACTGGCACACTTGTTCGTGGGCCTTGGTTGAACCGGTCCTCCTCTATGGGGCGTAGTGTGGGGGCGGTGATATCCCTCACCACTTGGAACGATCTAGAGCGGTACAAAAGGCCTTCTTGGCCCGGCATTGGGAGTGAAGTCCACGGTCCCATATCGATCTTGCTCCAGAGACAGGCTTCCTTCCATTCTGAGGGGTACTATTTGAACGTCACATTATTTACTTCCGGAAGGTGGTGGCTATGGATGAAGCCCGGCTGCCCAACCTTGCTTTGGCGTTGGCGATGGGCCCGCAGCGACTCAAAGCCTGGCTGGAAAGACAAGCAAGCCCGGTGGTTCTCGCTATGGAATGTGTAGGCACACGCAGATGTGGACCGCTGCATACACCGAAGGAACGCCTTACGCCTTGAAGCGATTTCGGATGCTTGCTTCATGGCCAAGCTTTGGGATGCAAAGGCCCCATGTCACATGTCAAGGTGGCAAATTATCGACAATGAGGTTAATCCCATGCTCACGAGGGGCCCACACCACTACCCTCGCACCCATCTACCCATAGAGGATTGCTTCCATTCAAGACAGCACACCACCTCCGCGTTGAGACATGGAGATGGATTCGGAGAGCCACGTGAGGACGGATGCATGAGTCTTTGTCAGCCACCGTGGCCATTGAGGATGAAAGTCACGCCCTCCGGGCTTTGTCCGATACCCGGCATATCCTGCTCGGTATGCTCGGTTATGCTTTCAGTTAGTTGTGTGCCCCATCGGGCCTTGCATGAGCTAATGACAGCACGGCCTCTGTAGGGCTTGTTGGGATCAGACCTCCCGAGGTAATGGATCTGCGGGACTCAGTTATGCCCCCGTCTGCGACATTAACCTCACCATTTGTACTTGTGATTATGTATATAATCATGCGGATGTCAAAGATCCTTATTGCTACTAAGGTTTTTCCGAAAACCCTTCTAAGGGGGTTTTTAATCTGGTAGTAATACCGGGTTGCTCTCTCTTTGTACTTGGGTCCCATAGGCCAGTTGGTCTCCGTGGACGATAAAATCATATTCTATTCTATTCTATTCTATTCTCGTGTTCAAGGTGCTTAATCAAAAAAAAATATTAAATTAAATGGGGCAAAAGATTGAGTAAGCTTAGGTGTCTTATCTTTATATTATATATTAAAAGCTCTTGGCTGATATCATCAATTGTATCTAAGATACTAGAAGTAGGTATTTCAAGTTGATCAAGTATTAAAATCAACCCAAATTTTGATTTAAAAAAAGACCCACTAAAGTATTCAATCTATAGTATGCTTATTTCAAAATATATTAATATGCTTATATCAAAATACAAATTGGAAGCTACAGACTTCAACTTATTTCAAATGAAATCATAGAAGCAAGGGACTTAAGAAGACACGGTGATGTAGGATTGACAAATAGGAATATCTAGAGATGCAAGGTCCAAGGAGGGAAGTAGATGGAAGCATTAATAAAAATAGTAAAGAGGCCATCAGGGATGTCAACTTTGACATGGGTAAAGTTGGCATAGCCCGTGGCGAATCGAAAGTCACCGCTGCCACCAACAATGGCGTGCTCCATTTGGTTGTTTTTGACACCATTGTCTACGCCTTGAAAAGAAATAGTGCCGTTGTATTGCTTCGTTCGGAGGACAGCACACCAAGCATAGGTGGCATTAGAGGCATTTGGCTCGGTCACCATAGCTGTGCCTTTTGCCCTCCCAATCACCTTCGATGTGTTATCAAACGATTCCGTCAACACATCGTTGAACACAAAAATAGTGCCAAACTTGTTCTCCGTCAACTCCCCACCCGGCCCTGCTACTCTTAACCCTGTAGCATTTGGACCGGCTTCTATTATCTGCATGTACATTGGCACATTCAGATACTTCGGCTTTCCGTGTTTTGCATCCCCTACTGATGCATTGATCACACTCACTGCCAGGAGTACCAGAACTATGCTGCTTGCCTTCATCTTTGCTCTTGAATCATTTGTTCATGAGTTTCACTATTTATACACCCTTTTTTGGCCCTTTCTTCTCTGAACTAGTCCATTTGGGAAGCCCTTCGGCCCTTTCTTGCATTCACAACAACTTTGCCCTTTCGTATTGGTTGACTTTTTCGGAACTGATAAATTTCACCTGAATACTTCACATAGAGAATATATATCCTTTTTCTTTTTTGTTTGAAGACAAAGTTGGTGGAACTTGGACCCCCAGGCCTCCCACCCGATGGTAGCCAATGGGTTTTGACCCTGGTGGGGGTCACCCCAACCCACAATCCACTTACTTACAGAATTTTATAGACATTTTTGTCTTTGAAGAACGAGAAGACTATTTAAAAAATAAAGTAAAAAATTATTACATAAGAATACACCCTTTCTTCACCCTTACTTCAACCTTTCGTGTATGAATCAGTCCTTTCTTCCTTTCTTGCATTCACAACAACTCGCAGGATCTATGCTAATCTTCTTTGTAACACTCCAATTTTATCGACTGTCTCAAAGACTTTTTAGATCATGCTCCTCCAAGTCTCCTATTTGTTAGTTCATGGGGCCTTTTAGAATATGCTCCTTCACGTCGTGCCATGCTTACTATTCCTAATTCTATTCCTGGGCTTTGAAGCATCATTTATCTTGCATTTTATCTTTTATATTTATGCATTACTATATTGCATTTTATCTTTTATATTTAGGCATTACATTACATAGAAGTGATGTGTTTGAATAAGCCCTAAGGGACGCCTAGCGTCTTCCCAGTGTGAACGTCTCCGGCAAGAATTTTGGAGCGTTCACATGTTGGACATCGCCATCGCCATCGCCATGCTACACCATCACCGGTTTTTGCTACTCCATCACCGGTTTTTACTTCAAGATTGCTTCAAGATTTTACCTATTGCTGCAATTGCTGCAGGTGAAGACAAAAAATGACTGGAAACGGAGGTCAAGACGTCCAAACGCTGAAGCAGCCGGTCGATCAGGAACTGCTGGAGCAGTTTGACGTCCAACGGCTTCGACGTTGAGCCGCCCGGCAAGAAACATCAACATCAACATGTGAATACTTTTAGTATTACATGTGAAGCGTCCCTAAACTGGACGGCTTAGATTCAATTTCGCTACGTGGCATCATCATATCCTTTTTTTCGACTTACCTTTCTTTCTTTAGTTTACGGCAGAAGCAGCGAGCTTACATCCAGGATATGGCTTAGAAATCCAGTTTGCTTGAAGGGGTGCGGTTATTTTTCTCCAGCTATTCAACGATGAAGCCTGCTATCGCGACAGAGTTCTTTCCCTCTTCTCGGCTATGCAAGTATTCTTATCATTTTTCCTTCACCATTCCTTTGCTTTGCTTATCACTGATCTTTTAACCCCTTTACCTTAACAGAGAACGGTATGTCACACCATAATTGCGGAGTCGCTAGGAGCTGTATTTCTAGGATTTGTCGGTACTTCTCTTCATCTCTGCCATCCACCCTTTTTGCTTCTGCTATCGATAAGGTTTAAGCTATTCTTAGCAGGCTTTTTAAACACCACACAGACGCAGAAGGATAGGAGAAAATGCCGATTTGCTTGCAGTATCTGGTTGTTGCTACTGCGCTCCAGATGTATGCTTAAAAGGAGCTTTGGAAGGAAAACAAGCAAAACAACAATGCAATGAATCAAAGGCCGAAGGCAGAAGCGATTATACTCAGGTTCTTTTGAATATTTTGATTCATGTGTTCTGAAATAATAAAGATATTGGTATTGGTTGTTTAATAATGCAAATCCATACTTATTGGTTGTTTAATAATGCAAATCCATACTGAAAGGACCTGCTCTCTGCCAGAAGCTGGCCAGAATAGCAGATAGAAGGCTGTGTAGCAATCCATACTGAAAGGACCTGCTCTCTGCTAGAAGCTGGCCAGAATGGCAGATAGAAGGCTGTGTAGCAAGAAAAACATTCTCAAGCTGGCAAGGATTATGTTACCATAATGGTCTTTAGGTATGTTCACATAAATAAACTCTGGCCAGCATAGCAGCAGATACTGGCATTTGATAACTGCTGACATTTGATAATTGGAAGTCAATACCTGTCCTATGTAGTTGGACTTCATTTAAAGTATTTATAAACGAACTGTTGCCATTGTGCATCATAGGTAAGAGCATTTGTAGTGGAAGTTCAGTCCCAGATTTTCTAATCAACTTAACTACTTGGTTTTCTCATGGCTAATCAAATGTGATTAGCCGAAACCAAAGAACATGCTGGACTGCAACTGATTATGTGATGTTTGGATTGGGCCTGCAAGAAGCCTCTATACTCATGCCATTAAGTCAACAATTCCTATAAAATCTTTGTTTTTTCTAAGTCTTTATCCGCTAAGTGAATGGCTCATTCCCCCCACCAAAATGAAGATCCTTGAGTGTGTAAATTATGTTGCTTCTCGGAATGTTTCTTGATTGGCATAGGATTATGTTAGCATAGGTTAATAGTTATGGTGCTTAGTGTTGCTGAGCATAAGCTAAGCTGTGAACCTGTAAAGGATAAGCCTATGAACATAATTGTTCATGTCTAGATTAACATTGTTTTCAATGTAGAACAAATAAGTTCCATAGTCTATAGAAGGGAGTGAAAATTACAATATCAAAATAATGGGATTAATTGTTAGGACCATCAAGAGGTTGCAAAAATTACAATATCAAAACCTTCGGATTAGTTTAACCTCTTATTAGGACCATCAAGAGGTTACAGATCAACCTTACTACATGCAGCATAAGAGCAGCGAGTCAAGCTTCTATATGTAATGCAAAGAGTCAAGCTTCTACATGTAATGCAAAGCCCCTTGTTGTGCAACCACATCAAAAGAAGGCACTGCTACCCAAAAATGTGCATAAGGCAGTGATGTTATAGTTTTTCGATCTTCTAGAAGAGACTGGCCCCTTGTGGAATTGGAATTGATGCGGCATGTCAAATTACTAATGTGGGTTTTTTGGGTTGCCCGTTAGGGCAACCCTTGGGGAAGTATGGGGCAAGACACATAGAGGGCCACGATTTAAGAACCTTGTAGTATATTCCTTGTCCACGGCTGTGGAATTTTGGGATTTGAGGGGTCCCTCAAGACACTTACACGGTGTGGATTTCATTGGAGCCGGGCGGAAGGTGGGGATGCGACCTCCGCTTCCTGGCGTCGCCTAGAGGTAGCGAAGCAGAGGGGAGCTTCGTTTTGTCCTTTTTCGTTACAGAAATTAGGCTGTTCCGCTTCCATTGTGGCTATGACAGCGGCTATGCAGTGTCTGGGTGTCGAATTTGAGCGCTGGTTCGGCAGATTCAAAGGGCCGCAGACGCCAATACGGGACTCTTTTGATTCCAGATTTGCGGGCATTGTTTGCTCTCTCGGATGCATACAAACTCATTTGCTTCTCCTACTCTAAGCCTGCATGACGAAGTCGATGCCTTCCAAACACAAAATTTTATAAGAAGCAGAGCGTCTAATGAAATCCATCCAATTTTACAACAGGAGGCCTCTCCCACAAAATTCAAGAGGCAGCTGTTGGCCTTATTGCTAGGCTGCATAGCTGGCAGGAGAATTGAGAAATTGAAGTCCGATTGTCGATTACCCTTCCTCAGCATTGCAGAGTAGTCATAGTAATTGAACTAAGATCTTGCATAAACAGGGGATAGGAGCTAAAATTCGGCTTATGCGAGAGCACAGAAACAAAAAATGATAGATATTATGGAGTTTGCATTCAAATCCGGCATGAAACAGGAGATAGAATTCTTTTGAAGCTCAAATCTAGCAATAATTTGACATAAAGATTTGGATGAAATCCGGAAATAAAGAGAGTTCCCTTGCTTCCCTTCATTCCGATGCTTGCAGAGCGTTTTTCCATAATCCAAGCCAAGTTCAAGCCTAAGTACTTACAGGCTCTGTAAAGGCTCTGTAGAATCATACTCCGTCCGACTATCCTATGCCAGTGAACCTCCACCGTCCACAAACTCGATTCAAACGAAGCCCTCAAGACTCAGCCAAAAGTTCATTTGCCAGTTCTGTTAAAAAAACCCAGAGTACTTAATAGCCTTTCCGGCAATATACAAGCATGGCATTCCTTCTCTTTGGCAGACTCCACCGTGAAATCAACGGAGTCACTCTTATGGCCATACACAGTGATCAGGCTGGGATTGGATCAACAAAACACAGCATTAAATGCAACTCTGCCTGAGAATTTGGCCAGGGTTCTATGCGAGGTATCCTGCCCTATTTTGACGGTATCAGACACCCCAAAAGCTGCTAAAATGGCACACACGATTGCCCAGACTCTTCAGGTAACCATAATCATCTCAAGAGATTATTTAACAAATTCCAAAGAATGGGATCATGCACCTTGAGCACAATAATTAAAGAAAAGAACCCCCTTTCCCTGATAACAATAGCACAAAGAAAATGGTAATAAAGCATAATTTATCAATCATTCTGGCTCCAAACATTATGAAACAAAAATTGCATCTTGTGCATTATGTGAACCCAACATTTCTTAATCGGCATAGATGATTATAATGATACCTAGTTGTGAATGCATCAACGGGTCTTTCAACGGGCAACTCATTGATGCGTTAGCATCTTGTTTTATTTGTTTTTACCACTTTGTTGTTTGTGTGTTTGGTGATGCATGACATGACATATCTATACGTGTGATGTACTTCAATATGAGATATATAATGGACACCAATATGTTGTATCATGTCTGTTGAATGAGGCCATATGTTGTTGATAAAAAATACTACAAATGTGAGCCCGGTGATGCTGGGCATTTGTCGTAGACATGTTAACTTTAGGGTTAGATTTTATAGAGTACTTGGCACCATTGTCTTGGATATATGAGTGTGTAGATAGTACAAAGTGCATAATGTAATGGGTAGTCCGTGCATCCCAATAATGACGAAATCACAAACCAAGTTAAGTATGTTGTATGGTGCCCAATGTGTGATTTTGGCCAAATTAGTCTAATGATGTTGTTCCAAATGCTAAAGTTTTAGTTTTTGTTGTTGCAAGGTCATAAGTCTCGACATTCCCTTGTTCTAAACGATTTTTTCTAAAGCACCATTTTGTCTCGATGCAAATTTATGTCCATAGAAGTAGCATATAATTGTGCACCAAACAACGTATACTAGCAGCGCCTTGAAGTGAGAATATTATTGGGTTTAGAAGAGTGCATTATCTTGGTATTAGTATGTAGATTGTGTTACGATGTATGAAATGTAAATAGTTGGTCCATGGCAATGTGGCAATGAGGGCATCAAGTCTATATAACAATTGCCGTTGAGTTATAAAAATGTATAAGAAATTCAGTTAAGATAGAGAATGACAATTGGTTTGTTGCTAATATAAATAATTGAACAAATAAGAATTACAATTCTTGTTAGATTTAAATAAAATGAGCACGGGGCATGTCAAATGTAGGTGCAGGTTAAAATACATATGGCAGTATCTAGGGATGAATATATAGCATAATAACATGGGGTTTTCTTTGTGTTTTTGTACGATTTTCACTAAGGTTTTCCTATGATTTCGTGATGTATTCAAATGGATGTACTAATGCGTACATCTAGAGTGCACCATTTCTGAGTCATTGATTTTAGCCTTTTTTTTTCCAATGACCAACAACCAATGGCTCACAACAAAAGCCCTTTTTTTTGTGCGTGTGGTGCATAATGGGCACATCAAGGGCCATTGATTTTAGCCTTTTTTTCCAATGGTCAACAACCAATGACTCACAACAAAAGCCCTCTTTTTGTGTGTGTGGTGCATAATGGGCACATGAAGGGCTTGGGCGCATGTAGTGCGGTTTCACCCGGCAACACATTTCTTATCATAACTTTTTGATCCGTACTTCGTTTGAGATGATTTTTATTGCGTTGGAAAGCTCTCTCCGAGATCTTTTTGATAGTGTATGATATAGATATGTTTGGTTAAGTTATCTATGCTAAAACAGCAATTTTTCGGCCGGGTTTGGTAGGCTTTCACATCCTACCGGTGATTAATCTGAGGATTAAGCTATTGGATATTGTTTTATGGCTCATTCAATGAAGCTTGCAAAAATTACCATGCATTTTTTAGATTTTGAGGCAGTTATTAAGCAAATTCCAAGGCTTCTAGATCCTTGTTGCTAACAAGCGAAAAAGTTTCCCACTTTGGTTTCTCACCACAAGAATCCATGGAGGCCAAAGGTTCTTTGTTAAATTCGGTTGAAAAATTCCGGTTGAAAAATGTTTGTGTATGGGTGTTGCAAACTTTATGACTTTTGACTTTGAATAATCGGATCAATTTGCTCTATCTTTATGGTAACTTTTACTTATGTTCTATTTGTTTTTATTGTGATCAAATTCAAAAGCTACAGGTGATGAAAGCCTCAAATGAATTCTAGTTTTTTTCTGGTTTTTTTGCAACATAAACCATTAACATCCAACATATAAATCCTCCAACACATAACAACCAACACATAACAACCATTGACATTAACAACCAACACATAACTACCATTGACATTAATTAACACAACCATTGGGTCCAACATATTTAAATTAAAATCCCCCTTAAACCCCCTTTGGTTTGGGTGCATATTCACACGGGGGGTGACGTAGGGCAGCGAGAGCCCTCATAATTGTATTTTGCACGTACGAAATCAACACCATATAATATTCCGCTTGAAATCTTATAGTATTTTGCGAATCTTGTTATACAGTATAGCAAATTTTGTACTTGCATACCCACAAATGAGGAACTTTACGTACGGTGTAGATTAAGGAATAGGGGTGAATATGCCTATCCAACGACTCGTTGTTCCTGAGTCACCCCCCGTGTGAATATACATCCAAACCAAAGGGGGTTTAAGGGGGATTGTAATTTAAATGTGTTGGACCCAATGGTTGTGTTAATTAATGTCAATGGTAGTTATGTGTAGCAAGTTCGTATAGTGAATATATATATATATATACAAGTCTTTGTACTATGTAGGGCCTGTACAAAGTTGAATGTATCTATTTTGAGGATTATACATAGTGGATTGTTTGTCAGGAGATTCCATAAAGATTTGCAGATTACTTGGAATCCATCAGCATTTCATATAGTTGAATGTAACTTTTATAGAATTTTTGTACAACATTCCATTACAATTAGCATGATTTTGATAGAGTTTCTATATGAAGGTTACTATGGAATCACCAAAAGATAATAACGGGCAATCTAAGATAGACTTATAGAAGTCATGGGCATTCTATGAGAACCTTTCTCTTGGAGAGGTTCTCATGGCTGCCACAAACATTTCTTTTCCGCAACTCCCCTGTATTTGGTGGAGTGAGCCAGTAAAGAGGAATATTCTTGGCGCGAACATTTCTCTCTACTGATCCATCTGGTAAGGTGTGTGTCAATCTAGGAATATGCAGGATTGGAACCTATGTGAATGCCTTGTGTTCTGGTGGCTATAAGATAGAGAAATGTTGTTCATAACAACCATGAGATTCCCACTATTGAGCTCGTTTTTCCTTCGAGTCTTCAAACCATCAACTTTTGTATTGGCCAGTGGGTTTTAGGCCTGGGTGGATCCATATACAATGACCTGACCCTTAGCCCACCATCGTGATGGGCACGCTTCTTTTATTTCTCCCTCTTCTATTTCCACCACCCAATGGCAGCTAGTGAGTGGGCTTTGAGTCTAGGTGTCTTTGAAATTACCTTTCCCACTGTAGTATGTATTAAACTTATAAGGTTCCACGTCAAGTTGAGTTGGGTCTAAAAATTAGGGACGCAAGGGATAATAGGTTTGTAAAGGTTAATTCCTCTCAAATTGCATCAAAATTCCTCTAGGTTAGTTGGATCCAAATATTATTGTAAAAGATTAAAAGATGCTAGGTCATTTACATTTGGACTGTTGATGGATAAGTGGTTCAGTGAAGAAATTGCGAAAATACATTTGTTGATATTTGGCAGATAAGCATCATTGGCTTGGTCAGCATTTACCTAACCAACTACCTAATACTATGCAAGCTCATCGAACGAATTCCCTAATGGTGGATATAAAGAGTTTGTGAGTGTAACTTTTAAACGTAACCTCCCAATGCGTGTTTATTTTAAATGCATACTTCACATCTCATTTGTTAGTAGTTTGTAGTTAGATTATTGTTACTCATTGATTTTTATTTCGTGGCCTAGTTGCAAAAATTGCCCCATGATATTTGATTGTATGAAGCCGACCATGAGCCTAGTGCGAAATTCCCCCCATACCCTTGGCCAAACCCTTGGTGAAATTCCCAGTCAAACCTAATGTAGTTTTTTGAGGTCGAATCAGTGTGAATTGTAGTCTTTTCTATAGTGGAATTGAGCATTTAAAAAGCATCAGTCCTAGTTAGTTCTCTTAGTTGTTGTTGGTATTGAAGTATAGGGTAATCTCCATAGGGCATCACATGGATAATCCTACAACTATGGTTTTAGTTGTTGGTGTTGAACTGTAAGTAAAAGCTTTTTCTTTATTCTACAAGTTCTCGTAAATACTTCAATCGTGTAGTACATCCGATTCTCCCAATATTCGTTGGTGTAGTTCATGTTGGAACTTATGAAAATACGTTACCCAAACATGTTATATGTTTTTATTCTGACTTCTAGGATCCATGAAGTTCAAGTCATTTTCAATTGATTTCTATTTAGAATACGTCCTCTCACATGCCATCAGATTCCACTGAACAAACATTTAACAGATGTTATACCTTCTCTCATCAAATCATATTTAGGATCTATCTTCATAAAATTTCCACACACATTCTAAAGTCACATATTTTGCAAGCTTTATGGTTTCAGCAACAAACGTTGCATCATCATGTATTTTTCTCACTTGCTTTTTCAGTTCACACTCAACAGTTAACAACTTGCCAGAGTCAAGATTGAAGTGAGTGACATGGGGAACAGTAATAATCTAGATGGGCCAATATCAGTCTTCGAAAGGGAGTTATCCGTTGCACCACTTGAGCCCACTTTCATACGACAAGTCCCCTTTCATAGTTGAACCCTCTTTCATAGGACAAATGTGGGGCATAATGGCAGTAACTCCGTACCACAAGAGCTTCCCACTTTGTACATATAGTATCTATTCAACATTTTTTGTAATTCAGTTAGTCAGGGTAAGTACCATTTGACAGCGGGTTGGAAAATCAAGTAAAGAGATAAATATCTCACATATGCACCTCGTTGCTTCTTCAGATAATGTATTTTTCTTCATAAATTGAATATATTTCATTTGCTCGAAAGAAAAGTTCTCGAGAATTTAGAACCAAGCACCATCTGTCTTCTAACTTGGTCTTGACATCTCTGCAGAAGGCAATAAAATTTGTATCAGAAATGCACAAGGAATGCTGGAACTGAAATTATGGCAAAGATCTAGAGAGATGGCTTACTGGCAAATAAATTCTAAAGATGGCAAATAAATTCTAAAGAAGACTGTCTCTAACTCCACTTTTGCTTCCTAAAGATGAGTAGGGCATATAGCTCTATTTGATTTTGAAAAGCTCAGCTTCCAAAGATACATGTTTTTTCATGAGCAAAAGAAAAATGCAGCAAGGAAAGACAGTGGCAACTCACCTTATATTTGATTGTGAAGCTTTTTCTTTTTAATCAGCATCAAAAGACCTGAATCCAAACCGCTTTAGACATAGCCAAGCCTGAAATAAGGGGGAATTGACACTATTTACTAGCAAACACTGAAATATTCCACCAGAAGATGGTACCATCTACCTTTTTTAAAATCCACAAGAAATGAGTGGGCCACAATTATCCAACAGCAATAACATAAGCACGTATCTTCTTACCTGCATAAAACGTGATACATGCATCCATGAGGCTTACCTGCATAAAACGTGATACATGCATCCATGAGGCTGATAAAGCTTGCTTTGTCAAGTACCAAGCCTTTGAGTCTTTTAAACCCTTCATTCCCCTGACCACATATAGTATAGCTTTCAAACTTGTATTTCATGTAATAACACAGATTAAATTTAACAATAGTTGCCTAATCCAATAATTACTTGTCTGCCATTTACATGTGCTCCAGATCATGCTGCTTGCATGGGCTACAAACATGCTGAACAAATATATACACCTTGTTCATCCCACGCCAAAATTAGAAGCCAAAAAATAGTGCTGGAATGATGGAAGGCAATCTATTCAGAGGCCCATTTTTGTTGGACAACCTCATAATTCAGGGAGAGCAAGCCATGCCAAACTTTTGAAGGCCCATATGCTATATAAGATAAGATATTGGAAGCGATGCAAAATAGAATGCTAATTGTTTCAGATAATTATCGAAAAAACCAAAATAACCTGTCTTATAAACAATTCTGTTATGAGAATAGACGTGAAACTGGCAAAATCTGTGCCAAGAATGGCAAGACCTGTATTTTATCCTAAGCAGAAACTCGGAACCAGCCATAATTAATAATGGCTGATATGGAACCAGCCAGAATGATATAACAAAGGCAGAGCTTCAAATTGGAAGTGCCATCATGTTGGTGAGACTTCGTATGTTTGCAAAAGTCCAAGCATTCTAGACATTAGTTGGCTTTCTCCATTGAAACTTGGGAATTTTTCTTTGAAACATGGAATAAAAAAGCTGGCCTGGTTATATCTTGACTTTAAAACCTTTGATGCACCTAGATTTATGAACCAAACTGGATTGGATTGGAGACGTAAGGGACTAAATGCCCAACACTTCTGGTGGGCTGCTGCTGCTGCTTATATGGCACTGAAACTTGGTTGTACTCTATAACAACTGTCACTTCTTTCTTCTATAGCCGAGTCTCAAAGCTCTTGATCTCCCAATAAGGTTGATCCGCCTAAGTATACAACCTCCTCCAGTTGGCGGAGGACCCTGGATAGAAGGATAGAAATCTTCACCATGATGCAAATATACAAATTCTGCATGAGACTTTTCTATGTGAATATCAAAGGTGCGTAAGCTTTGGAATCCATTGAACAGCTACGAATTTAGACCAGAGCAATAAACACTCGAGCAAAATCTATGCACACAATAGAGTACTTTAGATTTACCATATAGATCCATGATTTCATGATCTGGTCAAGGCCCCTTCTCCAATAAACCCTATACAAAGAGAAGAAATTATTGTGTCCAGAATGAAAACACAAAATTAAATCCCATGTCTGATATCATCCTCCTGGCAGATGGTGCCACATTCTACTCCACCATAGGGCCCGTCAACTATTTGCAAATGTATATTTAGATTACATGCAGAGTACATATACATATTACTACCATAAATAGATGTGAAATACCGTAGTACCACCGGATGTCTTCCAAAATACCCACATCGCATTTAGATCAGAAAGGATAACTAGTTTATTCTAGTATCATCTGAAACAGAATGAGTTTCTTCTTTATTTGTATCCCGAACAATGGCCATGAATGGAGCAGACTGAGCATGATTCAGACCACGATTAACGTTATGGGAGATCAGCAATAATTCTCGTCCAGCACAGGCCTTTAAGAGTCCTCAACTTGACATTTGCATACTTCCTTCTTACAACAGTTTCTGGATGGCTGGCTGCTTGTCTTATCATAAGGTATTTTCAAATATTCTGCAAAGTTCTTTCCAATATGAGACTCCCTAAAAGCATCAACCATTTTTGAAACTGGGACTCACTTGGAATCATCAGCTCAACATTGGCTCTGATCTTTCTTAGAAGCAATTTAGAAGGACAAAACTTTTAAATATACACACTTCGTTGTAAACCAAAAGGATGAACAAAGTAAAGGGTCTACCTCTTGAAGAAAGTCTGCAACTCCTTTTCTGTACGGCAGTTTAAATCCCAATGGCTCAAAGAAATCCAAGGCTTTGTCTCTTGGACCAAGGTATATAATGTGGCCCTCTGACAGTAGAAGGATATCATCGAACAACTGAAACGTTTCTGGTGGAGGCTGCAATAGAGCCATCACTACAGTTCCCTGTGGTAGATGAAAGAAGTTCCTAATGCATTTGACTACTCGATAAGTGGTGGAACCATCAAACACCAGTTCAAATTTCATCCATGAAAATGTCTCATTTGGTCCAGCGATCATTTCACCTGCAAGAAGTAAATGTCAAAAATTCTATTAACTCTAGGAGCAACATGGAAGTTTAGGATATGAACCTGTCATGACACATTTTTTTTTGTCCTGCATGGACCACAAAACATCTCATTTCCAACCACTGTTTTAGCACAGATCTGCATATTGTATATTTAATTCTGTAAAAGATTACTGGAACAGCTATTGATTCATTGAAAATACCCAGTTTTGAATGCCCACGACCCACCATGAAAACTTTGGAAGTCTTAGGAATATATTTTGCCATAAGCGGTCAGAACGGCACAAAGAATTATGCAAAGCAATCTATTGGAACTGAATACTAATAATCGAAACTCATTATTATAGAATATTTTCTTCAGCTAAATATGGGCTAGCGAATGGCTGAGCGGCATGCTGACAGGGATCTATGATTGCTCTGTGCTCCTATTCTGATTTTGTTTTGGCAAACCAAGGCTTGCTAACCCGGTAAGTTACTTAGGTGCCGAATCTATGGAGCTCTCATCCCGCTCTATTTCATATCTGTTATTTTATTTGCAGATACATTGCATCTATTTTATCTTTTCAAAATTTTCGAAGTAGTTTCTTGAAGATTCTCTGGGCAGTACCCTAGCCAAGCCATTTTTTACTTGGATTTCGACTATGGATTCGTCAAGCTTCTTTGGTAGTCTTGAAACGACTAGGTTAGATCTGTTGCAAAAACGAGCTGCGATTTTTCGCTGTCTCTAACCCTGTGCTTATGTGATATATGTTTGTGTTTTAGATCGCTTTCTGGCTAGAAGAAGTGGCGGCACCAAAGAGACGGAGTGCTGCTCATTTATGTCAGATAAATGTTTGATGCTCATCCCAGCGGTCAGCTCCGAGATAGAAGGCCTGGAGTGTGTAAGACAGAAATAGACACTTGAGATATGTCTAGAGCAGCGCATACTTGAGATATGCAGCACATGGGCATCTTAGATGCAATTCTTATGTAAACAAACAAAAGTACCTTTGTCTGATTTGGGCAGCTGCTTTGTGACTCAAGTCGTTTTATGTCACCTGTGTGGTACAAAAAGCATTATGTTAAAAACAGATATATGTATTTGCTGCCAGATTTCTTTGTCTACTCCTCTTGCAGATTTCTGCATCTTTTTATACTGTTATAGGCGATGTAGAGCAAGAAGACCTTGAACTATTCATGGCTGCATGTGCCAAGTGGTTCATATGAGCTTCGCAACATGTGCCCATGGAATTTGTTCAGCATCTAGCTGTCAATGCACTTTGGGGATTTGACCATCACTTCAATTTCTATCTGAAGTGTTGTGGCTCAGAACAAACTCCTGGTTGATTTATGTATCCCGTTGTATCCTGACTGATGTCATAGATTAAATTTCATGTACGATGCAATTTTTAGTAGCTATTTTCACTTTTGAACGAATTTTGATGTCTTCATATGCTGGTTTGTGCTAGGATGTGTCAGGTTTGAATCTAAATTTAATAGGATGTTGATTGATATGGGCAAAATGTCTTTTACTTAGATCTTATGTTTGCTGGATGCAGAGTACATATACATATTACTACCATAAATAGATGTGAAATACCGTAGTACCACCGGATGTCTTCCAAAATACCCACATCGCATTTAGATCAGAAAGGATAACTAGTTTATTCTAGTATCATCTGAAACAGAATGAGTTTCTTCTTTATTTGTATCCCGAACAATGGCCATGAATGGAGCAGACTGAGCATGATTCAGACCACGATTAACGTTATGGGAGATGAGCAATAATTCTCGGCCATCACAGGCCTTTAAGAGTCTTCACCTAAACAATGCATACTTCTTCTCACAAGAGTTTCTAAATGACTGCTTGTCTTATCATAATATCATAAGGTGTGCGGCGAAATAAAACTCCAGTTATGAATGCCAACAATGCAACCTGTACATGGTACACCATTTGTTTCTATTATATTTGGCGGCCACCACTAACCTACCAGCATCAATAAGGAGCTTATTTGACACGCCAGCACAGGCCTTTAAGAGTCCTCAACTTGACATTTGCATACTTCCTTCTTACAACAGTTTCTGGATGGCTGGCTGCTTGTCTTATCATAAGGTATTCTCAAATATTCTGCAAAGTTCTTTCCAATATGAGACTCCCTAAAAGCATCAACCATTTTTGAAACTGGGACTCACTTGGAATCATCAGCTCAACATTGGCTCTGATCTTTCTTAGAAGCAATTTAGAAGGACAAAACTTTTAAATATACACACTTCGTTGTAAACCAAAAGGATGAACAAAGTAAAGGGTCTACCTCTTGAAGAAAGTCTGCAACTCCTCTTCTGTAGGGCAGTTTAAATCCCAATGGCTCAAAGAAATCCAAGGCTTTGTCTCTTGGACCAAGGTATATAATGTGGCCCTCTGACAGTAGAAGGATATCATCGAACAACTGAAACGTTTCTGGTGGAGGCTGCAATAGAGCCATCACTACAGTTCCCTGTGGTAGATGAAAGAAATTCCTAATGCATTTGACTACTCGATAAGTGGTGCAACCATCAAACACCAGTTCAAATTTCATCCATGAAAATGTCTTATTTGGTCCAGCGATCATTTCACCTGCAAGAAGTAAATGTCAAAAATTCTATCAACTCTAGAAGCAACATTGAAGTTTAGGATATGAACCTGTCATGACACATTTTTTTTGTCCTGCATGGACCACAAAACATCTCATTTCCAACCACTGTTTTAGCACAGATCTGCATATTGTATATTTAATTCTGTAAAAGATTACTGGAACAGCTATTGATTCATTGAAAATACCCAGTTTTGAATGCCCACGACCCACCATGAAAACTTTGGAAGTCTTAGGAATATATTTTGCCATAAGCGGTCAGAACGGCACAAAGAATTATGCAAAGCAATCTATTGGAACTGAATACTAATAATCGAAACTCATTATTATAGAATATTTTCTTCAGCTGCATTGCATCTCTTGGAGCATACTGATCGCGAAATGGAAAAAAATCGTGACAATAATAGCTAGCGTTTATTCTGCAAGGAAGATTTATCTGTTCTGCAATTCCAACGATACCCAGCTGCTAGGTTGACTAAGCTGACTCTGTCGACCAACTTCTGGAACTAAAAAACAAAGTTATCATAACAGAAAAGCAAGTGCAAAGCTTTAGGATGACCTGCCAAGTTGATGTCGTACCAATTTCGGCATAAATCAAGCAACCCTCAACCAGCCTCTGTTCTTCAGGTGCACATGGGAAAATGCCGAATGCCCATTGCTCACAGACTGATGTGAGCTTTGCTATGCCGCAATTGGAAAATAAAGTCTTTGTACCTATGTTTCATGAGCATTCTCAGAATTGAAGGCAGATCCAAGAATGCAAAAGAAAGGCCGGTCCTTCTGAAAAGCCGGTTCATACTCAGTATCGCCATAGCCGACATCGTAGAGCAGCTAAGGAGCTTAAACGGGAGAAGATTAAACGGAATTGAACGGGAGTCGAGCTTTCTCGAAACACTAATTACGTGAATGAGGCCACGTCTCCAAAGCAATATATGTGCAGTGCTAAATCATCGACACCTCTTTTAACTGACTTCATTTTAATGGCAGTCTAGATCTCGTGTCGCAATTTATAGGGCCTAGATCATATGCCCTAAAATTTGTACCTTCACAAGAAAAAAAATCAACGCATAGGATTCTGCCACCCTCCCTTATCCAACGGTAATGAGATGTGGGGCATGCCCCATGCATGACCCCATAGATGACCCCATAGATATCCAATGGGTATAAGTGTGCCACCTTTCCCTCAAAAAAGTAAACGGCCGAGATCGATTTAAATATGTAAACCATCTATATCACGGGACACATCCAAATAATTTTATATATATTACGATAGCACATATATATAGTACGCTCATTTATGAATATGCCATCTAACTTCAAACAAAAAGGAATTAATTCCTATACAATTGTAATGGTCCTTCCTCACACCATATGGGCCGACTCAAATAGCCACACCACTAAATACCAAATCTCAAATGGTGAACTCTTTAGCTCAAAACAGTTTTAAGGCATGCCAACTCTATGCCAAGGCCTCGCATGTATCATGTCCAAATTGAATGATAATCACAGTTTCTATATAATTGAGTCAATGTTGAAATATTGCTGACTCCTATATGCTACTTGGGTTTAATCGACTCAAATAGCTACACCACTAAATACCAAATCTCAAATAGTGAACTCTTTAGCTCAAAACAGTTTTTAAGGCATGCTAACTCTATGCCAAGGCCTTGCATGTATCATGTACAAATTGAATGATAATCACAGTTTCTATATTGTTGACTCCTATATGTTACGTGGGTTTAATCATGCATAGGCTCATCAATGACTATCCAATTATAGGCAAACCCCATGTGTGCATGACTCATAATTTCCCGTTATACAAAGAAACTATCTATATCACATGGTTGTCTGGTTGTCTGGAAGTAACTCAGCCATCAGCTTATCCACATGGATGATTACTTCATCAATGTCATATCAAACTGCAACTCCTGGCTCTACCAACCAACTTACAAACTTTTTCAAATAATCCAAGTATGAGGGGTTGAGATCTTGAGGCCATTTCATAACTCCACTCATGGTTGCTAGTTGCAATCTTCTTTCGCCATCACCAATAGAATAATCAAGGGGTGACACTCTATACCTATGAAAGATAAACACTTCATTGACTTGTAATTGTTTCAAAGATATTTATTTGCATAGCACACAATAGATGTGCGCTCTATTCTATCTGCTTGCAATGATGTATACCTGAATTCTTAAGTTACCTGTAATAAGTAACAAGTTTAAAAAATGCATAATGATTTACATACTGGTGAAGATGCCAGTCATTTTATTTATATCTGCATTTCTTGGACAATTCTAGAGTTTAGGTGCTCTGCATGGACCTGAACAATGCTCGGCGGCACATTCCTGCAAAGTAATACATTATTAGGGAAGTTTCAACATAGTAACTCAGCCAAAACCATGATTCTTACAGTAAAACATGCACATGCTCAGATGTAATATATGCTATCCATTGTATTCGTGTTGACTGTGTGTATATGTAATTTCTAACCTTGAGCCCCTTCAACAGCTTCTTAACCTGGTGCATCAAACAGAATTAGACAGAGTTTATAGCATGTAACATGAACATGAAATATAGAAGAATACTAATTTTGGCTCTTAATGCATCCCCACGTGCGTCTTGTTTAAAAAATTTGGGGTTAAGCTACCCAGGGTGTTAGTCCCAGACGCCCGTGTACGGGACTATTCCCAAGACCACTTATATGGCGGAATAAGGCACCGTGTCAAGCATCGGTAGTAGATCCACGCTTTACCAAAACCCATGCGAAGACCACGCCAAAAAGAAGAGACCGGAATGGACAAATGATGACCAGTGGAGTATAGTCCAACGTAAGCGGATTCCGTGTACACAAAGTGAAGGCGCTTGCCATTCCCCCCAAAAATCAAGCGTTGGTCCGGGAGTTGGTAACTGAGACCTACCACATACCTATTTTGGGCCCAAGGTCATTGTACTATATATATGAGTAGAGATAGATCTCAAGTTTTTAGATGAGATTTTGGCCTTGTCTCGATTGCTCATGTACTCAAGTTGATATCAAGAAAGTCTTATTTCCGCTTACTGTTTTTGTCTTGTTCTCTCTTTTCTTTTCTTTTCTTTTCTTTCTTCTCTCCTCTGCAAAATCCCGCGTGACACTCAGTTAGGCTTCTCCTAGGGTCCCCATAGAGGGCTGTCTTGCAGGAGATCCCGAATCTAGACCCTAAACACTGCCTCGCTGCCGGGTTTTAGTTCTTTTTCTCTCCCCTCAATATGTCTGCTCGTGCTTTTACTCCTGAGGAGTTGCTGAGGAGCTCCTTAGCCAAACTGCGGCTCGCTTGGAACGCCACCAGCGCCGAGACGGTGCTCGCGAAATATATGATCCTGCCTATGACATCAAAGGAAGCCGTGTCCGCTCACGTACTCAGTCGGTACCGCCCACCCTTCGTGTCAGTTCTCAACCAGGGTGCTCTCAACCACATTCGCCACATCATACACCGGTCTATCCTATTCCTCATTAGTTTTAGACTCCAGACAGCACTGACATTCATATCCCTTCTGGTCACACTCCTTTGCCTTCTCAACCCCCTTCTCCTCCGACTGGGATGGGATATCCTCATATCTCTTTTGGCCCTCCTCATGTTCATGAATTTCAATCTTCCCCCTCCTTTCAGCACTCCGTTCCAGTTTACAACATTATTGATCTCAAGTTAAATAAGGACGGCTCCCACGGCCCTTTGCCCATGGGCGCTCCTCTTTCTGGACCGCCTGGTTTCTCGGCCCATGCCACCACCTTGTTCCCAGCCCAAGGCTGTGCCTCAAGGATATATTCCTACTTATGCTCCACCCCTTTACACGCAAGTTCAGGCTCCGTCACCTGTTCAAATTCTGAAGCTCACATATCTGATTTTTGGGAATACCAAAGGGCAGCCCCTCGATCAAAGTGCCCAAGCTCATATGGAGGAATTTGAGGCCTTGGCTATTCTGAATGGCCATTCTCAGCCTCAACTCAAGTTCCACATTTTCTCCACCATGCTGCGAGGAGCCCCTCATCAGTGGCTCATGGCCAACAAAAGTCACTGGAAACAAAACTGGCAAAAGATGAAGACTGCCTTTCTCTCTCATTATGGCACCGCGGATAATGATCAGCAGCTTCTAAAGCAGCTCAATGATCTACAGCAACAACCCACGGAGTCTACCCGTGACTTTGCGGATTGTCTCCAAATTCTTGTCATCAAGCTTAAAGAGTATCCCATGCAGAGCTAGATTCTAGTATGGTTTCTATAGGGTCTCCCTCCTGCAATTCATCTTATGACAGAGTACCTGTGTCCCAAGACCTTGGAGCAAGTTATTGAATTGGTGAATCACTCCGTCAATGTGTTGTCTCGGGGTGTTTCCCTCATGGAGCTTCCCTTCATGCCTCCCGTCATGGTTCCTCAGAATGCGGTACAACCTCCCCAGTCTGCTCCTCCTCAAAGAAGTCAAATTTGGTGTCACATCTATAAGTACCAAGGTCATCTTGCCAATGAGTGTAACTCTACCAATGGCCCTCTTTACTGTAAGCGTTGCAATATGTGCAATCACTCTACTGAAGAGTGTACCCGTGCTCATCCTACACCCTGCAGGCAAAAAATGGTCTTCCAGGTGCAGACCACGCCACAGCAATATCCACAACAGCAATCCTATCGGCCTCAACAGAATCAATAGGCTCAGCAACCCCAACAATCTAGGGATCAAGGTAGCTGACCTCCTTTTGATCCTTCGAAAGCACAGTGCTATCACTGTCAAGAATGGACCACCACGGCATGTCCTCAGCTTCCTCAAGTCCAAGTTCAGCTTCCAGGAACAAATCAAACAACTTCAGTTCGTCTTACTGCGTACCAACTCTGGGTCGCCAATGGCAAACATGACCCACGTTCGGTTTTGAAGAAACCCCTCGACCACCATAGCAGCAGAGACCTCAACAAGCAGCACCCTCCACAACTCTGGATCAACAAACTCAGAAAGAAATCTATCAGGCTCTTAATCCTCCGGTTACAGCCGTCCAATTGGGTTGGTCTGGTCTCATGCCAGACCAAGGCATCACGCTCGTTGACGATCATCCCACATGACACGCAACCTGCATTTAATTTGCTGTGGACACCATTCCGCATGGAGGAGCACAAAACGATCCATTTCGACCCTGATCTTGATAAGCTCATGTCTCATGTTATGCCCAAGGTGCGCCAAAGCATTCTCAACCTTATGCAAGCTGCTGAAGGTCGCATGCTTGCCAACATTCACGCCACCACACGCGCCCAGCAGCGCCAGGAAGTGCCCTCCACGTCAAAAAACCCACGCACTCAGCAGTACCCCAACATTGCTGCTGAAGTGTAACTCCTCAAGGAAGTCTCTGCGTCCATGCCTCAGACTCCCGCACCATTGGAACCTACAAATCCTTTCTCACGTGTTCCCTTAGAACTCCAAGAGGAGCTGGCAAAAATAAGATTCCTCTGAGACTTGCTACTATCCTCAAACTGAGTCCCGCTCTCAAGGAATAGTTGCCCCTACCCACGGTCTTGGTAGGTGTTGTAGCCACCTCTACCCCAACGATACATGCCACGGTGGGAAATCACCAGATCAATCATGTGCAAATTGATGGCGGTAGTGCCTTCAACCTCATCACGGACAAGCTTCAGAGACAGTTGGGCATCAAGCAAATTTATCGTGCCCCCTATGACATCAAGCTTGCCAATGGCCACATCACGCGACCTCAAGACGTCACCCCTCTTCTCCACATCAGTATTGGGGATCTCAAATTTCCCTTGGAATTTGGTGTTTGGAAAGCTGGTGAAGATCCCGGTGATTATGAAATGCTGGTGGGAAGACCCTTCCTTCGCTAAGCTAAAAGCATTCATTATTGGGCGACTCATCAACTTGTCATCATAGACGGCACATTGAATGCTACCATGGATCTAGAAACTGGCAAGCTCAAATCTGTTGAGCATGCTGAGCCCTCTCTCACAGACAGTGATTCAGAAGAAGCTCAACATATTTATCATGTTCAGGCTCCTCCAGCCGATCTTCCTCTGTCTTCTTACCCAGAGTATGCAGATCCTTGGGGAGATATGACCCTTGATCAGGACCAGGTTGTGGCTGCCTTACTGGATCCATATCTGGCACCTTGCAATCGGATCCAGCGAGTAGATATTTTCCCTGCCGATGACACTCCTCATGACGTTGTTGATGTTGCTGCTGTCATGAAGCAACCGTTACTTGATGACACTCAACAGGCTCGTCTTTTCACGACACAGGGTGCTGCACCACCCGTGATGTTCCAACCTCTTGCTCATGTTGTCAAGGACACAGAAGTAGTCCCGCACATTCAAACTCCAGAAGTTGAAGTCGTGGATCTGAGATAATCAGCCTGTCAGGTTGGCTGCAAATCTTCCACACAACTATAAAGCTCGTGCTATCACCCTCTTCAAGAAGTTCAAGCACATCTTTGCGTGGAGCTACAAAGACTTAAGGGTATCAAGAAAGAGTTGGGGGAACTGACCATTCCCACGAAACCTGATGCAAGTCCAATCTAGCAACGACAGTACAGGCTCAACCCCAACTATTGTGACCGTGTCAAAGCCGAAATAGACAAACTTCTTGCAGTTGGCTTGATTTATGAGGTCAAACACTCAGAGTGGGTGAGCCCAATTGTAATTGCTCTCAAGCACAATGGCAAAATACGCGTTTGCGTGGACTACGGAAAATTAAATCAGGCCACAGAACGGGATCATTTTCCACTACCCTTCACAAACCATGTTCTTGAAGAGGTAGCCGGCCATGAAATGTACTCCTTCATGGATGCTTTTTTGAGGTACAATCAAATCTCTATCAGTGCTGAGGATCAATTGTAAACCACTTTCACCACGCCATGGGCACTTTTGCCTACAGTGGTACCTTTTGGATTATCAAATCCCCATCCACTTTTCAACATATCATGCTTTCTGTATTTCAACATTATATGAAAGACAATGCCTTTCGACAAAATTTTCAGGACAATTTTTCTGCATATAGCTCCATGGAAGAACATCTTGACAAATTAGAGCTTGGTTTTCAAAAATGTGATGAGTCTGGTATCAGTCTAAATCCATAAAAATGTACTTTCTGTCTCATCTCTGGTGTCCTTCTTGAGCATGTTGTCAGTAAAGAAGGTATCACCACAGATCCTGCCAAAATCAATTGTGTGCTGAAGGCTCATGCACCTTCGAACATCAAAGAGACACGCTCCTTCTTGGGCAAAGTCAATTACTATGCAACCTTCATTCCTGGACTCGCTGCTATTGCTGATCTCATTCTTAAACTCACGGGTGACGAATCCTCTTGGGCTTGGACTCCCTAGGCGGATGCAGCATTTCAGAAATTGAAGATCTTGCTAACTCAAGCTCCGGTTCTTGTTCCACCTCAGTGGGACAAAACTTTTCATGTCCATGTCGATGTCTCGGCTTTTGCTATTGCTGTTGTTCTTTCTCAAGCATATGACGTTCACACAGACAAACCTATTCGCTATGCTAGCAGGAAACTTAATCCAGCTGAGCAGAATTATTCTGCCACGGAAAAGGGAAGCCCTTGGCCTTGTCTTATGTGTCCAAAGATTCCGTCATTATTTGTTGGAATGCAAAATCAAATTTTTTGTTGATCACCAACTCTCCTTCATTTGATCAACAAAACCATGCCCACGGGTCGCATTGCCTGTTGGGTCCTGCTTCTTCAAGAATTTGCTCCCTTTGAGATCATTCACAAGGCTGGTAAGTCTCACATTGTGTCAGATTATCTTTCATGCATACACACGGATGGCCCATCTATGGGTGTTTCCGATGTCTTTCCAGATGCACAACTATTCTTGGTCACGGCCACGCCTCATTGGTTTCATGACTATCAGCAGTATCTCCTCTCTGGTGCATACCCGTCTGAAGACCCCACGCTCTCTCCTGAGAAGCTCCGGTCACGCCGTCAACAGTTCCTTCGTGAGGTCCATGACTATACCATGGTTGCGGGGCATCTCTATAAACGTGGCAAGGACATGATTTTGCGTCGGTGCGTTCTTCCTCATGAAGTATCAGAGATTGTTCGTCAAGCTCATGAAGGTCTTGGTGGAGGACATTTCAGTGGTGATACGTGGCCTGCAAGATTCTTCTAGCAGGTTATTTTTGGCCCATGCTCTTCAAGGATGCCCACGATCAAGCACGCAACTGTGACGTCTGTCAGCGTATGGGTCGACCCACGGCCCGTGACGCTCTCCTTTAACACCAGTTGCCACCCCGTTACCCTTCAGCAAATGGAGAATGGATTTTGTTGGCCCAATCGATGCACCCGCGTGGCACACCCGTGCCCGCTACATACTGGTTCTCACGGTTTATGCCACAAAGTGGGCGGAGGTCTGTGCACTTCCTGACAATACTGCTGCCAGTACAGCTAAGGTCCTCTACACGCATGTCATCACGCGTTTTGGCTGTCCCACGGAAGTTGTTAGTGATCGTGGCGTTCATTTTGTAAATCAGACCATCAAGGAATTGATGGATTATTTACACATTCATCACAGGAAAAGCACTCCCTATTATCTACAAGGGAATGGCCAAGCAGAAAGCACAAACAAGACTCTCCTTACCATCTTGAAGAAAATTTGTGATGCTTCTCGCACAGACTGACAGGAAAAACTACCTACTGTTCTGTGGGCTTATAATACCAGTTTCAAAATTGCTACTGGGCACACACCATTCAAATTTGTTTATGGCCAGGAGGCCCACATGCCTTTTGAGTATGTTCTTCTGTCTCTCCGTTTCCAACTAGCTACGGTGCATGATCCACCTGCTGCATTCCAAGAGCGAGTCTATCAATTACAACAGTTGGATGAGCTTCGTAGAGACGCATATCTTCGTGTTCTTACTGGGCAACAATTGAGGAAATCATGGCATGACAAGCACATCAAAGCAAAGACAATTCAAGGAAGGAGATTTAGTTCTTCTCTACGATTCCAGATACAAAAACTTTCCGAGGAAATTGAAGTTTCGGTGGCTTGGTCCTTATTAAATTATTAAAGTGGTGCAACCCAGTGTGTTTCAACTTGTTGAATTGGATGGCACTCCATTACCCACTCTGATTAATGACTTTCGCCTTAAACTTTTTCATACAGACACAACTGACAACAACTCAGACACAGAAACACAAGAGTGAGTGGCAACATATTTTATATTATAAAAGCAGCATCAAAAACAAAATAGGACATTGCCCATACTTAATCGCTATGAGCTTAGCCCTATGTACAGAATCCTAAGTTAAAAAGCCCGGCTACTCCGGATTCGGAGCAGCACAGGCAGGCAGGATGAGGTAGAGGCACTGCTCTGGGTCCCAGCGCAGGTGCAGCACCACGTCCTGCGGATTAGTCATTGGGTCGGGATTATCCGCTGCCCCGGCCAGCCACCCGTCCATAGGGATTCCTCGGTTCCGCAGCTTCCAAAGATCAAAATCCGTCATTTTACAAGTGATCCATTCATTGCAATTCTTCGGCATGATATTGGGCATATCCATCGCACAAACTGGTGTTCTCCTTTCGCAACCTTGCTCGTCTTAGGACGAGATTCCACTTGCAGAGACGGGAACTTTGACAGTTTTGATGAATTGCCTTCAATTGAACGGAACAAACCTTTCGCCAAGGTATTCCACTATGGTGGAGGCAATTAAACCACAACAGAATTTGAAGCATTGATCTAAGAGCTTGGTAGTTCCTTCTGCTGTAAAAGACAGAGGGCAATCCCTGACAGTTAGGGCAATATTTTTTGCTTCCACGTCTGCTTCCTTACCTCTTCCGAAGCAAAATCCTAGGCTTAACTTCCATCGCTAGTGGAATCGCAGGAACTGGAGTAATTTCTAAATGGTACTTCTTTTCCACGAACCAAAATGCCGATAGTGGAATCTAGCCGTTATATAGTCCTACCGTCTGAAGGCTGTTATCGTGGTCCAATCACATTGCTGCTGATGTGTCAGCATGCAAGGCACATTCCAATCCAAGATTCTGCTATCCAGCCACAAATCTCGTCATGGTACAATCCCTATGCACTGCTGTGTCTGCCACCATTTTTAAAGCCGTTTGACTCTCGAGTTGCCACTCTTAATTATTTTTCCTTAATACCACGACCGTCCACCATCATTACTCATACCTTCTCATGACGTCCCATGCATCCTACCGTTCACTACAGTTCATCTTCACCCTTCATTCACTCTTAGTTGCGGCTCGGGACTTAACCAAAATTTTTGCATTCGGGAAGTTTTCTTCATCTCTGCTACCATCTGGCACAACTGACGGTTCAGATTCCACTTTCGATGCTGCATATAAAACCTCTTCCTGAAAAGACGTGCGCCCTAAACACAAAGTTTTTTCGCAACTCCATCGCTATCCGTCTTCTGCCTTCCTACTTTCCTTGTTGATCGCCATGGCTGTCTCTCCCAAGCTTCCTACACTCCAGGCCACCGCACCGATGGATCCAGTGCTTTTTGAATCTGTTATTTTCTCGACTGTCACTATCCGCGACCCTTTGGAAGGTGCAAATCGAGGGGTGGGGTTGTTTCAGTTCTCCGAACAAGAATTCTCTGTCCCTAATCCTCCTCAACTCCGGTAGTTCGTTGCTCATCTCGTCAAGACAGATGCATGCTATCAAACGGTGGTGGATCAAAATCGTATCAATCACAATCAGAATCTTTTGGCTCAGGTATTTCAATTACCTAGAAGAACTCCTTCTTTAAATTGGGCTGCTTTACAGGATTTTGATGTCACCGTATATGGCCAAACACCATATGCGGCCACCACTCACAAGCTCACCAATATTGCCGAACCCCATGAAGCCTTTGTGAAGTTTTTGTGGAGAAAGTTCCATGGTTATTCCATCAAGAACACCCACATAAACAAACATTTCTTTCATACTGTCATTGCTGCCATTTACTCTATCAGTTCTGTAGATTGGTCCCAAATCATGTTATAGCGCCTGCTAATTGAAGTGGATCGTATTAGACAGTCTCCAAGTTCTGGCCTTGAATCCGCCATGGGAGCCCATTTTCAAGACATCATCAATCACTGCCTTCCAAAGCCCAGCCGTTTGATACCCACAAATATTGAAGCCCCTTCTGCGGCCTCCAGTCATCAGCATACTGTCATTCCTGCTATCCTGGAACTCCAAGAAGAAAGTTCATGTCCGCGCCCTGAAGCACAAACCTTCCCACGTCCTCAAGAACCCCATCGTTGTCCAGTCATTAATGTCCCTTCTTCCCAGTCCATACAAGTTGAAAATTCCCGCTCCCACCAAGTCTCAAAGCACTGCTTCCACCATTCCATAGCCGTCCTTACCGCTTCAACCTCTTGTTCCTCCCCCGTCAAGATGAGCGTTGTATCAGTACGAACAGGATGTTGCTGAATGCATGCTCCAGCTTCAAGACTCGCAGGAGTCCTTCATGAATGGCGTCAAACAGTATATGGATTCCATGGATGCTGTTCACCGTGATCTGCAGGTAGCTATCACACAAGTTCAGACTTTTGAAGAAAGCCTTCAGAACAAACACGCTACTTTGCTTCAGACCCGTGAGGCTCTCAAGGCTGAACAAGACACACGCGCCACATTAGAAGACCAGCAAGTTCAACTCCAAGCCACTATTCAAGAACTTCTGGCCCAGCTCAAAGAGAAAGACAAAATTTTGATTGATAGTAAGAATATGTACACAGGATTGCAAGTGATTACACCCGTCAGCTTCATCTTGTTGCTCAAGGAGAGCCGGCATCTCTGCTTTAGAAAGCCAACTTGCAGCAGTTTAGACACAGATCACAACCCTGCAAGTTAAGCTCACAGATATCCAGAAACAGAAGTTGATAGATGACACAGAAATCGCCAGTCTTCAATTACAGCCCTCTTGCTGAGAAGCATAACAGAATTCATGACATGGAACATCAGCTGCATCAAGCTGTTCAGTCTGCTGAAGAAGCTTAGAGTCAGCATGAGACATATCTTCAGTTAGCTCTCACTATTCCACGTGATTTCTCAATATCCACCATCTATCTGGACTATGTTGTCTCACGCCGCCATCTTTTCCTGCTTAAGTGATATTCTGCCAATGGCAAAATTAATGAGCCCCTCAGCACCAATGATCTTCTTACCATTTGGCTTGATCTATCCATTGAAGACAAAGGTCTCTTTTGCACCCTCTTGGTATATGGCCTTCTCACTTGTGATGATCAGGAATTCTTTATTTTTCGTCTGGTTCAACCCATGGCATATGTAATTCATGATTTCTATTTGGCAGACACTCTGGATAAGTTTGATGAAGGGCAAAGCCGCGCTTTCCATGGCAATGAAAATGCTAAATGGCTTTTGATGTCTGAGAATAAATATCTTCAGGATCAGACATGGGCCAATGCCTTCAAGGATGAGTATATGCCCGAGCTTGCTCATCACCTCCTCTTTGGATTTTCAGGAAAAATTTGAATGAAGATATGGGGATTCAGTTTGCCTAGATCTATTTATAGTATCTTTGTGGATTTAACACTCTTCGTGTATACCTAGAAAGCCAGCCCATTCCCACCGAATAAGTTCCTCCTCCTGTGCACACTTTGCTCAGATTTTAGATGTTGATCTCCTCAAGGACTTCCATGATCAGGCACAGAAGCCCATGATGCAGTCTCCTCCTGAAAATCAATTGTATGCATCCTTGGGAGCGCCTCCACGTCGTCAGTATCTCACATCCGATTGGCGTTTCCCATTTTGGACCACGGTTCTGGCTGGTCACGCAGATTGGACTCCCGCTCTACAGGGTGGGATCCACGCTTTGTTCGCCGATCTGTCTGGCAAGAGGGCGAAACATTAGAGCACACTCGAAATTGGATTTATATCCCAATGAGCGAGTTGGCGACGCCCCGTCAAGCCCGTCGGGGTCTCACCCGGTTTTTGGCGTCTTTCACGTCTTCCCGATCCCTTAGTTCCTTTGTCAAAATGCTGGATTACGTGCAGCTTTGAAATGTCTTCTCCAGTGTTCCCTTGCACATAAGCATTCAATCTATTATTGCAATCTCAATGCCCGTGCAGGTGCCTTCGGCCTTCAGACATGCCTTCTCATCGAGTGCCAGTTTGTCCCCGCGGAAGCCCACCGTGCCCTTGAAGACATGGTGCAGTCAAGGTTTTTCATTGATGCGACACCTTCCATTGGCCTCAACACTTCTGATGCGCTCAAAGACCAGCAAGATCTCATCACGAAGTATCGTTCGGAGCCACGCCCTCATAGTCGTCAAGATGACTTCCAGAAGGTTCCTAACTTTCCGCCTCCTGAGAGTGTTCCTGCTTTTCTCTCCACTGAGTGTCATTTGGTGGGGGGAAGTGTTAGTCCTGTACATCCACGTACAGGACTATTCCTGAAGACCACGGAGCAGGGCAGGAATAAGGCAGCAGGTCAAGCATCGGGTAGTAGACCCATGCCCCTGCCCCCGCCGAAACCCACGCAGAAGACCATGCCCCAGTCAAAGAAGAGACCCAGAACGGACAAATGACGGCCTCCATGGAGTATAGTCCAAAGTCAGAGGGATTCCAGGCACACAATGAAGGCACTGCCATGTACTCAAGTTGATATCAAGAAAGTCTTATTTCCGCTTACTGTTTCTGTCTTGTTCTCTCTTTTCTTTTCTTTTCTTTTCTTTCTTCTCTCCTCTGCAAAATCCCACGTGACACTCAGCTAGGCTTCTCCTCTTTGATTCGAGGGTCCTCATAGAGGGCTATCCTGCAGATCCCGAACCCAGACCCTAAACACAGGGTTTGCCCAGGATTTACAGGAAGATAATGCCCCATATAATCCTATAGGTATTGCACGTGAATAAATGCATTTGCTGTTATATCTGTACCAAAAACAATGGCCACATTAATCATTCGCATTTTATGATCCTTATCAAGTATGATTTAAGGTCAAAGGCATTACCTAAATTCAATACCAACAACCCATTTTGAGCTGGACTGATTGAACTGATAGAATCCTTGCCATGCCATCTCCCGGTCTACTCAAGAACGTTCGCATAATAGGATCTTCCACCAGCCACCAAAGTTTTTGTTCCGCTTCACATAGAGCTATATCCAGAAGTTGCAGAATCTCCTGAGGAAACTCTACCATTTTCACGTAAATAGTCTGCCAGGGTGCTTAAGTTAAGTCTTGATGCTTCTCTAATCACTACATAGGACTTTCTTCCACTTCTGAAATACAAACAGAATCGAAATAAGACATGGAACCAATATTTGATATCTGTCGCCACATATAAAATGGAAAAAAAAATGGGTACCTTTTACCAGTAAAGGAATTGCCTCATGTCTCTGGTTTAAGATCTACATCCAATCCGATCATACTAGAAAGTGGGTATGCTGCATAGGTGCTTTCTGACCATCATAACCCAACAGTATATTCTTGAATCTGTCTCCACATTGTTCTATTAAGCTTCTCATGATTTCTCTGTTCATGCCTCTTGGGCCTTTTGGGGGGCTCAATTGATGTTAGCCTGACAATAGGAAAATGCCTCCATTGGGACAACCTGGTTTGAATATGAGGAGGAGTTGAATCACCTAAAATTTCAATCATCACTACAATGTGAAGGCTTGTAAATAAAATAGAGTAGTTGCTAGGCACCATTCTAGATATGAAAGGTCAGCTCAGTGCACTGGATATAGTGAGCAAGTTTGATATTGAAATTTAATAGGCCTAAGATAACAAAAAAATGTAAATAATATAATGACACAACTATTGAAAATGGAGTGACATGAACCTTAAGAATATGGACAACCTCATACGAAAGTTACCAAAGCCAACCTCATATAATAGTTGCAGCTTGAAAATGTCTTCGTGTGTTCAAAGAAGAACATGAAATAGAGGAACACGCATAATCTGGCAAATCGTTCAACTTGCAGTAAATCATTCAAGTTAATTACTCAACTGACTAAAAGTAGCTTCATTTTTGAACTACAATGAACTAGACACCCCAACAAAAAGAGGATATTGCTAATCAAAATCAGCAAAATATTTTCAGCAGCCTGCAGCCTCTCTGATTCCTCGACTCAGGTACAAGCTATTTCAAAGCTTTCTGGTGTTCTCGGGATTAGTAGAGCGGAAGTTTACCATTTGGCGGGACTTCTTGGGTGTTGTAGATGGTGATGGTCAGTTTGTACAGCAGTAGAGTTGCAGTTTTTCTGTGAGTTTGTTGTGGAGTGTTGACGTATCGCTGTCTCTTTGGGGCAGTTCTCCTTCCTCCTCACTTGCTTTGTAACATTACCATTCTTTTAATATATTGATGACACAGTAAAAAAAAAAGAATCAGCAAAATATTCATTACATCTCATTTGCACACCTGATATCAGACCTTCTTTGCGTGACCATGGTGGTCCCAATAAGATATATTGATTCCATTAAGATATACTATTATAGAGGAGCCCAGTTAGAATCGATGCACCAAAATAATTTTTAAGGAAATGCACTGTTCTAGGCAAAACAAAAAATCAACGCACTTGATGATAAATGTACAAAATGACATCTCCTCCAAGCCATCTTAAAAACATGCATTTACTAACTGGTATACATCAAGATATAGAATAGAAGCTCTGGATAATCAATCAATTGGTACATTTGCATGGATTCAGCATCCTCAAGACAGACGTCCTCCATGCCGACTCTAGCAAAAATTTCACTTTGAATCCTTTGGCAGATCGGGTATTATCTGAATGCCCACTGGTAGTTCTGTCGCTCCCATTCCCTTGCCCTGCCACCATCGTCTACAGAGCCAGAAATCATGAGAGCATGGCCATTCCATTTCCATGAATAAATATCACAATGATAAAAGATGAAGCTCGAGATTCCACGTCAAAAATAGTGATTCTTAGATGCGTCAATCTCCCAGAACATAAAAGCAAATGTGAAGAGCTCATCTTGTCGATCTCCATAGTCATGGAAAGACACAATAAAAGCAAATGGTTGAACAAAATTCAAAATCTGAAAAGACACACACGACCAAAAAAATTCCCACAGGGGAAGAGGGAACGCCGCATGCATCTGCACATGTAGCATTCAGGACACGGTTCTCAACCCCATCCCATTTTAATAAGAAAGATACAAATTGGTCTAAGACTTAGTCATTCATTTGTTGCAAGTTTTACTTGACAAATGCAATTGGATAACAGTCTTTGTTTTAACTTAATCAATGGAATTGCTCTAAAGGACATAGTAACACACATGTTTCATGTTAAAAATTGTCCTCTGTAATCAGTTTAAAATTGGTTTCTAACTTTTTCGCAAGTGTATTCACTGCAGAGTTATTCAAGGTCATTTAACTTAGGCTTCCTTTATTAACCTTATATCTTTATCAAAGATAGTCACTTTGAATCATGCAAAAACAACAAAAGTTCTATGTGTAGAGGACATAAACTTTAAGTTTAAGAAAGTCTAAAAGCCTTTATTTTCAAATTAACATTTTGCAAGGCAAAGAACACGTGTGTACTTATTTAGTTCATAGGAATTTCCAATTCTCCCCACATTACATTAACCTTTAGTTTATTCAAATTGCAAGTTCCATGCAACTTATTTGTAATGAACTTGGTTTCTTCATATCAACAGAATTGCTATATGTATGTATGTTAGGAAATAGAGAACAGTAAATGTTTCAACCCGTTTCGAATGTTATTATTAATGAAACAAAAACAAAGAACTCTATACTTATATTACTAAAAGCTGATGAATGCAGACATTTCACATGTTGAACATGCAGCTTGAATATTAGAAAAAATAGGGAAAAAGGTACCTTGGTAATGCCATTCCTTTGGCCCATCTTTAACCGACCTGGATTGTTATAGTTAAAAGGAAAAGCAGCCTTTGATTGCTGGGAATCCGACCCATGTTCTCAATTTTGTTGGAGATATACACAAATTGCTTGAAATAGATCATCATTGGAAAGCAGAGCTGTTATAAAGAAGTAGAAGCTAATCCGAGAGCCTGCATGCATTTAATTCAAAAATCCTATTATTTTTCCATCCACCAACCACTAGTGTTACATGAACTTCTCTTATTGATACGATCAAGTAAGAAGTTAGAGAATGCAATACAAAGTAAGGCTAGGCTCTTGAACAAACATAGAAAGATGTAAAATTAGATGTGCAGGTTTCAATCCCTATGCACTTTTTTGGGCATAACTCTTAGATCGTAAGGAATCTATGGAAAATAAGCCCAATATGAAAACTATACTTTTAAAACTTTCGAGCAAGATAAAAATCATCCAATTCTAAGGTTTAGATGCAGAGATATCACACTCTTTACTCCTCTGAAGGAGTAAACCTTGTGTCCTTGAACCAATAACCATCTTTAACCATCTTCCGAGTAACCTAGCCTCCTTCGTCCTTCGGGACCAACAAAGGGTAGTACATGAATATTCATCTGTTGTCCATAGACTCCTCCTTTCGGCCTGATCTTAAGTCCTGACTCACACTCCGTGGACGAACCTTGCAGAGGAATTCTTGAATTTTTGGAGCATTGACGTCCTTCTATTCACAAGTAACAACCATTTTTGTCCTTTTTTGCTTTTAAATAAAGGTCAAAGTTTATCTCTAACTTTACCTTTAATAATATTAAGGTTTAGATATAGTTGATGGCTTTCTCATTTGATCATATCCAATAAAGACCTCGAGCATCATATATCATTTTCTTCCCTTCTCAAGGTTGATCGTCCTTGATCATCTGCCTTGAGGGAATAACTTCTTTAAAGACTGATCGAACTCGATCATCTATCTTAAAGATTTTCTCAAAGTCTGATCGAACTCGATCATCTGTCTTATAAAGTAATAACCTTTTGGAAAAGCTGGTATCTACTTTGGAAAATTTTCTACCTCTTCTCTAAGGCTAATAATCTTACCATTTATCCTTGAGAGGTTTGTAGCATGTCTTTTCGCTAAGCTAGTATTCTTACCATTTACCTTTGGGAGACTTTTCCATCTCTTTTCTAAGGTTGGTAAACCTACCATCTATCCTTGAGAGACATTTCTTTTACATGTCTCTTCTTTTAGGCTGGTAATCTTACCATCTATCCTTGAGAGACATATCTAAAGATATACTTAAGATTTGACTATTGCAGTGCAGTCACAATAACCTTCTATCATCTTTACATAAGAGCAAGCATTTGAATGAAAAAGAAAACACATACATTAACTAAGTCCAATTCAAATTATTCACATGTTGTCAATCTTGCATACATAATCCAGCTGTTATGGATACTCCATCTTATAAATTGTAAACACTTAAAACATTAAGTTTCTTCATCCCTCTATAAAGATAATGTTTCCCAAAAAAATTTCTTGCATGACAATCTTCATGTAAATTCAATGATCAACACTAGATCTAGCAAACTCAACCAAATAACTATGGCTCCTTTTGTTTGTTAACTTATACTACATCTAGCATAAATCCTTCCCAAATGACCGTATAGACAAGGTTCTAAGATTTTCAAGTGAATTATTTGAGGCAGTAATAGCTTACCATTCACCTCTATTTCAACCTAAGAGGATTCAAATAACATACAAATATTTCCAAGGCCTAATACTTATGAGCAATAACCTAGTGTTACCTTTCACAACATTTTCCCTTAATAGACCTAAAGCTCAATAACTATCAAACAAGGAACTTTTGGGCAAGGCTTCTAGCACAAGGGATTGGATACGACACCCAGCAGCATTCAACAGGTCACCGCTTCATTCTAAGATCACATCATCATCACTCCAGAGCAGCATTGGAAAAGCAGCGGCTTATTGTGGAAAAATCTGAAGGGACAGGATAGGGAACGCCATGATAGTTTGCTTCCTTTTATAGGTAGGTACTACACCCATTATGAGCTTCCCGTGGGGACTTGTGACAAAGCAGCAGCCACAGAAACGTTAAAGCTTCAGGAATTCAAGTTGCCAGAGCCTGAAAAAGTAAAGGCAGCAGCAGAAGAGATGTTCGATTCTGCGAAACAGCGGTCAGATATGTTTCAATCATCACAACAGGATAGATGTTCAACATCGAATAGATTTAGGCTTCACATGTAATCTTAAGTAGACTTCTCTAAAACTAGATCTTTACTGCGAATATGCAATACTTTTAGTTTTTATCTTTCTTTACTCAAGTCAAAATTTTGAACTTCTATAAGGACAGATTCCAAATGAATTGAAACTTCAGATGCGGAAATTCTATTTCACTAATCTAGAACTAAGATCTGGAACCATGGCCCACAAGCTTTAGAGAAGGAAAAGCAGCTCTGATACCACTTGTTATGAATAAGAATCTTAACCCGCAAAACATTAAGTTAGTAGAAAGTAAAGCATCACAAAATACTTAAATTACCACCCAACCAGTCCAACTAGAAAAGATGTAACCAAGTCAAGCGAACCAAACCACAAGATAGTACAAGGACGTCTTTTAGCCACCAAACACTGGTGTTACATGAACTTCTTTTATTCATATGATAAAGGAAGAAGTTAGAGAAATTACTACAAGGTAAGGCTAGGCTCTTGATCAAATATAGAAAGAGGCAAAACTAGATGTGAAGTTGGCTCGACCCCTATGCACCTTTCTGGGTATAACTCTCAGATCATACCCGTTAATGAATCAACTTATGGAGTTTAAACATGTCACCTACCAAATGCGCCCTTTTTTTTTTGTCTTCTCCCCGGTTTCTGTTCAAAACTGATTCTCAATAAATTTCTTCTCTGAAGCTCAAATTCCATCTTTGTTTGTGCAAGAATTCATTGATCTTCTTGCTTTAAAGGGTCATCTTTTCCTAATTCCTTGCATTCTAAGCTTTCTATGGATGCAAAAAAAAATTGCAATTCCCGAGCATGGTTTGAGATTAACTTGAGGTTTCATTCATAGCTCCACTTCCAAATTGTAGACTTCATTCTTGATTCACCAAATATTTCTTGACAATCTCTTTCATTAAGAATATTCTTTTGTTCCCAATTTTGTAGACTTTAAATTTGAGATTATTGACTTGGCTGCAGGAATTTGTTGAAAAGAAGAATTTTGTAGCCGTTGCAATATTTCGTCTGTATTATGAATGGACAGAAGAGAAGATCATTGTTACATTACACTCTGAATATAATTGTATCAGATAAATGGTTGTCGTTGCTCAGTTGACAATTGAAGATTTGAACTCGTAAGTTTTTTTTTCACGTGCTTTGTTGCGTTCTCCTGAGCTTTTTCAATGGAAATTAAAAAAGCCTTTGCCTTAAATTTCTTTCTATTCTTCACGCTTTCTCCAACTTTGCACCTCAAGATCGTGCCCTTTTGCTTGATCATTTAAGTTTTTTACAAAAGAACCCAATAGCTTAGTTTTATTTGATAATGTTGCTAATATTCAACAGATTAAATTATAGCTCATGGGCCCTGTTACATACAAAGTCTCGATTTTAGAAAATTTATCTTGTGATCCTGATGTCTTTGGTAATGAACACCTGATTGATCCTCGCAAGAATATTCCTTATCCCTATGGGGTGTGCCTAAGCCAATGAATGAAGTTCTTTTGAATGATAACTTGGTTGTTTTGCAGGAGCTTCGGCTCGGCCTTTGAAAGACAGTAAACAACTTCTTTACAAGGGTATTTCCTTTAATCTTCCTATTATACACTCAAAATCAAAGCTTTGAGTCATTGTGCTGTAATTTTCAAAGTCAATGTATACTTGATAAACTACGGTGTGTTTTTTGCTTGATATATATAAAAAAGCATGTGGGTGACACCCGTGCTTGAAAACTGCTTTTCAAACTTCAAACACAAACATCACGCCCTTCATCCGTCACTCAATCTTTGCCCTTCACTCGGCCGTCATCCAATTTTTTTGAGCGAGTGGAAAATTCCTTTATTGGATCATTCAGGCATCGGAGCTAATTTGCAATTCGAAACGGATAATGACAGTGTAGTCTCATGTTCTTGTGAATTTTCTTGCAATTTATTCATCTCTCTAATATGAACTGGAATTCTACCTTCCTCACATCCTTGGCCAATAACCGAGTACAATTTGATTATGGTCTAATTCTATCAGGCTTGCAATAATTTAAACAGCAATCCAAAACATTTATGGACTGTTGTTCTAGTTTCAGCAAGAATTTTCACGACAAGATAATTCCTGCCAGAGCTCTGTTAAATGCTTACTGCTTGTTCTTGACTACTCTGTTCATATAATTCTTCAGTACTATGCAATGTTTTGAAGAAGATAAACTTGATGATGTCATTAATGAAACAAGAACAAAGGATGTTCACCATGAGGATAGATATGAAGGTATAGCATTATAGGTTGTCAACAATTGATATTGATGTTGTGGATGATGGTAGTCCCCGCATAAAGAGGCGAATAAAGCTTAAAAAGGAAGTTAAGAAGAACGTTGTTAGTGAGACTCATTCTATAGATCACGGTTATAATGCAGAAGACACACAAGTCGAGTACGATGAGGATTGTGGCATCCAGCAATGCTAATATTGAATGAAGGTATGCTAATGTTTTTTTGTCGTTGATTTGTGTTGATGTTTCAGACATTGCCTCCATGATGAACTCTACTCAAGAGTCTATATTTAAGTCCGTTAGAGTAGAATAGAATAGAATAGGTTTTTTAGCATCCACGGAGACCGATTGGCCTATGGGACCCAAACAAAACAGAGAACAGCAAGCGTATTACTGACAGGATTAAAAAACCCCCGCCCCGAAGGGTTTTCGAGGGAAAAACCTTAGCAGTAATAAGTATGGTGGCACGTTGTACAATTATATAGGACAGTTCAATACCGTCTCGGAGGACACAACTAAGTCCGTGCATCCATATCCTCCTGGAGGTATGACCCCAACAAACCCACTGACGCCGTATTCAATAACTCATGCAACGGTTGACCAGGCACTAGTAATTGAACATACCGCTCTCAGATATGGGCAAACGCTGGGCAGATCTGGACGGCATGACATTCATCCTCAATGGCGCCCTGGTGGCAACACTGGCAAAGCCTTTGCTCTCGTGCTTCCCGAGCCCAACGTCCTGTCTCAATGCGGAGGCGATGTGCACCCATGCGAATGGAAGCTATAAGGCTGCGCTTCTTCATGGGCAACTGGGTGTACAAGTACTGGTCTGGCTCTTGTGAGCCTAGGATTGACTTGCTGCTAATAGTGCGCCAGCTTAACGTGCGTTAGAGCATCTGCATCCCAGAGCTTGCGAAGGAAAGTAGCATCTAGGTACAATTTAAGTAACTTGTGATCTTTTTTTGTCCTTACATGTACGCATCTGTTTGCCTGTACACCCCAGCGTGAGAACCACTGAGCTTGCTTGTCCTTCCAGCAGGCTTTCAGGCATTGGGAACCCATCGCCATGGCCAAAGCAAGGTTGGGCAAACGTGTATCACCCATAGCGACCACCTTCTGGAAGTAAATGATATGGCGTTCCAATGCAGCCCGTTGAAGGGGTAGAAAACCTGTCTCCTGGAATAGGATCTGGTATGGAACTGTGGACTACTCCAAGGGCTCGTGCCACTAAGGCTTTCTGCACCAGGTGTTGAGGGACATCACCAGACCCCACACTTCTGCCCCATACAAAAGGACCGGCTCGACCAAGGCCCAAAACAAGTGTGACTGGTGGCCCCAGGCATACAACTCTGCCTTGTGGCTGTTGTTCTGCATGGCATATAGTGTTTTCCAACCCGCTGTGACCCGCAACCTGATGGCAGCATCCCAATGGGTGGTAGTAGAGAACTCGATCCCCAAGTACTTGTAGGTCGGAGCCACCTCTACATCTTGTCCCTGGTAAGTAAATGAGGGAAGCCTTGGCTGACGGGATGACGAAACTAGCAGCACTCTAGTTTTGGCCAAGTTAACTCGCATGCCAGTGAATCGGCAAAAAGTGTCAAGAGCATCCAGGTGACGTTGCATGTCCTCTGGAGTATAGGCCAGGAGGTTGAGAATTTGGAAGAAAAATGGCAATGGAAAATTGTACATACATGAGAAACATCTTGGAAAGGAATTGGGGAGCCGATGTTGTATTATTAGACTTCCCAACAAATGAAAAATCCACAATGGGTCACTTGGTAGTTCCTGAATGGAATGTATATGGCAAACAAGTTATTGATGATGCTTTTACTGTAGCCACATTTCATATTGATGATGTTGGATTTATGGTATGCTTTTGCAGCATTGAGCAATTGAAGATGTTACATGCTGCTGCCAAAAGCCACAATTTTGAGAGGCGACGCATGTACTTCATGGTGTATAAAAACTCCACGTGAGGTAACTCATGACGTCTTTGGACTTTTTGAGAATAGTTATTACTATTTCATTTTCCACACCAGGATTGGAGTTGATGTTGAGAAGATAAATTCATTGGTGTATTCCATGAGGAAATTGAACCAAAACGACAATGTTCTTTTCAATGTGCGTGCTGAGAAAGATAGGTTGTCAGTGAATTACGCAAAATAATCGAGTAATAGATTGGAGAAATCAACAAAAGTAATGGAATTTATATTTCACTCTTTTTGTGTGATGGGTGACTTTGCATTGGACTTGTTTGTTGGTAGGGCTCTTTGTTGGAAGCGTGCGCACTAAAAGGTGTTCATTATTTTAGAACTGAGAAGGATGAAGTGCTTGCTTTGTGGTGTTGTGTTGCTTCCTCTATTATTCTTGACAAATAAGAATAGAGTGGAGATGAAGACGATATGAAGAAAATTCTAGTTGAGGATGTCGACAAACATTTGGACTAGTCCGTGAGTTTCGCAGTTTCATACTTCGCTTGCTTTACTTTTCTGCTTTTCATGTCTTTATACATTGACATATTTACTATTATATCTTACTCTTTTGTAGCACATTACATTTACTAGTATATGCAAAAAATGAAGCTCGATACATGTCAAAGTATATGATTCCAATACAGTTGAAGGACAACAAAAGAAAGAGAAGCAAATGTATAGATGATGAAGCACAAGTAACCTAGAGCGACATATTTTTCACTCTATATTTTATACTATCTATTGTTTCAGTTATGTTTCATGACCATCGTTTTTACCAGTTTAAACAATTCTAGATATCATAGTCTTCCCTCTCCCTCTCCCCCACCCCTTTTTTTTTTGAATTTCTAATCCACTGGAATTTCAGTGGCCTGGCAAATAGTGTCCAGAGCATCCAAATATTGTTGCATGTGTCGGCCGAGGTGTGAACTAAGAGGTTTTCATCATCGGCATAGATGAGCTGCCACTACAATCACGCAGAGTCCTATGCCGAGATACTCACAGATAAGCTAGAAGAAATTTTGCAGCTCCCCACGTTACAACAAGCACAATTGTGGCATGCGGAGGGTATCTGGGCAAAATATCTGAATAGACTGCTATGTTAGCTAAAGGAAAAGGAGTTGATGATCTGAATCCACCTCTTCATCTCAACTATTTGTGCCGACCTGCAGGTGTGTGACATGGCACAGATCCTGCCCAGCCACCAGCAGGTCATCAACTATGTTATAGCTGCCTTCCCGTTTCTCATGTCAATAAGTGAAGCTGGAGGAGGATGGCCATTGTGTGAGGCCATTGCAGATAACGGAGTCAAAGATACCGCACATTTGAAGCAACTACTTGCCATAGCACATGAATAGATATGCTCTATCATCCAATGTACGTAGCCAAGAAGCCTCTGCTAGACAAAGCTGTAATATATCCTCATCCAAGGGGTCAAACTTCGTCAACTGCTCTATTCCAGTGCGTGCGTTGAAGTCTACAACTAGCATCACATGTCCCAGGTGTCCATGCCACTGTATATCATCATACAAATCGACATATGGGTCCAGCCTATCCATGTCTAAGTGACAATAGTAGAAGTTTGAATCACTATGTGGGAAGTAACAAGCTGCTACAAAAGGGGGTCCCCACTGCAATTCTGCACTTGTATCCACATGTAACGATTATGTCTGTTCGTCAGTGTGACTGAAGGTGCCAAGACAATCCAATAGTATCAGGCTATGCCACCAAGTCCCTGCTTGCCTGTGCACTCATTAAACAAGAGGAGTGTTGGTAGCCTGACAGATTCAATATCCTATGACCAGTATGTTCCTAGGTTTCCATAAGGAAGATGAAATCCATATCCCTGGCTATGTAGTTCAAACTATCCCCTTTCTGCCGTAGAAAGCCCCGGCAGTTTCAAGAGACCATACACAAGTACAATTCCTATTTGGGGGTAGTGGATGTAGACTCCTGAGGAGTTGCCGTAAGCAGTAGGGGGGTACCCTCCAGGGGTTGTAGCATCACTAGCAACTGTTGCAGCAGCAGTGGCAGTACTGCAAGGGGTTACGGTGGCATCAACAACTGGTGCAGTAGCAGTGGCAGTGGCAACACCCCGAGGGGTTGCAGCAGCAATTGTTGGTGCAGCAGCAGTGCTAGTGGTGCCTCCTCCAGCAGAGCTAGTTGCAGTGCCTTTGCGTGCCACATCTGCTACCTCAGAGCAAGGTGGACGAAAAACTTGCACCTTGCCTTGGACCAAAGCAACGATGCCTCCTGACTCAAACTAGCTGTTGTCAACGAGATCTCTATTGCCGCAAGGTGAGGTCCATGTCTACATACAGTGACGTGCCCTTCAACTTCACCCCTTGGCGGAGTATAGCATCCCCCATTGGCATATCTGGCACCGTGAATTTCAAGATGCATGGCCTATTCAGGCGCCGAACACCAAGGCAAGTTTATCTGAGAATGGGCATTGGAGCATGAAACTTCATCTTGGAGAGGAACATAATCTGGAGAGGGCAGTGAGGTTCTCTCCTGCTTCTTCAAGAAGGTTTTGGACCACAACATTCTAACCTCTTCACTGCTGCTCTTGTTGCTCTCTGAGTTTCATTGCAATGTCTACGGAGGCTGTGACAGGTGCCATCGGACACCTGCATGACCTGGGTGGGGCTGTCTATATTGCCTTGCTGAGATATGAGGTGGTGTGAGAGCTATGGGAGCGCGTTGTTGAGTAGCATTTACTTGTCTGGATTAGTCCATTGCGGGTGAGTGATCCTGAGCATCAGCCGCAGTAGGCCTAGCTTGCAACACTTGAACCTAAGAGTCGAGCGCTTCCTGGTGCACCACCTACATTTTCAATTCGCACATGCAATGGTGCAGGTGCTCATAAGCATCAGCATGAAGCCCCTTCCCTTGCTGAACTATTGCGTTGCGTAGCTCTTGCATATCAAAGCCAGGCGCAACTGAGCTTTGTTCTAGCCTCTAAAGTCTGGTAGCAGCCTCTATGTTCTCAAGGGATGCTGTTGTCTCTAAAGTGGTGACCCTACCTGGAGGGTCTGGATTTGTTGATGTTGCAACCGATTTTCTTCGGTGGCTGCCTAGACAACCGTTCAAACGGTAGCAGACAATTCCACTTTTGACTGATGGTAGGATATAGTTGCGTCCATCTCCTTCTCAAAATATTCCCCGTCGTGAGCCATGGCGTCAATGTTGGTAGACAGAGTGTTCACTTGGACCTGTAGCTCAGCAAGACTCAACTTATCCAGCTGCCATTCACATTGTAGTAAGGGAGGCTATCCTCAAGGTGTTGCATGAGTTGTTAGTCTTGTACGTCCAAATACAGGACTATTCATGCACACGACGGACCAGGTCAAGGCTAAGGATCCACAGTCAGGCACAGGTCAGTCGTCCAAGGGCCCGCAGAAGACCAAGCCGCCGCAGACCACGCAGTCAAAGGCCGTGCCCGGGACCAAGAGGAGGCGCACAGAGAAATGACGCGTTGTCACCATCTGCGCTATTTCAGGGTCTCAAGAGGCACCGCCAACGTTCCTGCAAATCAGGCCTCCTTCCAGGAGTCGGCACCGAGATCTGACAGAGTATCTATGTTGGGCCAAAGGCCATTGTACTATATATATGAGTAGATCTAGCCCTCACGGGTTAGATGAGTTTTTGGTCTTATCTCACTTCTGCTTCCTCTCTATTGCGAGAGTTCATGTATCACAGTTGATATCAAGGAGTTTTGTTCTCTTCATTGTGTTCTTCATTGTTCTTCTTGTTTTTTCTCTTTTCCCTTCCTTAGTTTCTTTTGCAAATCTCGCGTGAAACAGCTACCGGATTCTCCTGTTTGATCCACGGGTCCTCACAGCAGGGCTGTCTTGCAGGAGTTCCCGAACCCAGACCCCAAACACTGTCGCCGCTGCCGGGTCTGATTTTCTTTCCCTTCTTTCTTTTATCATGTCGGCCCGAGCTTTCACCCCAGAGGAGCTTCTTAGCCAGACGGCGTCTCGTTTGGAGCGCCATCAACGTCGTGAAGTTGCTCGAGATATGTATGACACTGGTTATGACATTGAGGGAGGCCATATTCGCTCACGAGCTCAGTCGGCGCCACCTACTCCTCGTGTTCACTCTCGTCCTGGCTCTCCTCCAGCGTGTAAACATTGTTCACAACCTCAATCACCTCATCATACACCTGTTCAGCAACCTCCAGCTTATTTCCACACTCCCGAGAGTGCCTACATTCATATCTCCTCTGGCCATACTCCTCTGCCTTCACAACCATCATCTCCCCCTGGTGGAATGGGTTATCTCCATGTTTCTTTCGGCCCTCCCCAGGTTCAGACATATCCTCAATCTCCTTCTTTTCAACAGACTCTTCCAGTTTACACTCTTACCGATCTCAAACCTCATGACCACGGACCCCAAGGTCCTCCACCACCAGAACCTCCTTTTGCACATCTTCAGGGCCTTTCTGCTCCTTTGCCACCTCATACGGAATCCATGGAAGTTCCACCCCATTATGTTCCTCCTTATACACCGCCCCTCTATGCACAAGGCCCGCACAATCTTCTTTTCGGACTCTCAAACCGACCTATCCCACTTTTTGGCAAGATTAAAGGCAAACCATTGGATCAAAGTGCTCAAGCCCACATGGAAGAATTTGAGGCTCGGCTGTCCTAAATGGTCACGCTCAACCTCAACCCAAGTTCCATATCTTTTCCACCACGCCGCATGGATCCCCTCATCAATGGCTCATGGCAAACAAAAGCCATTGGAAACAAAACCGGACTGAAATGAAGACCGCTTTTCTCATTATGGGGCGACGGATGATGATCAACTTCTTCTCAAGCAACTCAATGATCTTCGCAGGAGCCCACGGAATCAGCCCGGATTTTGCGGATCGCCTTCATATCCTCCTCAAAAACTTCAAGAGTACCCCACGCAAGCCGATCCTCGTCTGGTTTTACCGCGGGGACTTCCTCCCGGCTATTAGCTCTCATGATCAATACCACGCCCCAAGACTTTGGAGCAGGCCATCGAGCTTGTCAATCATTCCGTTAATGTTTCCTCTCGTGGCGTGGCCCTCCAGGAGCTACCCTTCATTCCTCCTGTCATGGTCAAGTCCAGACCACGCCTCAGCAACAGCCGTCATATCAACCTCAGCAATTTCAAGCACAACCTCCTCAACAGTATCAACAATCTCAGCAGCCACGGGGACAAAGCAACCGTCCTCCTTTTGATCCTGCTAAAGCTCAGTGCTATCATTGTTTGGAATGGGATCATACCATGGAATAATTTAAGGGCTAAACTTAGCTATTTGGCGATTTTTTAGCACATTTTTGAAAAAAAATGGCTAAAGTAAATGGAAAAAATTGGGAAAAAAATTATAATTTTAGCTTAACTTTTTTCGGGACTGCACCAACCCTAGAGCTCTTTAGCCAAACGCTAGAAAGTAAGAGAGTGAAATTTTGTATTGTTTAGCTAAACCATAGAAACTTTTAGAATGAATTTCGGGCGAGTATAACTAATATTGTTCTAGTTTATAAGAAATATATGATTAGTAGTTTAGATTCTAGCATTATAAATTGATTTGAGTCATAGATTTTGCTAGCTAGCATTATTTTACAATGTTTTCACAAAGAAAATGACTAAAATAAGTGGAAACAATTGAAAAAGGGTATAGTAATTTGGCTTAATATTTTCCGCTTACACCATAGAAATTTTGGGGATGATATTTGGGTTAGTTTAGCTAAACGCTAGAAAGTATGAGAGGAAAAATATGTAGAGTTTAGCTAAACCACGAGAAAGTTTTGGGATTAATATCGGCGAAGTTTAGCCAAAGTCATTCGCTAATAAGAAATATCTGACGTTAGTAATTTATTCCCCGGATCATACCACCACCAACTTCCTCAAGTTCAGTCCAATTTCCGTGCACGAATCAACCCACGTCGGTCCGCCTCCACTGACCTATCAACTTTGGGTAGCAAACGGCAAACAGGGCCCTCGACCTGTTCTTCGAAAACCACCACGCGTGCCTCAACAATCACGGTATCAACCAGCTCCTGTAGCAACTCCTCAGATGGATCAACAAGCCCAGGAAGAAATTTATCAGGCTCTCAATCCTCCGGTTCAACCGTCCAAATGGGTTGGTTTGGTCTCACGACAGACCCGGGCTTCACGCCCCTTGACAATTATTCCTCATGATACGCGTCCTGCTTTTGCTGTCGACACGATCCCTCATGACGACGGAAAAAAGGTTCACTTTGCACCAGACTTGGATAAACTCATGCCTCATGTCATGCCCAAAGTCAGACAAAGTATTCTGAATCTCATGCAAAGCCGCCAAGGGCCTTAATCGGCTAATGTACATGCCACCACCGAGGCTTCAAGAAATGTCGGGACGCACCTTCATCATCTCAACCTCCACGCTCCCAGACATATCCGAATATTGCTGCAGAGGTGGAGCTTCTCAAAGAAGTTGCTGCTTCATTACCACGCACTCCTGCTCCATTGGATACAGCTGATCCATTTTCTCATGTGCCGTTGGAACTCCAAGAGGAGCTAGCAAAAATCAAAATTCCTTTAAGTCTGGCAACTATTTTGAAACTGTGTCCTGCTCTCAAGGACCAGTTGCCCCTTCCCACGGTTTTAGTTGGGGCAGTCGCTACCTCCATACCCACGGTACATGCCACGGTGGGCAATCAACAAGTCAACCATGTTCAAATTGACGGGGGTAGTGCTGTCAATCTCATCACAGATAAACTCCGCAAGCAAATGGGCATCAAACAACTTTATCGTGCCTCATATGACATCAAATTGGCTAATGGCCATATCACGCGCCCTCAAGGTGTCACGCCTCTTCTTCACATCAATATAGGCGATCTCCGCTTCCCTTTGGAATTTGGTGTTTGGAAAGCAGGGGAAGATCCAGGTGATTATGAAATGTTGGTCGGCTGACCTTTTCTCCGTCAAGCCAAAAGTATCCATTACTGGGCCACGGACCAGCTAGTCATTACAGATGGTCACCTCAATGCCACCATGGATTTGGAAACTGGCAAGATCATTTCGGTAGAACATGCTGAACCTTCTCTCTCCGACACTGATTCTGAAGAAGCACAGAACATTTATCAAGTTCAGTTCTCCTCCCGCGAAGTCCGCCTCTATCGTCCTACCACAATATCTTTTGATCCTTGGGGCGATGACTCTTGATCGTGACCAGGCGTGGCTGCTTTACTTGACCCCTACTCTCCTTGCAATCGCATCCAACATATCGATCATTTTTCGATACGTAACTTCCTCCGCATTACGTTGGGCGCCCACGCCGCCATGAAGCAACCATTGCTTGATGACGCCACCACCACTCTTCTTCACTACGCAGAGTGCAACTCATCCTGTCATGTTTCAACCTCCTGCTCATGTTGTTCAAGACACGGAAGTTATCCCACACATTCAGACTCCTGATGTGGAGATTGTGGACGTTGGCAACAATCAGCCAGTCCGCCTAGCTGCAAATCTTCCGACCACCTATCGAGCATGCGCCGTCACGCTCTTCAAAAAGTTCAAACACATTTTTGCCTGGAGCTATAAAGATCTTCGAGGTATCAACAAAGACTTGGGGGAACTCACCATTCCTACCAAATCTGATGCATGTCCTGTATAGGAACGACATCAACCCAAATTACCGTGACCGAGTCAAGGCTGAAATTGACAAACTTCTAGCTGCTGGTTTGATCTATGAGGTCAAACATTCTGAATGGGTGAGCCCCATCGTCATTGCTCTCAAACACAACAGTAAGATCCGCGTTTGCGTGGACTACCGCAAACTCAATTAGGCCACGGAGCGTGATCACTTCCCACTTCCCTTCACATACCAGGTTCTGGAAGAGGTCGCTGGTCATGAAATGTACTCCTTCATGGATGGTTTTTCAGGCTACAATCAAATTTCCATCAAAGAAGCTGATCAACTTAAGACTACCTTCACCACCCCGTGGGGCACTTTTGCTTACAAGGTGGTTCCTTTTGGGTTATCAAACTCTCCATCAACGTTTCAACGCATCATGCTCTCGGTTTTTCATGATTATATGAAGGAGAAACCCTTTCTCCAGATTTTTCAAGATGACTTTTCCGCCTAAAGTTCCATGGATGACCACCTGAATAAATTAGAGCTCGTCTTTCAAAAATGTGATGAGTCTGGCATTAGTCTCAATCCTGAGAAATGCACCTTCTCGTCACCTCACCGTGTTCTGTTAGGACATGTGGTCGATGGCAAAGGTATCACCACGCATCCCGCTAAAATCGCTTGTGTGCTTAAAGCTCGGGCACCATCTAATATCAAGGAGACACGTTCTTTCCTGGGCAAGGTAAATTATTATTCCACCTTCATTCCTGGACTTGCAGCCATTGCTGATCCCATTCATAAACTCACGGGTGATGAATCCACTTGGGCTTGGAATTCCTGTGGATGTTTGCTTTCCAACAGTTTGAAGATCTTGCTTACTCGGGCCCCCCCGTGCTTGTTCCTCCTCAATGGGACAAGCCTTTTCATGTTCATGTTGATGTCTCCGCATTTGCTATTGGTGTTGTTCTCTCCCAAGCCTTTGATGCGCACACAGATAAACCGAACCGTTATGCCAGCAGAAAACTCAATCCGGCTGAGCGCAACTACTCTGCCACCGAGAGGGAGGCATTGGGCTTAATTTTTGTGTCCAACGCTTCCGTCATTATTTGTTAAGGCGGTCGGATCAAATTCTTTGTTGATCATCAGGCACTTCTTTATTTGATCAACAAGTCCACGCCCACGGGCAGAATTGCTCGTTGGGTCCTTCTTCTCCAAGAATTTGCTCCTTTTGAAATTGTTCATAAAGCAGGCAAATCTCATGTCGTCCCGGATTATCTCTCACGCATTCACGGATGATCCTCCACCGGGAGTTTCAGATGCTTTTCCCGACGCTCGACTCTTTTTGGTCACGGCCACGCCACACTGGTTTCATAACTTTCAGCAGTATCTCCTCACAGGTGCTCTTCCATCGAAGACCCCACGCTCTCTCAAGAAAAACTTAAATCCGCCACCGCCAATTTCTCCAGGAGGTCCGTGGACTACACCATGGTTGCTTGAGGCCATCTTTACAAACGTGGCAAGGATACCGTCCTCCGACGCTGTGTTCTTCCTCATGAAGTGTCTGATATTGTTTGAGAAGCACATGAAGGGCTAGGTGGAGGTCATTTTCATGGTGACACCACGGCACGCAAAATACTTCTCGCCGGGTTATTTCGCCCACGCTCTTCAAGGATGCTCACGCCGGGCCGCATGTGTGATGATGTATGTCGTGTGGGGTCGCCCACGCCCCTGATGGTCTCCCATTGACGCCGGTCGCCACGCCCACTTCCCTTCAAAGAAATGGGGCATGGACTTTGTGGGACCTATCGACCCTCCTGCGCGGCACACCCGCGTTCAGCTACATTCTGGTTCTCACTGATTATGCTACCAAATGGGCGGAGGCTTGCGCACTTCCAGACAACACGGCAGCAAAAAGCCGCGCCCAAGGTCATCTATATGCAAATCATCACGCGTTTTGGCTGTCCCACGGACTTGTTCAGTGATCGAGGTGTTCATTTTGTCAATCACACTATCAAGGAGTCGACGGATTATCTGTGGATACATCATCGGGAAAAGCACACCTTACTATCCTCAAGGGAATGGTTTAGCTGAAAGCACAAATAAGACTCGATCACTATTCTCAAGAAAATTTGTGGCTTCTTCGCCTGGACCGGCAAGACAAGCTACCTGCTGTTCTTTGGGCTTACAATTGCTGTTTCAAGATTGCTACTGGTCATACTCCTTTTAAGTTGGTTTATGGTCAAGAAGCCTTGATGCCCTTTGAATATGTTCTTCCAACACTTCGTTTTCAACTTGCTACCACACATAACCCACCTGCAGCTCTTCAAGAACGAAGTTTACCAAATTGAACAATTGGATGAACTTAGGAGAGATGCTTATATTCTGGTTCTTCATGGCCAATTCTTGAAATCTTTGCATGACAAACATCGAAGACCAAAAGTTTTAAAGAAAGTGATTTGGTTTTGCTTTATGATTCTCGTTACAAAAATTTTCCAGGGAAGTTAAAGTTCCGATGGCTTGGTCCTTATCAAATTGTTCAAGTTATACAACCCAGCGTCTTTCAGCTGGCCGAATTAGATGACACTCCATTACCTACACTGGTTAATGGCTTTCGCCTGAAACAATTTCATACAGACGATACAGACAGTCATACTCTGAATCCACAGATAGTGACTAAAGCGGCATATTTATATTATAGGAGGAAATTTTTTACAAAATGAGGGCAGAGCCCATCGACTTCCGCTATGGGCAGAGCCCTATTTACAAAATGGGCAGAGCCCTATTTACAAAATCCTAAGTTTAAAGAAAAACCCTCTACTCCGGGTTGGGAGCAGAGGTGATCTGAGGGCGTGGTACGCTGTTACGCTCCCGGATCCCGGGCCAGGATGCACCACCACCTCCATGGCGTTGGTCAGAGGGTCGGGATACTCAGCCATCCCACTGCACCAGCCATCCATAGGGATGCCACGGTTGTGGCATTTCCAGGTCCGACGATACCATCTTGCGGGTGATCCATTCCTCGCAATTGGTAGGCATCGTCGCGGTTCTCGTTCAAACCAGCCCATTTGCCATACTCATGGTCGCAAAGGGTGTCTCAGGCTTAAGCCCCGCTTTCGTCTTTTATAGCCCAATCGACGGGAACCCTGTCGACGTGGACCAATCAGAAAAATTGCCAACGTGGTTGCATTGCAAGGCCATTTCTAAATCCGGAATCTTTTCTCCCGCCGCATATCTAGCCATGGTACCTTCTGACACTTCCTTTTTATGATCTCCCACCCGAGTTGCCCGGCATTAAATGACATTCCTTCCTTTCACGCCCGTCGGACATTAATATTGTACCTTCGCCAGCTGTCACATCCGATCATTCCCTCACGTCTCATCTCCACCGTTCATAGCTTCTCCCTTAACTGCTTGGGGACTTAGCCAAATTTTTGCCTCTCAATCGCCTTCTTCGCATCTATTGCCGCCTGGCACCATCAACGGTTGCTGTTCCATCCTCATCATGCCCCTTCGCCACAAACTTGTGTGCCCTAAAACCTTTTCACCTCTCTTCGTTTTCGTCTTCTGCTTTCCGCCCTCCGGCTTCTCAACACAGTTGTTCCCGTTCCTTTCCAACGCTCTTCACCATGGCTGCTTCACCCAAATTTCCTCAACTTCAAGCTTCTGCTCCAAGGGATCCAGCTCTTTTTGAATCTGTGACTTTCTCAACACCAACTTTTCGAGATGCCCTAGCAGGCCCAAGTCGAGCCGTGGCAGAACGACATGGGCTTTATCCATTCTCCACACAGGAACTCCCTGCACCAAATCCAGCGCAACTGAAGCAGTTTATCGCTCACATGATCAACAGCCTGGAAGGATACGCCACCACGGTCGATGGCACCACCATTTTGCTCACTCCGCTTCTGATTTCTGAGGTATTCCAAATTCCTCTTAACAGACCTTCTTTATCTTGGGTTGCCTTACAGGACCAGGATGTCACTCAGTATGGCGCAGTTCCTTATCAAGCCAACATGCATCGACTCACCAACATTGCCAAGACCCACGATACTTTTGTAAAGTTTCTGTGGCGCAAATTCTATGGGTATTCCATCAAGAATACCCATATCAATAAACTGTTTTATAACACTGTCGTTATGGCCGTCTATTCCACTCATCCTATTGATTGGCCACAAATTTTGTTCTTCCGCCTCCTCCATGAAATTGGTCGCGTCCGTGTAGCACCTTCTTCAGGCTCTGACACTTCTGTGGGTGCTCACCTTCAGGCCATCACTCGTCATTATATTCCTGTCACCCGCCCAGGGTCCCTTTCCACCTCGTGCATCCACTCATCAATCCTTTCATTCCCTTCCTCAAAACCAGCAAGCTGAAACTTCACGCCCTCCTTCTCCTGGTCATGATCAACATCAAGAAAAGCCTATTAATGTCTCCTCTTCCTCCACGGAGTCCATGCCCTCCACTTCTCATCATGCTTCTCGGGCGTCCGCAGACCATCACCAGCAGGGGGCCCGCACCTCCACCTCCTCGCCAAGCCACGTATCAATACCCGGCCAAGATGTCCACGCTTTGTTGTTCTCAAGCTTCAGGACTCACAAGAAGTCTTCATGAATGGTGTTCAAGCCTACATAGAGGCCACGGAAGCCATTCACAGGGATCTTCAAGCTGCCAACATGCAAGTTCAATCTCTGGAAAACAAACTTCAACAAAAGCACGAGGCTCTTTTACAGGCCCGTGAAGACTGCACAAGATCAGACAAGCCTGCTTGCTAATCAGCGAGTTCGGGCCACAATCCACCATTCGAGAATTGCCGAGGCGAGGTCAAAGCTAAGGATAACCTCTGGGCGACAAGGATAAAGACCTTGCCAAACTTAACACCATGTACACAGAGCTCTCTCAAAATTACAACACTCAACTTCAAGAGCTCAAGGAGTGCAACGAGCAGCTCCCCTCTCTCCAAGACCAACCCGACCCTGCCGCAAACTTCGGAGGTCACCTCTCTTGGACTTCGGCTTATAGAGGCACAGAAGCAAAAATTAATTGCTGACACAGAGATTGCCACGCTGCGACTCCATACTCCTGCGCAATCCTCTTCACATGGCACGCTTCCTCACAAAAGGTTAAAGTGATCAATCACGTCTCCTGCTGGAAAAGGAAAATCAGATCCGTGACCTGGAAAATCAACTCCAGCATCTTTGTTCAATCTACGAAGACGCCCAAAATAAGCAAGAGGGCTATCTTGATGTTGCTGTCCATTTAAACGCAATTTACGCACTCGGCCCAAATATCTGATTATGTGGTTGCTTCGGACGCCACCTTTTTTTCTTCTCGTGGTGCGCAGATGGATGCGGAGTTAATGCACAGCCTCTCTACAACCCGACTTTTTACGGATTTGGCGGACCTTTCCATTGAAGATAAAGGCCTGCCTGTGCCCCTCTTAGTTTACGGCGGTGTCAACTGTGGAGGACACGGATTTGTTCATCTTCCAGAGTTGTTCAGCCCATGGCTTATATTTTTCATGATTTCTACCTAGCCGACACTTTCGGGACAAATTCGTGATGAAGCTTACATCGCATTTTTGAAGGCAATCATCATGCCCATTGGTTGTTATTGGAAAACAATGCGGTATTTGCGGGATCACCTTTCCGATCCAACACTCTACGACCGAAAGTACATGCACGAGCTTGCTCGGCATTTACCTCTATGGCAAGCTAAAACGGCGGGTCTGAGATAAGGAAAAATTTAGCACATCCTCGAAGATCTTCCCTTTGCCGCATTTACATGCGACACCTCGGTGGCTATAATTCCCTGAGTGCTCTTTTCCGACAGCAAGACCATACCCACGGGTTGGGTTAATCCTCCGGTCTATACTTCGACTCTCGCCCAGACCCAGATCGGTGGTGCCGTGCTTCGATAAAGATCTTGTTCGAGAATTGAGCAGTTTCTCGGCACCACATACAGGTTTGGCTCAATCTCCTTATGCTTCATTAGGGGCACCTTGCGCCCTAAGGTTTCTTACCTCGGGATCGCGCTTTCCGTTTTGGACGCTCCATTTGGGAGGATGGTGCCACCTTGGACCAAACCAAAAATTGATATATATTTGCCAATGGCGTGGTTGGCAAACGCCCGCCATCCGTCACATAACCTTGATGCCTTCTTGGAGAATGCCGCCACCTCACCCAGGATCCTTCCGCCTTCACCGCGCTGGCTTACATTGGCTGCTCTCAAGTGCCCTCGATAAGCTCGCTAAATCGTCGTCCTATCTTTTATTGCAACCCGAATGCCAGCGTCGGTGCCTTCGGCCTCGGTTACCTTCTTCTCATGGAATGCCGTCATTCCTTCGCCGAGGCACATGTCGCCCTTGAAGACATGGTGCGCTCAGATTTCTCATTGATGCGGATCCCGCGACTTGGGCTCAACACTCTCGGCTCTTCAAAACACGCCCGAGGATCTCATCGGCGAATTACCACAATGGCACCCGCCCTCATTCCCCGTGAGGATCATTTTCAAAATAACTGGTTCCCGCCATCCCAAACACTTCCTCCTTTTCTTCACCCCCGGAAAGTGTGTCGCTTTGGTGGGGGGGAGTGTTAGTCCCAGACGTCCAAATACGTGGACTATTCATGCACACGACGGACCAGCTCAAGGCTAAGGATCCTGATCGAGCAATGTCACCGGGCCGTCCAAGGGCATGAAATTAACCAAGCCGCCCCGGGAGACCCGCAGTGAAAAAAGGCGTGCGACCACCAGAGGAGGCGCCTGAAATAAATGACGTCACCATCCATGCGCCATTTCAGGGGTCTCAAGAGGCACCGCCAATGTTCCTGCGTCGAGCCTCCTTCCGAGTCGGCACGAGATCCGATTGAGTATCTATGTTGGGCCAAAGGCCATTGTACTATATATATGAGTAGATCTAGCCCTCACGGGTTAGATGAGTTTTTGGTCTTATCTCACTTCTGCTTCCTCTCTATTGCGAGAGTTCATGTATCACAGTTGATATCAAGGAGTTTTGTTCTCTTCATTGTGTTCTTCATTGTTCTTCTTGTTTTTTCTCTTTTTCCTTCCTTAGTTTCTTTTGCAAATCCCTACCGGATTCTCCTGTTTGATCCAGGGGTCCTCACAGCAGGGCTGTCTTGCAGGAGTTCCCGAACCCAGACCCCAAACACGAGTCTCAATATCAGAGATGTGTTGCCTCTCTGTAGCCAGTTGCTTTTTGAGCAACTTGGACACCGAGAACTATATCTCTTATGCAAGGCCTGCAATCTTAGTAGTGTTCCCATCAACTGTCACTTGGATCTATTTCCAGCTTTCTATAGGATCCTGATTGGGTGTGTGCGAGCAGCTGCTGCTAGATTTAAGTATCAGCCATATGCCTATTGGCCCAAGTTTATTGTCTATGACTTTGCACAGGCTTCCTTTCTCATGATAGATTTGTCCATCTTGTCTTTACTACCTGTTATGTGTGGTGGGGGACCATCGATGTGCTCCTCCAAGAAAAGCTTGGCTGCTATGTTGCCATCTGGCAGTGATTTTGATTGCGTGGCTGCTATGCTACCATTCGGTAGTGACTCCGACATTAGTTTATATATTCTCTCGTGTCCAATTTGCTTAATCAAAAAAATTATTAAATTAAACGAGGTGAAAGATTGAGTAAGCTCATATGTCTTATCTTTATATTATATATATTAAAAGCTCTTGACTAATATCATCAATTGTATCTAAGATACTAGAAGCCGGTATTTCACGCCGATCAAGTAGTGAAATCAACCCAAATTTTGATTTAAAAAAAGACCCACTGAAGTATTCGATCTATAGTATGCTTATTTCAAAATATATTAATAAGCTTATTTTAAAATACTAGAATGTTCATTTTCAGGATTAGGAATTTGTTATCTGGTACTTAATAGTTGAAAAAAACGTAAAACTTTTGATCTTATGGAAGGCGGACCCATGAAAAACCGCATGGCTCAGTAATACCATGGATTCTGCCTTTGTGGAGTAGGGCAAAGTCATCTACTGTGGGAGTCGTCCAAGGTGGAGGATTAAATTGTAAAGTTTCAGGAATGTCACACGAAGACAAATAACAAAAAGATACGTTTCTGCAACTTCGATTGCTTGATAAACCAGGCCTGTCCTGCGATGGAGAGAACAGAGAGAAAGAAAGATTTTTATAAATTTTTCAATTTTTTTCAGTCGTAGATGCGTAAATTAGCATATCCAATGGCCAAGAATAATTTTAGCCTACATGGACAATCACGTGTACAGTCTAGAATTAAAGAAAATGTTGTAGGGGTTGTTAGGCAAGCCTGCTAAAAAATCCCATGATTGAATGGATAATGCTATATTTAACAGAAAAGGGGGAGACATCGAGTAAATCAGGGGCGCCCAATTCATCTCAGCATCCCGTCAAGCCTCCTTAGAATTCTGAAGGGCAATTTTGATGGGCTTCGCATTCATCGTTGGCCGGTGCTCGGGCGCCTTTGTCCAACACCTCCTCATATGCCCTCGAGGCCCCATTTAGATCGACTATAAGCTGGCCTTCAGACTTACTCCCGAATGCTTACGGAGGATCGGCAAGCATCTCACAATGCTCAATCTTTGGAGATTGCTCCAAACGTCATTCAACACCTCCTCATATGCCCCTTGCAGACGGACTATAAGCCTGCCAGCTCCTACTTACTCCCAGATGCTTACGGAGGATCTGGCAAGCATCTCACAATGCTCAATGCTGGAGCAGCAGGCAGGCAGGCTGCAAAGAGGTATTTTGGGAGAAGTCGCCTCAGCTACAGACCTTTCCGGGTAACTAGTGGTTCGATGCCGAGTGCAAAGAACGCAAACGCTGGCTCCGCCAAGTCACAGACCCTGCTACTTTACGGGTGCGGTGAAGCAATACCGCGACTTTCCTTAAGGCTAGAAAGGCCGGGTACATTGCGCGGCGATCAGCGAAAAATGTTCTTCCTCCCCGGAATGTCATCCCTGACATTCGGCGGAGAGTGCTTCAGGAGGCGGTCAAAGCCCACGGGGAAACATCACTTCAGGCCGGTGGGGGCAATACCCGCAGCAGCTCTACAACTCACGAAGGTGCATGGGCCGGCATTAATCCTCCGCCAGGCCCAAGAATGGAAATCACAGAGGCGAGGTAGCACAGAGGGTGAACGCCGTCTAGCCAATAGAAAAGCACGGCACCTTGATGGCATGCAGGCAGAAAGTTACTCAAGTGGGCGGGACCATCCATGGCCGTGCTTGATTGACATATTCAACAAGGCATTGCGGGAAGGGTTTTCCCCGCGAATGGACCACTAGCAGTCGCCCCAATCTACAAGGCAGAGACCCGCATTGCGACCAATTACCATCGGACCATCATGATCAGCTTCGGTGTTTGCAAAGCTCCTCGGCGGTGGATTGGCAGGATGGGCGGAGACAGCAGGAGTGTGGGCACTCACACAGGCAGGATTCAGGCCGAGGCACTAAACCATTATCTTCATGCTGCGGACTCTGGTTGAGGGGCAGCGGGAACCGCCAACAAAGATCTCAGATTCTTGCCGTGACTTCGCCAAGGCTTTTTGATCACGGCTACTCGAAGGAAAAAGCCGTGGGCAAGATTGCGGCTGACTGGACATTCTATTGCAACCTCATAACGCGCAATACGGGGTTATATGAGACATGCACGTGCATTTTGCAAACAATAGGTCAACCATTCGAGAGCGTGATCGGTCGCCAGGATGCTCTCTCTCTCTCCCACACTATTTGGCATGTATATTGATCAGCTAGAGAGATGGCTCGCTGATAATGGAGGCACTGGGGCTCACCTCCTACACCAGATCATCAGGCAATTGATCTATGCTGACGATTTGGACCTCCTAGCACACACTCAGGCAGACATGCAACGCCATCTCGATGCCCTGGACACATTTTGTCATGTGACTGACATGCGTGTCAACTTAGCCGAAACCAAGGTGGTTCTGGTATTGTCCGCACGCCAGCCAAGGCCTCCAATCCTCACTTATCGTGGCCAAAATGTTGAAGTGGTGTCCGCTTACAAATATTTGGGGGTGGAATTCCCGTCGGCCATGAACTGGGACAATTCCATCCAGTTGCGAGCCGCAGCAGGTTGGAAGGCACTCTATGCAATGGATTACAATAGCCACAAGGCAGAGCTGTATAATTGGACCCAACAATCGCACCTATTCAAGGTGCTAGTAGAACCTGTGCTTTTACACGGGGTCGAGGTCTGGGGCCCGGTGATCTCCCTCGCCACTTGGAATGACTTGGAGCAGGTGCAGAAAGCTTTCTTGGCACGGGCCCTGGGGGTGAAGTCCACAGTCCCATACCAGATACTGCTGCAAGAAACATGCTACTTGCCTCTTCAAAGGGGGGCCCTTGACAGACACATCATCTATTTCCAGAACGTGGTCAGTATGGATGATACTCGTCTCCCTAACCTCACTTATACTGTGGCAATGGGGCCTCAACGCCTAAAAAGCCTCTTTGGCGAAAAAGAGCTTCGATGGGCCGATGGAATGTGCGAGGACAACAAAAGCATCAAGTGCAAGCGAGGCGATTGCCTTGATCTCGGCAATACCTTGACACATGCTTCCCTCAAGAAGCTATGGGATGCCAAAGACCCTTAAACGAGTCAAGGCGGCACATTATCAATGCCACATAAATCCCATATTGGGCGGGGCCCCATAATGCTACTACGCGCACTCATCTACCCATGAAAAAGCGCAGATCCATTGCCTTTATCCGCACAGGTGCACACCATCTCTGGATTGAGACAGATAGATGGGTTGGGGAGCTGCGTCAGGAGAGGCTTTGTCAACGTTGCCAGGTTGGAGCTGTGGAAGATGAATGTCACACCCTTCAGAGTTGTCCAGCATATGATGACATTCGGATACGCTATCTTTGGCCGAAGTTGGTCCGTCTCGGCCGGCCCCACGATGAGATCTCGAAAGCACGAGCTTCGATCACGGAGGTTGGGCTCATACATTCAAGAGATCATAAATCCCTGACATTAGCTCGGTCCTCGGGCACTTACCTGATACATGTACATATTTCTGTTTCTATTTGTATTTGTATCTGTACAGTTTGACAGCAAACCTATTCCTGTCACGGTTTTTCCCCAAACAACCGCTTTAGAGCTGGGGGGTTTTTTTTAACTCGGACGATGAATACGCTTTGCTTGCGTCTCACTTTTGGGTCCCATAGGCCAATTGGTCTCCGTGGACGATAAAAACTCTATTCTATTCTATTCTATTCTATTCTATTCTATTCATCCTCGATGATAAATGCAATATTAAAGAATCTTTTTCAGCTCGGGTTGGAGTTACTTTGCCTATGAAGTTACTTGGAAAGTCATAAAAGTACTCTAAAAGATAAGTGAGACATCTTACGAAGATGAACAAGGAGTCGCCCTAGCAAAGGGCAAAACAAAAATGCAAGGTATAAGCTACATGCATTGCAGAAAATTGTAAACACAACTCATTGGATAAAGCAAGTGTGTCCAAAATAGATTAATAATACACAAGAGCCCTCCCATACAAGTTTATTGAATCCAACATCTATGTTCCATATAAATTATGTGGCACCCACCATTAACGAGTTCTATAATTGTGTTTCATAGAGATCTTGGAGCCACCCTTAACAAGTTTTTTTCAATCCAAGAATTGTGTTTCATAGATTATCTTGTATACAAATATTCCTGGCAGACACCATTAGACAGAGGCCGAAAATGCAATTGTGCCATTAGACAGAGGCCGAAAATGCAATTGCTTGCACAGTAAGGTTCAGTAAAATGCAATTTTAACAGACGGGTGAAAATCTCGTAACATTCTTAAAAAAAATTATGCCACTTTGGCATCAGGCGTGGGAACCTGAAATGCATTTAACTGAACTTCAAATGTAAGAGCTTCCTGAGATTTTTTCTCCCTCTTTTTTGTATGAACACAATTTTGGGATAAGAAATTATATCCGAAATGGGAATGCTGAAAGTAAATTATTGGAACGCTTAACCAGATCTCTCTAAGAAACATGGCTCTCTGAGAAATATGGTGTGCGAAACCACAGCCTTAGTCAAACTATAACTTTGTAGATTTAATTTGTAATTGCCGCGATATGTCTCAACAACAAATGAGAATCAAATGACGTTTGGAAATAATACGCCAGAGCTACAAATGACTGCAAGCCATTTCTCACAACTATGACCGATGAATGCACAAAAGCAATTGTCCCTAGATGGACGAGCTTAGTTGTTCGTGCTAAGACACTTGGTATTTGTCAGTAATAAGCTGTGTCCTCGCTGCAAACTTTACATCATCTCCATTCTGTATCTGGTTCACACTTGCAACCTGCAATGTACAGTAAAGCCATGTATAATATATTTGATACTAATATTGCCAGAACATAATACAGTACCTTTATATTGCAGAATGTTCTTGGAGAGGTGAACCTGACATCAACTGGGAAAAATACAGATGGATCTGTTGCTGGCACCACAAATTCCATGGTACCGCTGTAGGATTCACAATAAGATATCAGAGTGGGGTAAAGATTAGGTTCATATGCAACCAATGATGCTTACGTTCTGTTGGTACTATCAATAAGGTCAATTGACCATTCCAATATTGCCTTTCTGGCATCATACCTGTTAATGGAAAACGGTTGCAGAACCCATATACAGAAGGCAAATTACAAAATACGAACATAAAGACCTGAACTATTACCTCCAGTCACCATCCACCTGATTCACTGTTGGCGGGTCTCTCAAAGCAGGCAAAGGTATTGAAATCACAACATTATGTAGCTCAAATCTTTGTAAAGCTTCATATTCAATGTTAACATAACATTCGCCACCAGAAACTGAAGGCCAGCAGTTAACTGATATGGAAATGGCAGTTTTAAAGTGTCAGACACTAGCCTATATAGGAACAGCTATGGGCTCGCATGGGCATTGAAAACTCATGCCTGAATAGGAGGTTGCATCTACTTACTGGTCAAAGGCACAAACGATTCCTCCTTGCTCTGCATGCGCCACTTTAAGATAACAGATGCTGAACCGGTTGGGAAAGGTCTGCTTGGATCTTTCAGTGCAAGTATATTTTCTCTAGAATATAAGTCCTTGTCGATATTAGGATGGGTTTTGAATTGCACCTCATCATTCCTGCCCGTCTCAACCTATTCGCAAGAAACATATTAAACAAAAGCATGCATAGAATAACAATATAAAGCATCAAGATCACCTGTACACGAATGAAAGCATCTTCTTTCCTCTGTGCAACCAATGACATGGTGCCTTGTACTTCCAAATCTTCGAGGCCAATATCTTTCCTTAATAATACCTTCACCTTCTCTTCTACTGTGATGGATACTGGCTCTGAAGAGGGAAGCACTGCTGCATTATTGCCCAAGCTTAGTGCTTGCACATCATCTACAATGACTTCCCCCTCTGCTTTTAGTGACTCAAGGAACTGATTAGCCTTCTGAGTCTTTCCTAGCTGCATACCACGTTTACCGGTGGCTGCACCACTAGTTGCAGATGTACGAGCTGTGGGAATTCACACCATCAGATGGGAACCAAGGTCATGATAGCATTCTAAAGGATTAAAATCACGGTACCTTTTGGCTTGCTAAATGGTTCCGCATCAATGCTCGGATTGAAAGCTCCATTGCTTCCAAAACCAGAGCCAGTAGATGAAATCTCACTTATTCCATTGTCAAAACGGATGGGAATTGGCAATCCACCACTTTTGTCACTTCTAAGCTTCTCAAACTGCAGGACATATACCATCCCAAAATTAAGCATCAGAAAAAGTGCATATATTCAGAAGAAATGATAGCACCACACTTATGACCTTGCTCTTATCAATTTCGTTGGCCTTGCGCTTCATAATATCCTTTGTCTCATTGATTTTGCTTTGAACCATAATTTGATGCATTTTCTCCTCATGACTGTCCATTTCCAGGTATTGTTTTGCTTGCGCAACTGTAATAGCTTCCTTAAGCCCCATTGATATAACTTCATCGAAGGCAAATATGAGCTCAAAAGCAACCTTAATAATTCCCTCCTCATCCAAACTGGGGCAATAATCAGGCACCTGGTAATGAAATACAGGGAATATAAATTTCTAATAACATGAACAAACAAGCAAGAAGTCTAGAAATGTCAGCAATTCAGGATACCAGCTTTGAAAGTAGCCGCAGTGTTTCGAGATCCTCGAGGATGTTGCTCTGCTTGTTTGTCACTAGCAATAAGAACAAGTTCTCCATTGGCTGATATACATACCGTACATTCTCCGTTTCGACATAAGTATGTTGCTTTCCAGTTCCCACCAGTTTTGGAAAAGCAGCAAGTAATCCTTCTATTCTAATCCTAGACATCTCCACAAACTGTCTAGAGACCAGGGCTGCAATGATATAGAAAATAATGAGTGACATGTTTTCTAAATCATATATAAAATGCACTACTAGAAGAAATGTGGGTGTCTGATCAATCAGATCTAGTTTACGGCCATATATCTTAATTTGACATTGAAGAAATCCAGTTCGCGGATGGTGAAAATGTCCATTTATTCGGGACGGGCAGATCCATTTAATTCCCAGACATAAAAAAAGACAACAACTCGAATCTCGCGTTCAGAGTAATTTGTACAACTAAACAAATGAGCTAACCTTTTCCAGTCTTGGTAATGACAGAGGCCGCAAGAACCACCTGCATAGAACAATGTAAAAAAGCAAATCAGACACGGCCAGCTATGGAGACCTCAAAGAGCAGAGGCGATGCATATTTCGTCAAATGAGCTGCGGAAAATTGTAACCCTTACCATGATTTCAGGATTCTGAGGCTGGCCCTTGCAGATCCAGGAGGTATATTGTGTTTAGCTAAGGTTGCTGTACTGCATAGGCGATCCGGAATGCATAGAACTGGTTTACGGTATGATAATTCACCTCAACAGCAGCGTCGGACCTATATTGCAGAAAAAGAAAAGGCGACTATTGTACCCTATTTGCCGTTGTCGGCAGAACACATTCCGGGAACGAAAACGATTACCGGCCACCAAACATTCGGCCCATAAGGTCATAGGCTCGATTCTCCCTCGAAATTTTGTAAGTTTAGTGGACAATATGCTCTCCTTAAGTTTTAAACTGCAGTTGAAATTGGCAATAGACATTACAAGTGAAAGAAGTTTAATCGAACAATCTGTAGCCAAAGAAACTAATGAATGACCTACTACAATGAGCATCAATTGTAAGTAGTTTCTTCTCATGTTGACCATATTCTCTCTAGGCTTTTTAATGAATTTTATTGCTTATGGAAACATAATCCAAAATGCTTTTGGCATTGTACCAGTGATGCAAGATTTGTTACGCCCCTTAGAAAGTGCCTAGAGACAGCCAACCGGAAAGTGCACCCTAGAGAATGAAAACTGCAACAATCTAGAGAAGCATCAAGTAGTGCCATATGAGCTCCGTATGCTGCAAAATGGACCGAAGAACAAAGCAGTTCACTGAAAACTGAATTATGATGCTTCCCAACACTCACAAGAAACATCTAATTCTGACCATATAATATTCCTAGCCATCAAGTTAAACCATCACCAAAAGTTCTCTTAAAGCACTTTCCAGTACTTACAAACGCAATGGAATAATACGGTACGTTTATAGATGAACGTCAAGAATACATCGCGCCTATAAAATGCCAGTCTCTCACTTTTGAAGGCATCACATAGGCCTATCAATAGATGTAGTATCATTAAGATGAAGCTAAACCTCCTAGAAGACCTTCCGACAAAGTTATCACGAAGTGCAACAACCACCTCGCATCAGGATACATCCCTTCTAACATCCCCATGCCCTTGATGACTAGGGATCTAATCCAAACCCAGCCTTTTTCATGGAGGGGCAAGCTACAAGCTTAGATCTCAATAGTCTATGCTGGATTCCTTAATCGGTCTATTCTAAAGCAAGCAATCCTTTAAAGCACGTGGATGATAATATATTATGAATAATTTGTGTTTGGCCATGATTTGAGTGTGGTTGCGTAGTACAAATAAGTAGTTGCGATTAGAATTGAATTAATGTTTATCGTCCATGCAGACCAAGAGGCCAATGGGACCCAATATAAGAAAGAGCACACAAAGCTCACTACTGTACAAGATTAAAAAAACCCCTGCCCCAAAGGGTTTTGAAGGAAAAACCTTGACAGTAATAAACTCTTCGATGAATCTGTACATCTGTACATATCAATGTGTTGAAAGCAAACATGATTAGGCACGTCGGTCAACAACCTTTATGATATAAAGTGCTAGCTCCATCATTACAAGCTTTTGCAAAAGCACATATAGTGTTTGATTAAGTGTAATCAGACACGCATATCATGCTCAGATAGTTGCATACGCTTGGCAAATCTAAAGAGTATGATATTCATCTTCAATCGCTCCCATTTGGCAATATTGACATATCCTACTGCCTATCTCAATTTTGAGATAGTGTGTACCAATGTGAATTGATGCAATTGCCATGTGCCTCTTCATGAGCAAATGTGCTATTAGGAATTGTTGTAGGCCAAGTGCAAGTATGAGTTATTCTGGATTTTTGTATATAATGTCTCAACCATATCCAAGGCACCGGCACTAGCACCAATCATGCTCCTTCGGAAGGATGTACTCTAATGCCCTTCCTTTCGAAGCTCAGTTCCCCTATCCAATGGTTGAATCCTCGATTCACGGACCATGCTACGAGCATAGAAAATCCGCCAGGCTACGAGAACTTACCAAACCACGAAGCGCCTGTGGGCTACCTGGTAGAATTCTAGTTATTCTATTGTTCGAGTAGGATAGAGACTTTGGAATAAAGATTCGACTTTGCCATATCGTCCAAAACATCAAAATTATTCTAGGGACCAAGGGACACAACCGGTTTTGCCAAAGAATGAAACACGGACGCTCCACCTAATAGTATGTGCATGCATGACCTAGGCATGCATGCATCTTAGAAGAGTTTTGGAAAAAGCTACTTCTCAGTGGTTTTGAGGAATTCTCTTCTGACATCAAGACCTCCCCAAAAAAAAAAAAACCCACCGCCTAGCGATGACACAGTGCAAGATTTTATGGCTGGCCTCGTGTATTTTGTTCCAAAACATTCAAATCTTGGACTATCATAGCTGCTAATATGCTCTAATTGATGTAAACCAGATTCAGCAATTGTATCTATGCAAGAAGACACTTTGAAAACATCATGAAAGAACTCTTTATCCTTCAAACATGTTGATTTACTTACTATATTGGCTGATTTCTAATGCTCCTCTCCATAGCTGCAACTTTCATAAGAGAAAGTTGTGTGATTGTCACTCGTGATTGTTACAGTCATCGACTCATTGATACCATAACTTTGTTGAAGGAGAAACAATCATTTGTCTTTACCGCTACACCCTACCACAAAAACTGCTAATAAGAGACCACGAGACTACCTAAAAAGGTACCCAACACTGGGTATTAGTTACTTGTATAATGTCTCAATGACTTAAAAGTGTGATGCATTCATTTTGGCCTCCAATGGCATTATCTTTATCTTATTGAATTTTTTAGTTAGTTCTGATAGAAAGAGCAAGGAAACAACACTCATTCTCGAAGTACCTAGTATATATACTTTGGCAGGTTCTAAAAGTGATAGGATACAACATGCTTATGCCTCATAATATTCTTCAAATTGTCGCAAGAAACTCTGTAGATCTTTTAAGCCATCAAAGGTTGGTAAGGGAATAGGAATACATACTTTATTATGAAGAGTTGGACCTACGAAATCTTGACCGAGAAAAGCCATTTGAGTAATCTCTATCAGGTGAAAGATCTCGGTAAGACTCGCAAAATGTTGACTGAATTCCTGGCCACCCAGACAACTTCATAGAAATGCCTACCATGGAGGGTGGGCAAGACCCCCATATCACTTACAGTGATCAATCCTCGAAACAAAAGTTCAATTGTCGTCATATTCACATTCTCCTGAAGAATGTTGAAATGCCTATAGCTTGCGATGCTCGCTATCAGATATTGATGTGTTCATAAACCGCTGAAATGGCATCCACCAAAGATTTCTGCACCTAACAGAAATTTATATTCTCCACAGAATTTAGAACGATATCAAACATTAGGTTGCTTCAGATTGCAAAGCAACATGTTCACCTCCATATGTAGCAAAATGACAAGGGGTTTCAGGGGGATTTGATATGGATGTGAAAATAACAATTCCTAAAACCATAGACCAGATATCCCTAAAACAATCGAATAAGTTGTTACAAAAAAAAATACAGATTCAAGATAAAAAAAATAATCGCATTAGCTCACTGGGTATATTGGTTAAAGTAGTCTTCGTTAGGACATTGAATTATTTTGGTAGAGGTTCAAGCATCCGTATTTCATATTTTAAAATCTTAGGCAAAGTCGTATAGAGGTTCGATATTCCCTCAAAACCTTTAGGCGAAATCGTATTTCATATTTTAAAATCATAGGCGCCTCCAATAATTTTTAAAATCATACGCGCCTCCAATCATAAATGACTATAAGCGAAACGAGAGGTGTTCAGGGGCCCCAACATACGATCTGGGTCATAGGATCGACGAATCCAACGACTGTGGTAGTCCAGGGTACACGACACATCTGTGATAAAGGTACTTTCTTCTCCATTTAGTCTTATTCACCGGTGCAATTTATTTGTTTAGAATTATAGAATGTATGTTTTTGAGAAGTTGCTACGAAATAATGAATATAGATAGCCAATGTGGCATTATCCAATTTTTCTTTGTGTTGATTGTTACATGCAAACTACACTATTATAACAATAACCTACATTCTCCAAGCTTCAGCATCATTGTAAGCTGCAGAGCTCTAGCTTAAACCTTACAATTATTTGAGCCAGACTAATTTATATTACGCTGCCAGACTCAAATACAATAATATTTCCTTAGCTGATGGCTTTATCCTTGCAATATGCTCCACCAATATACAACCCCCTAGATACATTTGAATATAAGCCTCCTCATCATCATGTAAATCCTCCATGGTTTTGCATGCCATACAGTATCTGAACTACTATTACTACTATTTGTGAGCCTTGAAGATGCGCCTTCCCAATGGGTTGGACATGGGATAAATAGCCTCATCTATTTTGAAGCACAGGAGGCATGAGCTCATCATCAACCTGCAAAACCAAACATGCCATGTGGTTAAGGAGCAGAACTAATTTAGGCTTCTAATGTTTGTAACATGAAATCTAGCTGCATTTCACGCCTTCTATAACATCAAAACTATTTTTCATCACTGCATTTTTGATGGAAGCATGTACTGCACTAACACTATGTATAAGAACATGGCAAGAGTTGAGTAAAAATTAATTGGTTTATCATATACCATTGGCACTGTTGTGTCACTTCCAGGAAGAGTTAATATCCATCCAGAATCCTCTACAAGTGTGAACATTCTTTCTAGGGCTTTCTTATTAAACCCCTTTCAAATTGTCTTTTTTAGGGTAAATCTATAATATATAAATAAACATAACAATGGCATCAATAGTTACAGAACCAGTGGAAAAATATGGGTTAACCATTACTTTATGATTAAGAATGCCTTGAATTACTAGCACGAATTTTGCAGCTTCAAGCTGGCCTTCTTTCACCAGATAATCTCCTATATAGTCTACTTTTTCAAGATATTTAGCAATGGACTGACCATCTCCCGATAACATCAACTTTGATGCTTGATTTGCTACCTAAATTTATCAACAGACATGATGGTAATAAAAACATCTAAGGAAAATCAAAGCTGATCATGTTTCACAAATTATACGAGTGACGTTACCAAATTTAGCCCTATTCGCACATCTTCATCCAGATCTTCATCCGCTTTCACAGTATTAGCGGCTTCAAAATGCTTTATGTATCTTTGTCTTTAACATGGAGGAATTGAATCTTAAAATGGATGCATCTTAATGTCAACATGCAACAAATCTATTTGTTGTATTATTCTATCAATTTGTCTCTGCCATTGCAGCATGATTATAAATATGTCCTTAATAGTCAAACAAAAAACAAGAAATATGAGGCTGGCAACACGACACATCTGTGATAAAGGTACTTTCTTTCCCATTTAGTCTTATTCATCGCATGCAATTTATTTGTTTAGAATTATAGAATGTATGTTCTCGAGAAGCTTAACCAATTATTGCTAAGAAATAATGAAAATAGATAGCCAATTTGGCATTATCCAATTTTGCTTTGTGTTGATTGTTACATGCAAAGTTCAAAGGAAAGAAAAGTTAAATGTGGTATGTGCATCTGAACAATTTCACATGGTATTATTTGAGCTTCAAAGATATCATTTCTTATAGCTTTGTTAAATGGTCGTTAACATTCCGAAGCTCATAGTAAAATATGTCAGGCTTAAACATGGTTTAGCATTATGTTGGAGATTCATTTTGTGGGCTTGGTTTATATGTATGCTTTAAGCAATTTGGAGTCTTCGATGACATTTTGGGAGTGTACTTGGAGCTTCCGGGAATGTATATGGAGCAAGAAAATGAAGGCAACGGTTTAGTAACCATATGCAATGCAAATTTTGGCGAACCAAATTTAAACAATAGATAGGGAAGTATTTTAAAGCACTAAAAATACAATAACTCATCAACAGCTTATGAAAGTGGTTGATGCCTCAATATGGCTCAGAGTCTACGTTATTATACTTAGTAGTATTGTATCTGCAAATATAATGTCCCAATCTCTGTAGTTTTTTATTTGTCTATGAACTAAAGTCATAGCATAACAGTGTTGCAAAGCATGGCTTAACACAACCTACAAACATTACAAACATGTCTTCATGCGAATGCACATTTAGATGATGACCATTCCTATACTATAATGACTATGCCTTTAAATTTAGCAAGGTCATATATATCTGCAACTTGAGGAATAGAATAGAATAGAATAGTTTTTGTAACGTCCACGGAGACCAATAGGTCATGGGACCCATACAATGGGCTAGTACAATCATTACTACTAGGATTAAACAAGGTGCTGCGCACGGAGGGTTGCCCTCCGGTGGCCCGAGAGTGTGTTTTCATGGTTTTTGTTTGATTGTATCGCGTTATGCCCTTTTTGTTGGGCTTGGATGCAAAGCATATGTCAGACATAGCAAAAGGCCAAACTCATTTCTATGGGTCAAACACAGTCCACAAGCACGATGCAAAATTTGACTATAAATAACGCTTTAATCTTACTGCAAGGTTTTTGGTTATCTGTAAAGCAACTTTCTTGCACTTTGTTCTTCTAGTCCAACCAATTTTTCCATCTCTTTTTCAAGTTCCAACATTTTCAACATTGATAACTCACATGCCCTTTGAGCCTTTTGATGTTTTTGCATCCTGGTAATTACATGAGTTTGTATCACTATTAGAAACTTTGCGAAGATGGCTCAATGGAGTTAACCCTTACTGTAACCAAAAGTTTACAACATTCAGTTTCTTTGCCCTCATAATGGCTCCAAAATCTTACTTGATTAAGAATCACACCTTTTTTTTTGCAAGTTCAGACCAAATATAGTTTGGTCAATGAGTATATTCTTACCAATGAGAAATTTTAGTCTTTTCCTTTCCCACAAATATTGCATTAGCTAATTTCCTACATGCTTGGTTTTTCATATTCAAAAGACTCAAGGCTAAAATAACATGTACATTTCTCGATGAAAGTAAACACTCTAATCATTCCTTTATACACATTACATAGTACATTTCATGATGCCATAATTTAAGGATAGTAAGTAACGAAACTTGGTGCACAGCCAAAAGGTGGCTTTGGCCATCAAAACTGGTCGTACATAGCATCCTACCTAAGAGCATATATGAAGTTGTTTTTAGGCCGCTCATCAACCTCTTCTCCTTTTCGCTTTTACTCGCAGGATATAATCTCCATGTTATGGACAATCTCCATGTTATGGCATCCAAGATCCAAAGCTAAAAATGCTAGCATTGCAAGCCCGGGTTGACATCCCAAGAATGAACATGCCTGTAACATGGAGACCACTTAGTCGTCCATTCTATGACGCGTGTCAAATATCCAAAAGCTAAAGCCAAAAATGTAAATAAAAAACCAAAATGCAAGTAGATGAAAATGAACTTGCCATGAAACAATATATAATTGGACAATGGAATAGAATGGAGACTAAGGGTTTTTTCGCTTACCAAAAATGTGCTCTCCAACAAAACAAAATCACATAGACCAAATCTCACGTGAGACCAAATCTCATAAATTTATGTGACTCGCCACAAAAGTCTACAAGAATCCAAATGCTTGTCCATGGATGCAACCTATATGATTTTAAAAGAAAAAAACTTTTAAAATGGTTTGCAAATCAATTCTGCTCCTTAGTAGTGCTAAATATAATTCCTTCTCGGTAGTGCGGCTCTGAGACGAGTCCCACTTTGGCAAGGGCAACATAGCATACAACCATTTCTGTTTTACTGTTCTAGCTTGCTTGCACAAAAAGAAGCATCTTAATATTCTGACCACCTGACCATGCAGACACAACAATTAGGAACCTAAAATACAAAAGAGTTACCTAACAAAAAAGGCCAAGACAAAGACACATAAAGCGTAAGCATTAAAAAAAAGATGTGATGTGACTTACAAGACGCCACAAAGAATCCTCCTGGAGATGTTGATGGATATCTCGTTGGCTGTCCAAAGGCATATATTGTGCCATGATAGCCCGTATTTCAGAATCCATGTAAGACTACAACAAAGGAGCATGTAAGCTCAAACCCGAAGCCTGTACTTATAGACCATATAGCCTACAATTCCCACCAATGCCAATCCAAAGAAATAGCACTATCACATCCTTTGTCGGCCGACTCTACATACAAAGAGCAATTTTACCTTCGATTGAAGTATGATAAGTGAGAACACAAAACAAGGATGATTTTTATTCATACATAGATTAAATATTATGAAAACCTCCTTACTAATGCAAGTATCATGCTCTCTAATATAAATGAGATCTCCATTGCATCGGCAATCAAAGCCACCCAATTATTTTTTTGCAGAGCATTCTTTGCACTTGCAAGCAAGACGCTCTTTGCACTCATCGATATCTACAAATCCACAAAGTTGTCACATTTCCTCCCCGCCATAAAGGTTCAAAAGATAGCCAATATCCTTTATGGTGTCTTATGGGAATTAAGGGTGCATTCTAAGTTAAGGCTTAAGCACTAAGGTCTATCTAGGCGTAACTAACAATATGGTAAACATAAGTTGTATTTTGAGTGACTAATGTTTTGTTGTCAATGTAAAGAACGTGAGACTTCAAATCTATATCATGGAAAAGTCGCCGCATACCAAATGGTGTAGATGACCATTCTTGTCGACCTTGTAGAATATATTTGATGGTAATAATCAAAGTCAAGTTGCCTCGATACATTTATCGAAAGGAGAGGCAAACCTTCTAGACTTGCAAATAGGATTAAGTTCTCCAAGGGTGATGCCTCCAAAATCAGAATTATGAAGCCATTAGCACACACGCCTAACATGTCTACATAGGGCAACTATCTCTAGAGAAGTAGTACAATATTCATCTGCACAACAGCCCATTATGATGTTCCCTTTGCAGGAATGATCAAAACTAAACTTACAACCCGTTAAGGAATTAGATTCATGATAAACAAACCTAGTTGAACAAGTATTAAAAGCAACATAAGTACAAATGTTTCATTCTGGATTTGGGGTAAAGATGGTTAAAGTGGGAGAATAAAGCAACAGGAAGGAGAACAAGAAGAGTTAAAGCGCTTTAGAGCTGCAATATATGTTAAGGGTTGTGATATGGTCTTGGCACACAACAGAGGTGTAAAAAGAAATAAAGACATAAGAGAAGAGCAAAAAGTTCAGAATATAGAGGAACCATAAGCATTGTGATAAAAAATATCATCTAAAGCAGATTATGTAGTAGTGTTTATGCACTGTTCCTGCAACATAGTGTTAGCACATGCTGCTATAAGCAAACCTCGGTTTTATTCCTATATCAGATAGACTAGCAAGTGAAGTTTCACATACCCTGGAGTGTGGTGGCATCCAGTACGAAAGATTTGCTTGTAGTGTCTGGTATATATGTAGCATTGTCTCTTGTTCAGTAGGGTAATCTATCCCCTTTGTAACATAATCGTGGTTAAAGAATAGTTGAAGTCGATTTGAAGTCCCATAATAGAAGAATGAGTATTAAAGCCTCTCACAATCCGGGTAACTTGGAAATCTATCCTCTGTTATAATCAAGAAATGCGTTTTGGTATGAACCTTAATTGTGTCATACTCCTTAATACCGCACTAGGAAAGAATCATATGTTTATGAAGGCGATTAAAACCTTTAAGAGTCACATCCGAGAGTCTAAGACCTCGCTCAACCTTTACAAATCCCAAATATGACATCCCGCTTAGAAATGTCAGAAATAGTAGAACCCTAAAGAAACCCCAAATTCTATTTAGCAAAATTAAGGATTTACCAAATATTATTCATTTACGTAATCAACTACCATAGCAATCTTGAATGTGTTACTCTCAAAATAGAGGAGAGTAATATTTTGCAACAAATTTCAACAATGAAGTGCTCCTACATGCCCCCGAAAAGTGATACCCTTTCTAGGGAGGATACTTTTGTTTTCTCTATGGAAACATATGCAAATATGAACATGAACTTAACAAAATCATATTACATTTGAAAGATGAAAGAAGCACCTTGCTTTAGCTCTAGTATAGGTGCTTCATATTTTTGCAATTGCTCCTATTCTACAACACAGACAGGCATGCTGGTAACATACTTGTAAAGAATGTAAAGAAGTGTAAAGATGAAGCAAGGCAGATGGACGCCCAGGCACAACCGCAGTCGGTGATATCAGAGAGTTGATCCCAATTGATCATGGGTTATGTTTGCCAGAGGAGCTTGAAGATCCATACTTTGAATGGCTTCATTGGCCTCAGGCGTCGATGTCATTTACTGAGGACGAACATGCATACATATCTAATTCAGATCCTTCATGCAGAAATGCTCAGGAAAGAGCTTTCCATGATTAGGGAAGCATGCTTACGAATGCTTATTCTTTCAACAGTATTTTTACAAAGAGCTGCAGCTGCAGGGCTTTGCCTTTCTGATATAGGCTCAATGATGAGTCATCAACTATATGGCATGGATGAGGAGAAGAGTGAATTGGAGACAGTCTGCATGTTAGATAAGTTAAAAGTGGACGAGGACCTCTTGCAATATGATGAGGATTGCCCGATATGGCGTAAAGCTCGAGGAACATATTGTAGACCGATACAATTTGACATGGATCACGAGGAGCCATACATTATGCCCGATAGCCAAAGACCATGTTAGATCTCCTATGCAAAGATCTTTCTCGCCATTATGCAGCTCCTCAGTATCATCGCGGCAAAGGAAAAAATACCTGTGATATTGCAATACATCTTCAAGAAAGCGGCTCCAAGGGAAGCGTCCAAGTTATTGCCAAGATCCCAACATCTGCTGAAACACAAGTTCATAACAACTATCATTAAAGCAAAGGCCAAGAACCTAAACTTAGGCAAAATTTCAAAAACGAGGGCAAACGTGGGTGCTTCTTCGTCAATAGCAATGTACAAATGCCGTAAGCAGATCTTTTAGACATTCCTCCAAATCTCCTCAAGGCCTCTGGATTGATTATGGAGCTACAAAGCAGTACCATCGCCACAACACCTAAGTAGCTTGTTTCCATAGTCCGCCGAGCAACAAAAGAAATGACCGCCAATTTATCACCAATAATGGGTTTTTAGCAAGTATTGGCATATTCCGTATGTACTAGCATATACGTGGAATATGCCATAAACCCACATACACAAGGGTTTGCCCCTTTAGGGGCAACCCAAAACTCCTCCGAAAAGGTTTTCAATGGAAAAACCTTTGCAAGAATGATGATACTAGACAAACCGGAGATAATGACTCACCGAGGGCTCGGTAATTGCGGGCGCTTATCTAGAACCTCAAGTATGTATAATGCCAAGTCATGCACGATGGTGCTCGAGAAGTTGTGGAAGCGTGGAATGGAATGCTAAGGTCAAAAAATGATTCCTGACTATCTCAAAAGCGGGGCAACCTTCGTAAGAGTATGGCTTTCATCTTCAATAACCTATAACCGGCAACAGCACATAGTCTCGCTTCCAGCGCAATTGCGGCCGCTCCCATCTACCTTGCCTCAATCCAGTGCTGTGGGACCCCGTGCGAAATGATGCAATAGCTACAAGCTTGTTCCCGGACAATGAAGCAAGCAAATAAGCTTGGGGCCCCGGTGCCAAGGTGGGATTTATGTTTGCATGATAATGACCGCCACTTGGGCCAAAGTAACTGCGTCCCATATCTTTTGAGAAAAACGACCATTGAGATATTGTTGCAAAAGCTCAAGATCAGAACTGGCAAGCATCAGGCAGTGCTCTGGTTGCACAGCCCAACGGGCAAACCATGTAGTGCAATGAAACCTACAACAAATTGTACCTTGAGGGAAACCTACAACAAATTGTATTTATGCCCGGCAACGCGGACACCCGTTACTAGTAACTAATAGTACTAGTTAGTCACAGTCCCATCTTTTCAATATAAGATTATACTGAGCATGTATTAGTGCTACATAGGTTGGAAGTAATTTAGCACTTGATATACACATGTTATTACTAGTATCTAGCACGAACTAACCTAACTAGTAAAACAACAAAATTATCACTAAATGGCACGACTTAGCATGCATTTAATAAGAACCACAACAAAAAATGAAAATAGTACCTGGCTCACATCAAGATAATGTGTTGGATGCTTGGGATGCTTTCCTCTTCCAGATCTAACATCTTTGGCATTTGGAAATACTCTGGTTTGATAAGTCCAATAAGAAACAACAAATCTATTACTTCTTCGCTAAGGCAATCCTTTCTTTTCTTCTATCCTTCAAGTACCCATTTACATTTTCCTTGCTCAACTGAAATTCTGTGCTTCCTAGCTATCGACACATTTCTAGGATGTATACCTAGAGCCTTAGTATAGCATCTTTTCTTGCCATGCTGAATCTGCCCAATTGACATAGAGAGTGTTGCCCTTTTTGCTGTAAGCTTGTCATTGTTGCATGACGATTTCACAAGTTGCATAGAATCCTTTAGACTGGATACTATTTCAGTGTGAACTTGCCTCTCTCTATCTGTCTGTAACCTTCCTAAATATGTATTAACTTTTACAACATCCCACACTTTTTGCTAGGAAATTAGTTCTCTTGTCATTAATACATATCTCAAATTTGCCTCCACTTTAACAACCTTCGTACTAATTTGGGAGACATAGGGGACAAAAAATACATGTCACACTAGTGTGCTTGGACCCGTATGTCTATCGGCCTTATGATGGATAATGCTCATTGTCATGGTTCTCTATCTCAGGGGCATATGCTTACACAGTCTTATAGTTTATTTATTTTTTATTTTTATGAGAGTAAGAGCTGGTTTTGTTATTAATATAAAAATTCAAGTACAAAGCAGAATCCATGCTTTTAAAATCCAAAATGGAGTGGAATGATGAGTAAAATTTGAAGCACCATAGGTCTTTAACATTCGAAGCAGCATCCCACCAATATCAGAGCGAAATGATATCTGTTAGCAAGCTGTCACCTTAGATCTCAAATCCTGTTCACAGTATAAACAATCAAAGTAGTGAAACAAGATAAAAATTTAGATAAGAGCACACTAATATAGACAATCCGGAATGAAAAGAGGACGAAAAAGTTAGATCAACCAACGAAGGTTCCATGGTGAAATCAAAGGACTATGACTCTGCAAAGAAGATAGAGTTGAAGTAGGCATTGAAGGGATCTGTTGTTCCAAAGGTATAGGACTTGGCTGACCAACTGTTATTGTAGAATGTATCAACATCCCCCAAGAGTAAAAGCAGTGATCCATAGACATCTGCAAGTTGCTTGTAGTCATAGTACATCGATCTATATCTTGATAGCTGCCTTTCAGTTAAACTAAAGTGATTGCTGATCAGAAACGACCATAAGCAATGGTTTGATCATGATAGATTAGCTTAGGAACTATCAGAGCAGTGGAGAAATATACATGAGAGCTCACTAAGACTGAGTTTGCAATTATAGTTCTACCAGCAACGGATAGAGTAGTCCTATAGTTATTAAGCTTCTTCTTGATTCTAGAAAAAATAGGATTCCATAGACCTTTGATACTATGATTCAGAGATAGAGGCATACCCAAAAATTTAGTAGCTTGAAGAGGGGAAAGAACTTTAATACCAGCCAAACTTTGATGACTAGTATCTCCAACTATCAAGCTCTTGTCAATGTTAAGGTGGATACCAGAAGCAGCTGAGAATTGCATAAGAATTTTCAGAAAGAACTAAATATTTAATATATCAGCATCAAGAAAGGAAAAAGGGTCATCAGCGTATTGAAGAATACTAAGAGATTCATTGGAATCAGGAAGATGAAGACCTTTAATAAGACCAAGATTCTGATAATGAGAAAATAGCTTTAGTAACAACTCAGCTGCAACTAGAAAAAGATAAAGAGCAAGAAGGCAACCTTGCCTAACACCACAAGTAAGGGGGAAGAATCCAGATGGAGAATCGTTAATAAGAACAACTGAGTTAGATCTAGAATTTAGACCATAAATGAGATTTCTTAGCTTGAGAAGGAAACAAAGCTTAGACATAGCAACATCAAGAAAATCCCATCTCACTAAATCAAAAGCTCTTTTAAAATCTAGTTTAAGAAGAACACAATTCTGCTTAGAGATTCTATTCCAATGGAGACCCTCCATATCAGCCACATAATTATCTAGAATGTATCTCTTGGAAAGAAAAGCAAATTGATTTAGGCTGATATTCTTCTGGAGATAATTCTTATATTTAGATTCAATGATTTTAGCACAGAGCTTATAAGTAATGTTTGTTAAAGAGATAGATCTCCAGTCTTGAAGATTGATAGGATGATCAATCTTGGGAATCAAGGAGATGAAACCACTAGAAATAGAAGGATGCAAATGCTCGGCACTCCAGAAGGCATATACAAGAGAAGTAAGATCATTTTTAAGAATACCCCAGAATTTAACATAGAATTCAGCATGAAGGCCATCTGGATTAGGGGACTCCTCTTGCTGAAACTATTAAGAATGTTAAGGATTTCATCTTGTGAAGGCATAGAGATCATTGAGCAATCCATAGAATCAGAGGTAGAAGGAAGAATAGTATCAATGAGAGACTTAGAAGCATTAGCGTTCTAGAGATCATTGGAAGGAATAGGCTTACCCTGAAAGAGATCCTTAAATTTAGCATGAAAAGTGTTAGCAATATCCCTTTGAGTGGTATGGGTGCAGCCAGTCTCATCCACAACCTCAGTAATGGAGTTCCTCAACAATCTACTTTTTGCAACCCTAAAGAAGAACTTTGTACTACCAGAATCCATATCATTTGTATACTTGATTTTGCATCTAATAGCAGCACTTTTTGCCTCCATTTCTTCAATATTTCTGATTCTCCTCTCTAAAATATCTTCTCCCAACTGCAAATTTGAGTTACAGGGATCATTTTGAAGCAGAGACCTAATTTCCTTTATATACATCAGAAGTTGATCCTTTTCCATACGACATTATTCATGCTTAGACTTAGACCAATTCTTGATCCAATCCTTAATTTTTTTTATCTTAGAGTAGAATTTTTTCATAGATAAGGAACTATTGTCCAATCTGTTGCTTTCTTCCAGATCCTTATAGAAATTCCTGAATTGGGAACAAAACTATTGTCAAGAAGAGAAACATTCAATTTATAAGGAATGTTTCCAATTCTCTGTATTTGAGTGATCTGAGAGGTACTGATGATCAGATATAGAGGTACCTTCATCACTAGTAACAAAACTATTTCCCACATAGCAGAAGAGGGATTGGAGACATAAAATCTATCAAGAGTACAATAAACTCTTGCCTTATCCTTCTTCTTATTAGACCAACTGAAGGGTGAAGTAGAAGAGGGAATATAAATAAGTCTATTATTAGAGATAAGATCTCAATTCAATTTTTCAATTCTTGTCATATTAATCTTATTTCCCAATTTGAGATCCCAAGAAGAAGTATTATTGAAATCTCCAGCCACAATCCAGTTATCAATACTTTGGGAGATAAGCCAATTGTTTATTTCAATCCAAATAGACTCTCTATCTTTAGGATTGGTGGGAGCATAAATGTTGATAATCCCAAATGAAGAATTAGACACAGATAAAGTAATAGATTGCCACATCTTGGAAGGACTATTGTAAAAATTGTAATGATTAATCTTTTTTTTCAAATTATTGCTCCTTAATTCCTCTCACATTCCAAGAGAAAACCTTCATTGGAACAACAGAAGGAATGGGAAAGAGGGTTGAGAAACTATTTTTTGGCTCTTCTAGATTTCCTTTTACTATTTTTGCTTCTTGTATTTTGAGCAAGAGTTTTATTCAAGCCAGAGAAAATAAGGCCTTTATTGATATTGCTATCATTTTTCCTAGCACTTTTTTTAAATGATTTTGATCAGCCTTAGACTCAACATGAGAGCTTCCCATAAGATAATCCCCCTTGTCCCAATTTTCTTTATCACTTCTATATCCCTCACTATCACTTGAATTCAAGAATCCCCCAGGAGAAAATTTAAATATTATGTTATTTTTAGAATTAATCAAAGAGGAAACGTTCACTTGCCTGATATCTTCTTTTTCTTGAAGCTCCTTTCTTTCAGATGTAGTCATTCACTTGGTTAAGCCAATTTCCAATGAAGATCCAACATCCTGCTGCCTTTGCAAAAGTTGACTGACACCTTCTTGCAGAGAGGCCATCTGATCTGCAAACTTGTATGAACTCTTGGGAGAACATATGGAACTTTGCACCATAGGAGAGTCCAAGTCAATCGGAGAAGGCAGAGAGACAGAAGTCAGAAGGGGAGGAATATCTGACTGGGTTTTTTGGATGGGAAGGGCTATAGTAGGAACTATAATGTGAGTTAGATCACAGGGTGTGCTCTTATCCAAACCAACATCCATCTCACCATTAAGGTTAGATAATGCCTGGAGCCTTTGGAATTTGCTGAGGCTCTGTTGCTGGCAGATTGAAGTTTGAAAACTTCTGAATAGAAGATTCCTTCAAGGAAGCATAAACATAAACATCAGCACTAGCAATAACAACACAATCAGCTACTTCAAAGGGTAGTACCATCTATCCATCCATAGATCCATCATAGACATCAATCATCATCATCACATGAGCCCCTACCCCAGGCTCAAGACTTGTGGGGAAAGTAGACTGATGTTAGGGTCTCAGGATAGAGCAGACCGAATTATGGCAATGACTTGGGATGGCAATAGACAATGGCTAGGGTTGACCACTCCATCCATCCCTCATGTGCATACCTTCCAGATAGGTTAAATCAGTCTTTATCATGATTGTAACTTGCCGGAGATGTAATCCCATGGTATCACCCAACGGGACTACTCAGGGTTGCATCTCCCCAGTCCGATGAGATAGGAGGGGTTGCATCTCCCCCTCCCGGAGTGCGGTGGCTCTATGGGCAGTGGCGACACACGTCCGTACTCGACTGAACTCCCTAAAACAAGATCCAGGTCGACACCTGCAGCTCTTGAGAGTCAGGGCGACACCTTTGACCCAAAAAGTGTCGAACTCATACCCGGCCCACATGAAGTGACTGACTATAAGCCTAGCCCGCTATGGGTCTCCAGTAGCAGGGACCTCCCTCCACTTTGCCACTGACCCCATTATATGGTGCTCAGTCACTCCATAGCCTCCGTAGCCAGGTGGACTCTTTGTACAGGCCGCATATAATAGGAACTAAAGGGTCTAAAATAGAAGCATCATCTAAACAAGGCTACTAGGTCTCTAATCCCCTTCCCAATACAAGAGGAGCAAACATGATCAACCATCATCATATATCCACATAACATGAATAAGCATAAAAATGGTTGGGGATTCCAAGGGGGAAAATGAAGATGGTGGGATAAACATTTTTTTTTTTTTTTTAAATTAAAGTAGAAATTTATAGTTAGCTCAAATATGATGCACATGAGGTTGCCAACATAATGGCCAATATATGATATCCCAGAATATGCAATGATGGCAAGTGCCATGTATTGATATATCTCAAAAAATGGCCATGATATGGTAAAATGTAGATGACAATTTGTCAGACATGGCATAAACCATAGGGTTGTGCCTGTTTGAAGGTTTCAGATGAATAAACTAGGTTGTTCTTGTAGGAATATGGCAAATAACAAATAGTCATTTGATTAAACAAAATTGATGAAGTTGACATTAACATGTGGAATATGGGAATTTCACTTTTGGACTCTAAAATTGGAGTTGACTTATGGTTGCATTATGGCATTTATACTCACGTTTTGGAAAAAAGCATGTGCTCCTTATATGCAAGTTGCCATTTGCTTAAAAGGCTTTATTGCATGCACATGCATGGCATATTTTTAGCTCTTGAACAATCTTACGACTTGAAAAAAAGAGAGGGCTAAAGATGACGAAGGAAAAAAGGTAAATGTTAAATGTATTCTAACAAAAAAAGACAAAGTATGCATTCGAAAGTGAATTCTGTTAGGGTTTCCACATGCTAACCAGTTAGGGTTCCATCCAAGAAGCATTTGCAAAGAACGGCGGCAGATGCACTTGTACAAGCAGTCCGTCAAGATAACAAAAAGGAAAAACTATACAAGGTATTATGCTATTTCAAGATTCTAGAAAAATAACTGGAGGTTTAAGGACACTAGTGTGAAGTGTGCAGCATGAGATTTTAGGTACACGCTTCTATGCTACATAAATATGGCCGGATGCAAACATGCAAGGGGCTTTAGTTTTAGCTCCGGCTTTGTTGGCAGCGGATGTAATGTCTAAAATGCTAGTCTGTTCATAGGAATGGGCAGGAAGAAAGGAGACTTAAACATGGCCGCTAGGAAAAGAGCAAGAAGACTTTTGAATTTAGGAGGGCTGTAAAAGGGCCAAATGCAGATAAATCTGAGGATAGAGCCAATGCTGAAAAAGATGTGAATGATGTAAGCAAGAAGAAGGGAACAGAGACTAGATTTGCTGAAGGACATGATAAGCAAGATGCAAAAATTAGTGACGTTCAGGAAAAGCAAACAAAAAAATGGGGCTGATCCTAAGGAAGAAGCAATAAATGCAACAAAGAAGCAACAAACGAGAATTCTTCCTGGAGGGCAACGAATTCAGGTTTATCTTTGGATTCATAATGCAATTTGGGTTACTGAATAGCTTAGATGCTTATTAAAAATTCGTTGGTGCTTTGAAGCATAATTTTTGAGCTAATTGCTGAAAAATGAACATAACACAGCTAGGATGTGTAATAAATTCAGAGGTAGAGTAATAACCTAAGGGGCAGGAATATCTTGTGGCATTGCAAATATGGGTATGAACTTGTGATGTATTGGAGACCTTTGGTGTATAACCAGTGCATCTGCTGTAAGTAACAAAAGAAAGTAAAATAAAAGGGCTATGACTAATATATGCCTAGATCTATGCATTTGGAAGCCAGCAAGAAAAGGCTTGTTATTACAAGCATGTTATGAAATATTGAGCTTAATCCATGTGTTTACATTTTGAAATAGCTTAGAATGGCTACGTTTTAGCTCTTGGATAGTTCTAATATCTGCAGATCTAAACTGTAATATGCTGGTTGTGCATGAATAGATAACTGAAATATGTTGATTGTTTGGAGGACAAGTGCTTGACATGGTCTATGTAACATGATATGCTGAAGTTTAATTTAGATCCTTTCTTGCATAAAGTAAAGCATGGGGACTCCCCACGGGGACTCCCGAGGCCATTTGGAGATATAGCAATTTTGTGCTAATAGCTCTAATCATTTTGGTAGTCTAGAAATTACACATGTTAACATGTGTTTGACAGTGTATATGCGGGTGAACTGAAGACATAAATAGATCTTTAAATTATGGAAAAAGAAGGTAAAGGATATGGGGCCTATAAATATAATGTTAGCCAGTTGTGCAAGGTAAGGAAACTGTCATGTGCATCTATGCAAAGGCCTAAAGAAGGTTTGATATGCCATTGAAATTCTGTACATATGTGATCCCAATAAGTTCTGTAACATACTTTTGTGTTGATTCATCTTTATGGCATGGTGAAGGGGATAACCCAAGATACCTACTGCTTACCTGTTAGTAGCTTAGGCTTTTACCCTATCTAAGGCTAACTGTCCTCTGGTTCTACTGCAGGTAACCAGGTTTCTTGCTCCATGCTTTGATGGATTGCTCTTTACATTTTCAAATTTGATGTACAAGACTTCAAGTAAGCACGTTCCAAAAAGAAAATGGGAAATATTTACATTGAATATAGTCTCTCGCTGAATGAAATTGTCAATCTTGAAACTTATGTGTTATTTAATGTTTTGAATATGGAAAATCATTTAATATTGATATCCGTGGGATACATGTGTCTACGCTTAACTTCTAGTTTAAGCCTTTCATGCATGCCAATATTAGAAACGTAAATTAATTCCAAGGTGTTATTTGAAATTGACATTATGCGCTCATTTTGACATGTTCCAGCTTATGATGTATAATGATAAAATTAAAGTTCTTGAATCTAGTCTTGGCCTAGGTAATCTGTACTCTGTAAGTTGTCCTAGGGTCTGCTAATTGCGTAACTTGGTATTCCCGCAAGGAGTACTAAGGATGAAAGTCTGTTATCGATTTTTAAAGGGTTTTTTTTTTTTTTTTTTTTTGAAGGACGACAAGCTTTTATTCACCAACTAAAAACTAGAGCAACATAAAATGCAAAGACAGATTATAACCCCAAAGGGACAAACCGATCCAAATGAGCACAACCACCGCCTATGCAAAAGAATGAATCTAAAGGTAAGTATGCCGATCGAAGATTTCTTCTCTTGATCAAGAGAAGAACAATTGTAAGCCATAACAATTTTATTTTGCTTCCATCAAGAACAATCTCATCCGCAAAGATTCACGCCCTTAAAGATAAAATGTTCTTCTTCTCTTCCGTGATTGACCATAAAAGCCAGCCACATGCGGTGATGAAAAGCTCAAGTTTCCAAAGTTTGGGCCAAGCATCAGATAGATAGCAAGCAAAATTTGCTGGCTAGATCGAGACGCGTCAAATAAGGTCAACAACCAAGACCATGCCCGCCAAGCCGCCACACAAGAAAAACAATGCTCCATACTCTCAACCCTTTGTCGGCATAAAGGATGTAGATTCAAAATCCGACATCCATTTTATGGACTAACCTCGCTGACTCGAGGCATCTATGGATCACTTGCCACCACAAAACTACTACTTTGGGATCAAGCAGCCTTATCCCATACCCATATCCAAACACTTCCCCATTGTGGCTGAGGGACCTGAAGATGCCACCTATTAGATGGAGGCAGGATTTCAGAATGCAAAAGCAATTTATACATAGAAGACACAAACCGCCCTGGCTGGATACCCTGATGGCAGGACCAGAATCTTGTGGCAACAATGCAGCAATATGATTCCAGATTACTCTATCCCATCTGTACAACAAGAACTTTGTTCTAAATGCTTCCCATGACATGAGATGACCAGACTCATACCAAGCTGCAATAGTGCTTATACCAGCTGCTATCCATCGTCATTGTGTCTTTGGATGAACAACCTCATTTAGAGGCACATTCTCTGGAGTGTCCTGCAAAGGAATCCACCAGCATGGAGTGGACAACTGAAGACATGCCTCAGGATTAACATGGAAAAGAGACCTGACAGTGTCCCAAGCAGCAAGCAACCCCTTTAGAAAGGGAGAAGCATTAGGATACGGATGCATATGATAAAGCAAAGCCCAAGGAAGGAGGGGCTTAATGGTGGCCTTATGAAATGGGAGACAATGCTGAATCGACTGCACCAACAACCTCAGACCAGGAGAATCATCCTTACCAATGAAAATCCTCCAAATAAACTTTGATATCATCACCTTGCTTTGGAGGTGAAAATCCAACATACCAAGACCACCAGCTGCCTTAGGCCTAATGCATTTCGCCCAAGCTACCTTGACCACCGCTCCTAACTCATTTTCACCCCAAATAAAATTTCTGACGATATGCACAATCTCCTCCATCTTACATTGGAGCTAATAGAGCGCACGCCATGTAGACATGAGTATTACTAAGAACACATTTAGCCACAAGATTCTACCGAATGGACAAGGTTTAGTCAGATTCCACCAAAACAAGTGCTTCGCAACCCACTAATGATTTCATCCCAAGCATCTGGAAGTAGACGCGAATTCCAACCGATACCAAGCGCCTTTGTGGTATTGCCATGCGTAAGAATCTTCCATGGATAGTCCAAAATACGGGAGGGATGGGACCGCCCAACGCCCACAAAGTCGTACATTTTTGCCACCCTACAAGAACTCCCCGATGCTAAGGAGAATGTGTCTAATAATAGCTTAGCATCACGAAGATTCTCAAAATTTCTAATTAGGAACAAAAAGTGTCATCGGCATATTGGTTACATACCTCTTGAGAACCATCGCCCATTGGGAGGCCTTGAATAACGCCCATCTTGGGTAGCCACAGAGAAGAGCCGATAATACTTGCCCCAATTGTGAAAAAGCAAGGGTGCTAAGGGACAACCTTGCCGTCAATTCCTCTACCCACTACAAAAATATCGATGGCTCGCCTCGAAAAGGACACTAGATCCGGGCCGATGTATGGAGCTTCATGACATTCTTTGTGAATGACTCCCCAAACCCAAGTGCAAGAAGACACTTCTCCAAGATCCCAATCAACACTATCGTAAGCTTTAGCAAAATCAAGCTTAAGATACATCGCTTCTATGGCCCCAGAATCCCGCCCAATATATTCCTTCATATGCGTGACCATGTTGTTGAGAATACAACGATGAGGAGAAAGCCGATTGTGTTGACGAGATAAAGCGCCGCCTAAGATGTCTCCGGACTCTTTCAGCCAATGTCTTAGCAAAGATCTTGTACACGAGGAAAGCAATGTAATAGGTCGCCACGGAAATAGTCTTGGGTTCCTTGCTCTTCTGAATGAGAGAGATACAACCCAGATTCAAAATCTTATCAAGGCTCCTAAATCTTTGAAACTCACAAAAGGCATCATATATGTCATCCTCCAACCAGTCCCAAAGACTTCTGAAAGAATTCAATAGGAAAGCCATCAAGACCGGGGCATTTGTCCCTTTTCAAGAGAGCCGCAAATGCTTAAGTCCTTCTTCACGATATTGAACTCAAGAAGCAACCTCTGCTCTTCAGAAACAATGCGACGACCTTAGTCAACACGGCCAATTGCATGTCCTTCCGAAGGGCAATGGGTGTCGATGCAAAGAAAGAAGAAAAAGTGATGATGAAGATATCGCTTAAGATTCACCGGACGGAGATAAGAGCTTATCCGGCAACACCAAAGAATGTATAGAAGTGGCGAGTTTCCTTCTTCTTGTAGCCGCAAAAAAGAACCGGGTACATCTATCTCTGTCCTTGAACCACTGCAATGGGATAGACAATTGTCCTATGCCATTGATGTACAAGAGGAGTAGGATCACAAAAAAGGGTAGGAAAATTTCTCCCTTCTCAAGCATGTAAAGGTATTAGGGGTGTTGGTTAGAGGACTGTCAAGACCTACAAAAAGTAAGGTCGATTGTGCTACCTAGAACTCCCAGAGTTCCCCTCAACCTTGAGTTCCCAGAACTCCACACGCACAATTGCACTAACCCCTAGGATTAGTTTGAAGCCCAGCTTCAATAGTTCTTATCAAAAGAACTAATACTGCTACTGCAGTATTGCTCAACACTAGAGCAAGAACGCAAACAATGGATAATTCTAAAGCAACACAAAAAGCTTGTGGAATAATCCCAATATGGTCAAAACTTTAGACTGAAAGCACAAAATTAAAATCCCGCCAAGCTGCTCCAAGAGAAAAAGATTCCTCCAAAACGCATCCTAAACTCTTTTATAGAGACACTAAGGCTAAGATTACCCTGAGAAAAAGCAGTGGGCCTTTGTCTCACTCAAAATAGTCCATCTAATTTCCTGATCTGGGCCTTTTCTCCAAATTCGGCCGACTTGTATCAGGTCGCGATGAACACAAGGAATTTTTCCTTTTAAAACTCAAGGCCAATCGGGTGTTGCCACCTCAACCCCCTCAACCCAATGGTTAAGTGATTTTTAAAGGTCCTTTAACATTTAATTAAATGTTCACTTTAACATACGAAACTTGCGCCACAATAAATTAACCAAGAATGCCCCTAGGCAGTTTCCCACCCTTGGAATGTTCCCAGGCCACCCAGTGGCACTTCCAGGGTCAATTTCCCATCCCAAAGCCTGCAAGCACGACTTGCCCTTAGACTGTAACAGTTTCCTTCCCTCCTCTTAGGAACTTGTCCTCAAGGTCTAGAGTTTTAAATGAGAAAAACGTTGCACAAACTCATCCGTCTCCCAAGTGGCATCCGCGGGAGACTGGCCTCACCACAAGACCAGATATTCACGAATATCTACTGCGTAACTATCGAACACGAGTATCTAGAATCCGTTCGGGTGTTATGGCGGAGTTCAACACTAGCAGTATACTCTCAGGACTAACAACATTGTCTGTATCTAGTATAGCTCGCTTAACCTGGCTTACATGAAATACATGATGGATCCCAATATCCTGCGGTAACGCCAACTCATGTGCTGTGGTACCTAATCTTTTAACAATCTTAAAAGGTCCATCATCCTCGTCCTTTAACCAATGCTTTAAGGGTGTTGATTCGTAATAAGGAAGGATACACAATCCTCAAAAACACACAGTCACCCTCCTCATAGGTAACATCACATCTACGCTTATTAGCATAAACTTGAGTGCGATCTTGCGCTCTATGCAAGTTTTGTCGACATTGACGCAAAATTGCATTAATGTCATCCAACATATTCACGATAGTATCCATCTTTAGATACTTATGCATACCGGCATAAGTTCTGGGATTTTGCCCCATCATAGCGACAAAGGGAGTCATCTTAATCCCCATATGATGGCTGTTGTTAAATGCAAACTCTAGGTAAGGCAAATACTCCTCCCAACGAGTTTGACGTTCATGGAAAAAACTTCTCAATATATTCTCCAAGCACGGTTTGGCCATCCATTTGTGGGTGGTTACCACTACTCATTCTCAATCGCACCTTGAGACCTTTCATAAGGTCCCAAAAGTGACCCGTAAACTTGGTATACCTGTCACTTATGATAGATAAGACAACCCAAAAATAGGGAAAACATATCTCACATATGCAGTTCCTACATCTGGACTGGTAGCATCTCCCTTTAAGGCCATAAATTTGGCGTACTTAGTTAGACAATCAGCAATTACCCATACATGAGTGTTTTGTCTTGTGGATCTAGGCAAAGCGACTATAAAGTCCATACTTATACACTCCCATCTTTGCAATGGTATAGGTAAAGGTTGCAATAGTCCCAGATACGACCATGGTCAGCTTTAATAGCTTGACATGTCGAACAATGTGAAACCAAGTCCCTGACTCGTTCCTTCATGTCTGGCCAATAGTAGTGGCGCTTGACCAACTCATAGGCCCGGGGGATTCACACAGAAGACCCGTATAAACCTAGTGAGTGTGTGGAAGGGGGTTTTTTCTCGATGTTTTCGTACGTATACTAGGGGTTTAAATCCCCCTCTTACTGACATTCTAGTGTATTTTCTCCACGGAAGGGGTGTTTTTCCAACACTTTTGCGTACGTATATAGGGGCGTTTCTTCTTACCTTAAGCACGCAGGTGGCATATGCTCATGTGATAAAGGTGAATCCCCCGGGCTCATAGGTCTTCCACTCACCTCCATCCCCAGCTTGTGGGGTTTCATGATGGTCACGCAATATCAATTCTCGAAGATTAGCATGCAATGGTACATAAATCCTTGCTTTATAAAAGTACAACCCATCTTGTTCAGTCCACCAATCCCCAGATTTGGTTACTGCGGGTTGTTGCTTATCTTCTTGATATGCCTCTTCAATCCTTTGTAAGAGATCATTCTTCCCTTCCATCAAAGTATTCAAATGCTTAATCCTGGATAAGGCATCCGCAACTGGATTATTCTTTCGGAGTATGCTCAATACTAAAATGGAACTCATGCAAAAAGTCAAGCCACCTAGCTTGCCTAGGGCTAATTTCAGCTTGGCTTTGCAAGAATCTCAAAGGCTTATGGTCAGTATATACCACAAACTTGCGCGGCTTTTTACTGGTACCACATCTCAAGTAGTGCCGCCATGTCTTCAATGCATGAACTATAGCCAATAGTTCTTGCTCATATGTTGCATAATTCCATTCCGCTTGATTAAGCTTATGGCTTTCATATGCAATAACACGATCTTGTTGCATAAGCACAGCTCCCAGAGCTTGCCCACAAGCATCCGTGTATACCTCAAACAATGAGTCGTTTGAGGTATACACGGATGCTTGTGGGCAAGCTCTGGGTGCTGGACAACTCACCAAAAGACTTTTGATCCTTTCAAAGGTCTCTTGTTGAGCTTGATCCCACACATACTCTTGATCTTTTCTTAAAAGATCGGTGAGCGGGGCTACTACCTTAGAAAACTTAGGCACAAATTTTTGGTAGTAGGTAGCCAACCCAAGAAAACTTCTCAACTCATGAACATTCTCAGGTTGAATCCATTCTTGTACTGCTCGTACTTTGCTAGGGTCCGGAGACACTGCCTTCCCCCACATGATGTAACCTAAATAAGCAACCCTTTGCTTGAGGAAATCACATTTAGAAATTTGGGCATACAACTTATTGGCTCGCAACACTTTAAGCACTTGCTCTAGATGCTGAAAGTGTTCTTCCAATGAGTTCGAGTATACACGTATATCATCCAAGAATACTTCAACTGATTTGTCTAAATAATCAGCGAATACTCGATTCATCAATCTCATGAACGTAGCCGGCGCATTGGTGAGACCAAACAACATGACTAAGAACTCATAGTGGCCTTGATGAGTTCGAAAGGCAGTCTTCGGTTTGTCACCCTCACAGACTTTAATGTGATGATATCCACTCCTTAGATCAATTTTGGTGAACCAAGTTGCACCACCCAAACGATCTAAGATATCATCAATCTGTGGTAAAGGATATCTATCCTTAATTATTGCTTTGTTAAGAGAACAATAATCTATGCATATGCACATGGTTTCATCTTTCTTCTTAACTAGCAGTATTGGAGCTGCAAAAGGAGACTTATTTGGTTGGATAAACCTCTTTTCAAGCAATTCCTTAACTTGCTTTTTTACTTCCTCTAACTCAAGAGGACTCAAGCTGTAAGGTGCTCTTGCCATTAGTTTAGTTCCGGGCTCAAGATCAATCTCATGCTCCACTCCCCCTGACGGTGGTGGTCCTATCGGCAACTCCTCGAGATACACATCCTTGTATCTTTCCAAAAGACAAGTAATTTAGGATGAAGTTGGGAACTTACCTCCGGTTGCTCAACAAGTGAATTGCAAGTTTTTACACATATATCATCATTATATACATATAACCCAAAAACTTGATTTTTGTTCACTCTAAAAGCCTTTATATACTAACAGACTTAGAGTCCTCTAACTCAAAAGTTAATACATGGGATTCTCAATCAATGAGCAGACATGCAGTTTAAAACCACTTTATCCCAAAGTGACATCATAACATTTTAAATTGATCAAATCAACATCAATTTTAAACTGTACTGCTCTAGATGAACTTCTATCTTGAAGTATCAAGTCCACGCCTTGCGCTTGTTGATCCCCATGCTGAACTTGAGGCTCCGCCTCTCCTTCAACCACATATGGAGTCACCCTCATCAGCTCAAGGCCTAGCTCCCTTACTAAGTCTGCAGACGAAAAATTGTCAGTGCTCGCAGAATCAATAAGAACAATCACATTCTTTTCCTTGATTCTACCTAGAACAGGAATAACTTTACCAAAGAAAACTTTAGAAGAAACAATTACCATGCTTTCTTCCCTCGCGATAGCCGACAGCATCTTTATGCCCTCACCATCCGATGATGCCTTGGAAGTTGTAACCACCATTTTCTTTGGCTTTTGTGGCTTAGGACATTCCCTCGCGTAATAACCCATGCCCTGGCAGTTATAACACTTTATAGCTGCCTTTTTCTCGCCAGAAACTTTAGACTACCCCGCAGCGTTTTTGTTTGACTGATTCCATTTTCTTTTCTTAGCAGATAATGCTCCATCCACAGAATTTTCCATTCATTTTGACTTCCAATCAATACTTTTCTTGGCCTTTTGAGTTTCCTCATGACCAACTAACTTTCTTGCAAGTTCAACTGCTTCCTCGAAGCCTTTGGGTCCCGCTTGCAAGAGGTGTGTCTTAATACTAATTTCCTTTAGACTGTTCACAAAGTGGTCTACCTTCATCTGTGGGGTAAGGTCGGGAAGTCTCGCAAACAACCCGCAGAGCTTACTAACATAGTCTTGTAAAGTAAGCGCATGACAACTATCAAAATGAGGCGTGTACTCATCTTTAAATCGTTTACAAAAATCGGTCCAAGGGTCTTACCCTGTCAGTGTGGATTTCCCACCATGAAGCAGCAACACCTTTTAGCTTAAGAGAAGCGTGCAATACCTTTGTGGTATCGCTTTTCTTAGTAGCCGCATAATATAACTTCATGCGACTGAACTAGAGCATAGCATCCTCTGGCGTACGAGTTCCATCAAATTCTGGCGTCTTCATCTTCTCGAAAGCCTTGATCTCCTCCTCAGAAAGTCCATTCAAAGTCTCTTCAGAAGACTCACCAACAACTGGGTTTGCTGTATTTGGCACAGTGCGACCAACTCCAGGTTGTGCACTCGTGCCCGCTCGTCCCTTAGCAGTACCTCGTACTACTTGGGTTATAGTGTTGTTTCCAATCACTTCTAGAATTTTGCATGAACCGTTCAAAGCACTCCTTTAAGCATTGCTCTTGGGCAGCACTCTCAATAATCCACTGGTTCATTTGCCTTTGCATGTTATCCAGGGTTTTAGCAATCAGAGATTCTTCATTCTGGGAACCCCCTTATGTAGCAGTAACTATTATTGCAGTCGTCAGTATTGGTGTTATAGGAGTACTGCTCTCAGAGCCTACTCCACTAGTAACAACACCTTCCCTACTAGCTGCTAGGCCTCTTTATGGAACTGAAATACCCCCAGGGCGTTCGGGTCTAGTAGTAGGCTGTACACTAATTGTAGTTACCATATGTACCGGACTAATTGGAGTTATAGGAGGTACTGGTAGCTCTATACTGGGTTGTGCCTATAGTAATGCCTCAAAGTCAAATACATGCAGATCCTCCAGGTGGATATCCCGGGGTGCTGGTACTATACCATCAGTCAACGCTACAACTGGCAGCCCATCTATTGGTTGTGCGATACCTTGCGTTGGATCAGCCATGGCTCAAAACCATGCTTTGATACTAAGTTGTCAAGACCTACAAAAAGTAGGGTCGATTGTGCTACCTAGAACTCCCAGAGTTCCCCTCAACCTTGAGTTCCCAGAACTCCCCACACACAATCGCATTAACCCCCAAGATTAGTTTGAAGCCCAGCTTCAATAGTTCTTATCAAAAGAACTAATACTGCTATTATAGTATTGCTCAAAACTAGAGAAAGAACACAAACAATGGATAATTCTAAAGCAACACAAAAAGTTTGTGGAATAATCCCAATAGGATCGAAACTGACCCCAAGCAACTCAGAAATGAGAAATAGACTGAGAGCACAAGCTTTAGACTGCAAATAAAACCCCATAAGCTGCTCCAAGAGAAAGGTGGTTCCTCCAAAACACATCCTAACCTCTTTTATAGAGACACTAGGCTAAGATTAGCCTGAGAAAAGGCCGTGGGCCTTTGTCTCACTCAAAATAGTCCATCCAATCTCGTGATCTGGGCCTTTTCTCCAAATCCGGTTGACCTGTATCAGGTCGCGATGAACACAAGGGATTTTCCCTTTTAAAACCTCAAGGCTAATCGAGTGTTGCCACCTCAGCCTCCTCAACTCAATGGTTACGTGATTTTTAAAGGTCCTTTAACATTTAAGTAAATGTTCACTTTAACATACGAAACATGCCCCATAATAAATTAACCAAGACTGCCCCTAGGCATTTTTTCCAACCTTGGAACATTCCCAGGCCACCCGGTGGGCATTTCTAGGGTCAACTCCCCATCCCAAGGCCTGCAAGCGCGACTTGACCTTGGACCGTAACAAGCACTCTTCTAAAAAAATTGTTCTTCTTTTATGGAGGTTCGAGTCTTTGAAAGAATTGTCAACCATTGCAAATCATAGGGTATTTGATTACGAATACAGCGCGACCAGTCATTTCCAAGTGTATTCGCATCGAGTGTGCGCTGGCCATATTGGAGCCGTAGGATGGGCGAATCCGACGGCCGCATAGGATGTTGGGTGCGACGAGTGCGAATAAGTATAAAAATGGTCACATATAACATTTAATCTTAATCACATGCATCTAACTTACAGTTAGGGTTCATTGATTAGAGTTCAAGATCCAAACTGAGGGTTCTAGAATGGCTCTACTAGAGATACGAAATGCTAACTCACCTGGATCCAGATGATATACCAAGGAATCTACCTCAAATACCTGCACCGAAGGAACTTCCACCAGCTCCTGGCATCTCCATCGCTCTGTAGGTGGTTCGAAGCAGGTTTGATATGGTCTATGGGGTGTGAGATAAAGCCTGGATTTCACTAATTCTTCAAATTCCTATATTGCAATCATTAAGATTTTAACACCAATCTGAGAATACGAAGGAAAAACTACCTGCCAAGCAGTACCTTTCATAATGTGAGACAACATTGATCTTATTTTGGACATGACTGAGCAAGGCTAAAGTGCTACTTTTTGTCTCCCCTGATAATACCCTACATTTCCTCATCTCATAAAGTTTTCTCATATCATTTGAGATTATATTAGATGGTAGCTTGAGTAGTATTTGGGCAGCCATTGCTGAATGTTGTCCTTCTATAACATAGAAGAGGACATTCTGCTTATTAAACTCTGCTTTAGATGTCCAAATAATTGGATTCCCTGTATTCCTATCATATGAAAGAACATCTGCAGGGGCAGGGTTTCGATAAGGGAAATCCGTCATGGAATTTATAATTTCTTCCATGTGATGGTTACTATATCCTCGGTGGTTGTACTTTGCAGCTTTGCCTTGACAAAGTTTTAATCTATTCACATGAATATCTATAGTTCCATCTAATCCCAAAAAGTCTGTGATTTTCCCTTAAAATAATACTACAATCAATCAATACTAACACCCGTGACAAAGAAGAAACACATCTACTTTCACGAACTTAAGTCTGTAATCTGTCATTCAATCCGTGACCAATCAAGATTATAAGACATTCACAATATTGTACATAAAGAAAAAGAACATCCACGGACTTAAGTCCGTGAACTCTATATGAATAAGAACATCTAGAGTATGGTCCAATGTTACATACAAGAAGAAGAATATTCACGGAATATCCACAGCTCAAGTCTGTGTAGTATGTATTGAAGTACCAAGCATATAGAAAACATATAAAATACCATAAATGAAAGAATAAGGAGGGGAATACGGACTCGAGTCCGTGTAAAAAAATGAAGCAGGCCCAACAAACTGTTGCCTAAGTCACTATTGCGTAAGTCATTCAAAACATTGAATATAGAAATTATAAGGTCAGAAAAGAAAAACAAGGTAAAAGTTAAATTAAGTCATGTTGTATAAGAAAGAGAGAAAAGAGGTAAGTTAAAAAAAAGTATCAATAATTAAATATAGAGAACACCTAAAAAACGAAGAGGGGGCTTTATATTTTATATATCACCCAGGCTAACATTTGAATTTGATTTTGAAGATGTATCTATCTCTGGCTCTCTTGCAGGGTGAATAACTGTTGCTAAGCATGTTTTAAGTAATTCCCACATCTATATGGCCTCTGCCCTTCTGGATTTTCAGTCAAAATTTCAGGTGATTGTTATCATTATCCGTAATTTTATTTGGGGTGGGAATGAGGATCATGATGTGGTCAATGTTGCATGGTTCAAATGCACTAGGCCAAAATTTGCAGGTGGTTTGGGTATGACAGACTTCCATCTGCAGAGTAAGATTCTAATTTCTAAGTTCATTTGGAGGATCCTTAAGGATATGGTTGACTCACCTGGAGTGGAGTTTGGGAAGCAGTCACTTGGACATTGTGTTCCTTCCTTTTGGGAAAGCTTCGTTAAGACCTCTTCTCCTTGGGGTCTCTTTTATCAGCTATGCCCTTTTCCTAATGCCTCCCCTTTTTTGAAAGGCTTGCTGGAGTCCTGAGAGACAATACGGACCTTATTTCATATTGATCTTGTGCATGTCATCAGTTGAGTGCCCCTTGTTGGTGGATACATGTGGAAAATAATCTTCCACTTTGTGCCTCAGTTCATCCATTAACTCAATGGCGCTGGAGGTTAGCAGGAATCTTGATAGTTGTGGCATGGCATGATCCTGGCCAGTTAGCTATATGGCAAATCTTTCAAACAAAATTCTTATCGTCTCGATGGGACAGACCTATTTAGCAAAAGGTTGCTAGTACTCTGCCATTGATTGCTTCAGAGGCTATTGAAGGGTGCATGTGGGTTTCCCACCAGAGTGTTCACGAGCATAGGCTTGTGAACTCTATGTATAGGCTGCTTGTCAATGGTGATGATGGTGACACATTAAGTTTTGCCTCATCACATCTACTTCATTCCATTCGACAAAACAGATACAAAAGTTTTACACACTTTGCAATGCCTAGCTTTTCTTGATTGCATAAAATAAGCCATAGGGCTGTTACAAAAAAGCCATACATGGGCTGTTACAGATGATGGCACACATGCCCGTTATAGTATGAGGGGCACAAAGGCCATTTGATCAAAAAAACAAAAAAGGGGGGGGAAGGGATTGTCCATTGCCAACCTTGGAAAAAAATTGGTTGCATGCTTCGTGTAGTACCAAATCGCCTCTAGAAGCGCACATTGTCACCTTCATCACCACCCGATCCGGCAATGCATCAGGCATGTTTCAGACTTGACCTGCACTTGTAACATGATTTCAAGGAAAATTTTTACATTTAGGGAAGACCAGAGAGCAGCAGTTACCTCAGCTGGGGTAACTATGCAATTCTGAATCAAGAAGCAATTTGAAGTCGTGGAAGTTGCGGAACTGGAAGGGGTAGGCAGATTGCTCAGGCGAGGTTGTGACCTCTGTTGGGTGAGGGCTACCCCTCCAGCTAGATCGAGCAGTATCCCATATGTGCACGACCCGGGGAAGCTAGTTCTTCTCGCATGATCCATAGTGTTTGGTCTGTTCCATTAAGGAAGAAACACAAATTCGATGATGAACTAAGACAACCAATGATGCAGAGTGAAGGCACTTATCTTTGGCACTCAGAGTTCTCAGAAGATTGATTGGATTCAATAAAAAAGAACTCAGGCACTCATAAACCCAACGGAGTAATGATAACACTGTCTCAAATCTAGTCCGTCCAGATTTCCAAAAATTCGAGCTTTAATGGCCAAATCCCTCAGCTGCAATTGGGGCAGAGGACGTCTGAGGCAATTGCAATGGTTTAAAATAAGGAATTGGGAATGTTTTGGAGAGATCGGCCAAATTGGCAATGGTAACCATTGGAAGGTACCACCATAGCTAGCGGCCTCTATCTCTTAGATGGCCTTATGGCCTGCAACCATATTATTGGCATGAAGTGGCCCTTATGAACTGTTCCACGTTCATGAGAGGCTGCCATGCATGTGGTGTCATTAAGATGCGTGTTAGGTGGCACCCCTAACATGTTCACGGGCCTATAGACCTGGTGAAACCAAGCCTCGCCTACCATGATGTGGGGCTAGGGGCATGGTGATGGAAGGCTATAAATCCCCAACTTTGATGATGTTAAAGCATCAAACAAGTAGAAAGTCTTAATATTCCTAGACCACTATTGCCTTTGTGATCCTGTGCAACTGTTTCGTCGACACTTCATGGAACTGATCATTGCAGTTAGAGTACAAATGATGCCAAAGCTACCCTCTCTGCCATAGATTCTCGCACATCGACATCTCAATCAAAGTAGATAGAGTTTGATCATCATCATTCCTTCAAGTCTCTAAGATTCACGAAGAAAGATAAGAGCTACAAGCATGAGGTCACTCGACATTTCAATAAAGACTCTCGTTTAAAATAGCAGACATTAGATAGGGCATTGCATCTTTACTTTCAATGAGACAAGCATTGTCCAATGCAAACTTCCACAGGTGCTGGCAGTATAGATAGCTCAGAGGAACATCAAACACGTGTTGGAGGTTCAACATGGTGCTGATGAGGAGCGGATTGCATCTGCTACAGGTGCTGCAAATGCAAGTTGCCCAGAAACGAAAAATGATCGTCCTTTTTGTTGGTGTGTCTATGAAAAAGTCAGATCGGGTAGATTCTTTCAACTGCTCATCTAAACAATCTTGACCCTGATCCTACAACATCCTAACTTTAACTTCCATGATTCTACAAGACTTCAAGTTCTTATTACTCCAAGACCGATTTGCTATCTCGGAGATGAGGGGATTTTATGTTGGATTTGAGGAGAGTTAAAATCAGAAAAAAGCTGAGGCACAATCTCATAGCAAAACCAGAGTAAGAAACAAAGTAATCAAATGCATTTTCTGTACCACATATGATAGAAATGCTTTGGGCCTAATGCAATTGCAAATTGTGTTGCTTTGACGTTCTTCTTTATGCTAGCTCTTAGTGTTAGCTAGTAGCACTATGTCATTTAAATGCTCAAACAAATAATTAAGATCAACACAGATTGATTTTTAAGAGTTGATTCCCTATAGTGGTTCTTCCATGCACCATGATGCATCCCGAACTACACAAAGTGCATAAAAACATTAGTTTTGTAAGGTAGATGATTCAAGGCAAAAAATTAGGTTAGTCCACTGATGGAATCTATTTTTGGCTAAATGGTTTGTTGCAGCATACCTGGTGCAAATTGTGAGGGATTGATGGAATGGAAATTTTTCTTCTCTGACGATTTGGTACAAAATTAAAAAATTCTAAGAGAATAAACAGGTGTAAATAGATTCTAGGCTAATACTATTTGTTGTTTCCTCAGCTTTTGTTAAGAGAATGGAATCAATATCTATATAACGTTAGCTCTAGGTTCTTTGCCATTCTGGGCAGGGACGGGCCGGTTTTGTGTCTCTTGCGAGTCCCTTCCCAGAATTATTATTTATGCATATCGTCTTGTGGCTTAGTGGATAAAAACATCCTTTACTTTACTTGAATGAGTGCAAATCTCAGATTACAATCATATGAAGCACTGTCATTGTGTCATTCATCTACTTGACTGTTTGGAATGAAGCTGAACGTTTGATTGGTAGCATGTCATGTGAGCCTACTTCCTTGTCATTGACAACATTGCTAGCATGATGTTTTGATGCGTCACAAGACAGACCAGCTACATTGAAGCTTTCAATTGGACTCTAGAGATGCTACACCATATGAATTGTTATCGAAACTTATGCTGCAGTAGGCCACTGAAAGATGCGATGTCGTAAAATAATAAAATTTACACGAAAGGACACTTGACAAAATGATTGAGAAGCTTTACCCATCACAAAGCAGTTCACTCAACACCAACTTCAATTCAAGATGCACTATCAATTAGTCTAGTAAGCACAACATCACAAGAACAAATGTTGCAAGAATATGGTGGGTCCGAGTCCCAATAAAATGGGTCTAACTCTCGTACTCCACAATGTGTAAGCACATACATTACATCATCAAAGCTCGCAAGGATATGGTGGGTCTAAGTTCTAATATGGTGGGTCTAAGTCATGTACCCCACAATCTATGTTGTTAGTAAGTGTCGATATGTTGATCACATGTTAGATCATTAAATGCGTTGAATTTAAATACAATCACACAAATTTATCTACACATCTTATTTTTATTGTATATTATATCACACGTCATTGTCAATTGTTTGTCACCCTGTCTCTAGATTATTGTTATTTTTTCCATAGCACAGAAAGGGCCATTTTTTATTTTTTATTTTATTTTTTTTTAAATTTAATGTTACATCCAACACTTTTTAAATTAAAATCCCCCTGAAACCCCCTTTGGTTTGGGTGTATGTTCACATGGGAATAGCGTAAGGCAGCAGGGAGCCCCTAAAACCGTATAATACATGTGCAAAATCAACACTATTTAGTACGTAGCCTTAAACCCTATAGTATTTTGCAAACCTCATTATACAATATACCAAAACTTGTACAAGAATACCCCATAAACGAGGATCACTATCAATACACCCAAACCACTACCTCTCTATACAATTGCCACTTTGAGATGGATTCAACAATAAAACCCAAGTATATTGAAGTCTAGGAACAAATTCCACATGAAAAATTGCTTTTCTTGTCACAATTATCTATGTTTGTAGAAGTACATAGACTAAAAGTATATAGAGCATTCAATGATTTCAAATGACGAAGAGCATAAAGCATATACAAGTTTATTACAACAATTTCTATTGTGCATAAAGCGATAATCTGTTCACAATTGTGTTCTATTCACGTCAAACTAGGGAAAAAGACCTATCTAAAGTGCTAAACTTTGGTGTATGAGGATACTAATAAGTGTGGAACTGCACTCAATTTTAGTAGTTGTCCACCGTTAAGGTGTGTTCTATTCATGTCTACAAACATGGGAAAAAACCCATCTAAAGTGCTACACCCTAGTCTAGGAGGACACTAATACGTGTGGAATTGCACTCAATTTTAGTAGTTGTCCCACCGTCACGAAGTCGTTCAGGCTAAAATGCAGTTGCTTCCTCGGACTTATGAATATTCAAAGCATTTAAAAGCATCTAGTTGCAAAATGTTAATGAACATCTTAGCATAACATCAAATTTCTATTTGAGAAAGATATGGGACTGACGTATGGACGGATATGAGCTGCACATGCAGGAGGTTGAAGCTCTGACATTTCCCTAAAATATATGGTATAAATACGTATATTTTAAGCCATGTTACCATACAAGCCTACCTTAATAGCCTTGTATACCTTAGTGTGGAGAAAGGAACATGGCTAAGTCATTATACATAACTTAGACAACCTTAGGTATGGAACCATTTCCATATGGCTCTATCCTATTGGCAACCCGCCACATGCATGCACCTTATTGGAGCCACATAACGTGACATGGCAAACCTAACCTATTAATGGCCGAACCCTAACCCTAAGCCATTTTTCGGCTCCAATTTGTCCTTGAACCTGAATCCAGCCGAAACTCCGCTTCGAGAATCCTCTCACACAAAGACAAAATTAGCTCAAGAAATTTCAGAAGTGCGTACGCATCAGAAGGAGTGGGACCTTGATATGGTTTAAGGTTAATATCTAACAATGAGCTCGGGGGAGTGGCCAATATGATTATGCATTGGGTGAAATCATATAGAGTTAGTATATATCATGGTTGGAAACAAAAGGAAGGAAGGAAGGAAGGAAGGAAGGTATTTTTATCGTCCACGGAGACCAATCGGATGGGACCCAATACAAAAGCGCAGCAAGCGGATTACTACCCGGATTAAAAAACCCCTGCCCCGAAGGGTTTTCGAGGGAAAAACCGTGGCAACAATCATCCCACACAAACCGCTCCAATATACGAAAATGCAAAACACATAAATATATACACTCATGTACCGCACCCATAGTGCATGATCACAGCAGCCCGGGGGCAAAGGTGGGCTCAGATCCAAGACCTCCCGAATGTACGACCCCGCATAACGCATCGACAAAGGTTTCATCGAAATGTAGGGGCAAGTCCAAAATTGCATCTAAGGAACGATCCGCCCGATCCGACCGAATGCCGGGCAACTCGAAAGTGTGAGACTCATCCTCAATGGCATCCGCTTGACAAAGACCGACAGATTTATCCCCCGCTGGGGGCTCCCCAATCCACCGCCACCTACGCGAGATGGTGGGCACCTGTAATGGAGGCACGAGTCTGCGCTTTTTCGGGCAGCGGGAACGCAGTAGAGCCAAGGGCCCCGCCAACGCGGGTTGATGTGCTCTTTGTAATGGGCCATTTTGACCGCCTAGAGCCGATCCGTGAGCTTGCCAAGGAAGCAAGCGCCCAGTATTCCCCGCAGGGCGTCACGATCGCCTTCAGGTCCACCGCGACGCATCCTCAGGTTCCCGCATGTTCCATCCGCAACATACCGATCTCTTACCCATCCAACAGCCCCTCGAAATGGCCACGGGTCCATTGCCACAACAGAAGCCAAAAGGAGCCGAAAGCATCACCCATATTAACCACTTTCTGAAAATAGACGATGTGTCTATCAAGGGCTGCCCAATCGGAAGCGGTAAAGAATCCAGCCTCGCAGCAGACCGATAGGGGATCAAGGTTTCACCCCAGTGCCCGTAAGCCAAAAATGCCTTCGCGACCCGCCTAAAGTCATTCCAGTCGCCAAAAGAGATCCCCTAACGCCCCAAACCTCTAATTCCCATACGTATGACAGTGCTCAACCACCAAATGTATGTGACCGATGGCCCCAATCATAGAGCTCGGTGACCGTTGTTCTACATGGCATAAAGCATTTTCCAGCCCGTTGTCACCTCCGCAGCTTTATGGACGCCTCCCAACCGAAAGCAGGAGGGGAACTCCACCCTTAGGTACTTGTAGGTGGGCGTGACCTCCATAGGATGTCCTCGATATTTGAGTGCAGGAGGCATGGGGTGGCGTGAAGAGGATATGAGAACCACCGTCTTGGCCGTGATTCACGCCGCGATGTCCAGAGAGTCCGCGTACGTGTCTAGGGCATCCGATGAGACCGATAGCTTCGGGTGTGAAGGTCAACATCGCCCCGCATAGATGAGCCGCGTGATGACCCGTAAAAGTCGATGCCATCCCCCATGCTCGGAAGCCGTGGCTCTAACCGGGTCAATGTAGAGGCCAAAAGTGTTGGTGAGAGGGGCAGCCTTGCCGACGCCGATACTTTTCGTGAATGCTTGGCACATCAACCGCATCCTGCCAAAACAACTCTCATACGCCAGATATGGCATTTCGCGACAAGCGCAAGCAGCCCCTCTGACGAAGCAGCCCATAGCTTTTCCTGTGGCACCGTATCAAAGCCTTCGCTGAAGTCCACAAAGCAAAGAATACAAGTCCTACGCCGATGGTTTCGGCCGCCTTCAATCGCCCGCGCAGTTGTAAAGATATGGTCAACCGCTGAGTGGCGGGTCTAAAGCCCGCCAGGTGTGAGGGCTTCGCGACATCCCGCCGCCTACCGGGTCAACTGCCGCTCGAGAATGCCGCCCAACAGCTTTGGCAAATAATCGAATCCCACCATGATCGTCCGGTAATGGCCTGACAAAGGTGGGTCGCCTCGCCTTTGTGAATGGGGACAACCCCGCTTGTAGTCCATTGTCGGGGGAAACCTTCCTGCAATGCTCTGTTGAACAGGGTAGTGAGGATCGGCACCAGCGGCTGCCTTGCCCATTTGAGTAACTCGGCCTGCATACCATCGAGGTCAGCTGCCTTCCTATTAGCCAGCCGTTGCAGGCCCTCCACAACATCCTCCCTCCGCAGAACTAATGGGGGCTATCCCAGTGGGGGTATGGGCGACGCTGCCCCCCTCGGGTGGGTCATAGAGCTGCCGCAAGCACGCCGCCATTGCCCGGGTGTGATGTCCTCTGTAGGCTGGGCTGGCCTTCAAAGCACTCTGCGCCAAAAGGTTCGAGGATGAGTGTCCAGCAGGCCGAACATCTCCCCCTGGTGCCTGGCAAGGTACCGCGCAAAGGCAAAGGCAGGCCAAATGAAAGCTAAGGTCACAGAGACTTCTATAAAAAGAACCCAAAATGTAATTAGTGATATCTTCCCAAGCCGAGATCAGATTTGGAGAAATTTTACTTTTCTGGAACCGGCTCGGAGTCTAGTTTCCAAATTGGTGTGGCACTTGTTCTGATTCATCCGAATGAAAGAGAAATAGCACAAAGAGTGACCGGGGGTCAAAGAAGACTGTTTAACTCTTGGCTCTTGAATCTGATTCTAAGAAAGATATTTCTTTTTCCTAGAGCTTCCGTTGATCTTGTCTAGTAACCTATTACTATCCCTAAACCCAACTGGTGGATCATATTGAGCTCTTTTGGCTCGAGGGAGGAGCTACTAGCAGAAGCTGATTGCCAAATATGCCTTACTGTCTTTATGTTCCAACTTGATATTGCTAGCTGAGTGGCCCGGTTGGGTGGAGAGCTCTTTTTATTAAGGCTTTGGCTACTAATTTGTGTAAAAGTTATTATGTTTGTTCAGGTATTCAGGGAAGTTTGTATCAATTGGTATCCAGGCACAATTTTGATTTTCTTTGGAACTGTGGGTAGTGGAACCATTGTCATGATCTTTGGCGTTATCATGAAGCAACTCTAAGTGTTTTGAAGGATGCTGGAATCCAACAGAGCAACAAAGAGGGGAAATATTCCAACGAAACAAGGACACGGATGATTTTTCGAGTTTTAATTGAAATTGTTTTTAAGTTATTCATGTCTTGAGATAGTCTTGCAGATATACATGCAGTGTAACCGAGGAAGTTAGATGCATGGGGCTTATGAGGCAATACGCGCAAAAGGAACCAGTGTTTCAAGAATTCTAAGAACAAAGTTATTCTTGAGGGAAAACTTCAATTGGATACTGTTTATCCATGTAAGACTTGAATTGCTTTAGTGGGAGAAGCCACTATATTTTGAATCAATTTAAAGCGGTATATTGTTGTTCATCCATGAGTAGGTGGTAATCACAAGTGAATGTGATCCACGAGTAGGTGGTAATCACGAGTGAATGTGACCCACGAGATGGTGGTAATCATGAGTGAATGTGACCGACGAGTAGGTGGTAATCACAACAGAAAGAGACCCATGAGTAGGTGGGGACCTTGAGTTGAATTGGTCCACGAGTAGGTGGCAACCAAGAACTAAATTGGTCTACGAGTAGGTGGTAACCAAGAGTTAGTGGCCCACGAGTAGGTGGCAACCACTAGTATGTGAAAACCACGAGTAGGTAGTAGACACAAAAACCACGAGTGGTGGTAATCATGAACCAAGACGAGGAGGTGGTGACCACGAGTGGATAATAATATTATATTAAGGGAGTAGCCTTAACAGAATAAATAATATTGCCAATGGTTCATAAAGAATTATGAAGGTTAATAATCATCATATTAAAGTTGATGTTAACGAGGACCTGAAAGTTGTATTCAATGCAACTGAGGTCAGTTGCTTCCGAGAAGGGGAGGAATTGATATGGTTTAAGGCTAATATCTAACAATGAGCTCGGGGGAATGGCCAATATGATTATGCATTGGGTGAAATCATATAGAGGGTTGGGAACAAAAGGCAAAGGCAAAGGCAAAGGCATGCCAAAAGAAGGCTAAGGTCATAGAGACTTCTATAAATAGAACCCGAGCCCTAATTAGTGATATCTCCGCAACCAGAGATCGAATTTGGACGAACTTTTTTCCTAGAACCGGCTCAGAGTCTAGTTTCCGGATTGGTGTGGAAGTTCTTCTGATTCATCCGAATGAGAGAGAAATGGCAGAAAGAGTGATCGGGGGTCAAAGAAGTTTGTTTAACTCTTGGCTCTTGAATCTGATTCTAAGAAAGCTATTTCTTTTTCCTAGAGCTTTTGTTGATCTTGTCTAGTAACCTATTACTATCCCTAAACCCAACTGGTGTATCATATTGAGCACTTTTAGCTCGAGGGAGGAGTTACTAGCGGAAGTTGATTGCCAGAGGTTGATATTGCTAGATGAATGGCCCGGTTGGGTGGAGAGCTCTTTTGATTAAGGCTTTGGCTACTAATTTGTGTAAAAGTTATTATGTTTATTCAGATATTCAGGGAAGATTTTATAGAGTTAGTATATAAATGTTACGCACTAGCACCTCTAGTGATAACCAACGCACCAAAAGAGCGGATCCTTCATGTAATTTCTCTGCGCCGTCATCTAAAGTCATGCAAAATTGACACTTTTCTGGTCCTATACATTTTTGCCATGACATGTTTCGTAAGCTAAGACACAACTTCGCCCTGAGCTTGGGACAACTGCGGCCAGCTATTCTGCCTCTTCATAAGGCATAGCTTTGGTTATCAGATTTAGTCTTTTGACACTCGGCACAGCAGCCGCCTTCTAGAAGCTTGAAAATTTGATGTTTCTTCATCAACGAGCATCTGGGTGTTGATTACTCTGGCATTGCTTGATTCCGGCGATTTTTCTTTCTCAAGATCCAGCAGAACAAAGCTAAGTAAGGGCAGTGATGTTTTTCCTTTATAACAGCTGTTTCTGGGAACCTTTGTTGTGAGTTTACATTCAGTTGTAAGTTTTATGAACAAAGCAGTTAAGCTAGTTTGCTTACAGAGCTAAGTATTATTGTAGGTCTTACCCCGAGATAATAGGGGGTAAAAATTTGCCAGATTTATCTCCTTGCGCCAGTTTCAGATGCGAAAAATGACTACCTTCTTTTCGTCTGGCATGAAATGGAAACTTGCTATATGTGCTAAGAATCTATTAGGTGCAAAAAAACCGTGCTTCACTATGGAGAAGGCAACCCAAATGCGGAGGAGATATCAGAGCTTGAATATGAAGGGGCTCACAACGCTGTTGAAGAGGACGGTTCCACCATAATCAGTTCGAATGATCCATGTATGAAATAATTGTTTCCAACTATTTCTTCTTGAAAAGCCATAAACAGAGTGTGGCTATGGCGATGGCCTTTTGGCCGGACACGACTCTGCTCTTCCCTGCTACATCCAAAACAGGACTCTGCTGCCACATAGACTAATAGCTTAAACTACGCATCAAATTTGAGGTATTAAACTTAGGTCTAATTTTACTCATGCAAATCTTCTTTGATGCTAGCTTGGCATTATTCTAGAATGCGTACATATAATGTTTCTTCTGAAATATTGCAGCATGTTAGCATGTTACACAACATGTTACTTTCCATAAAGGTCTATTGTAAATTTGTTTCATCGGTTCCTAGAGCTCTATAGCATCAGACTATAAAGACCAACCGTAACCTGAATAATCTCATTGCCTTTGTTGTGGCTACTGAAGTGCTGCTCAACTTCATACGAACTGCCATTTAATGATTCTGTATAATTTTTCACTCAAGTTGATTCAATCAATTGGCACTCTTTATTTGTAGGATTTCCATATATATTCCTATATTTTTATCTAGCAGATCAAGCTGCTAGACTGTTTGGCTACTCAAAGCTTTGTCTTATTATGGTTCTCGAGCTCCTCATGGCTTGACCATGGGACTGATAAGCCTAGGCCTCTGAGAGGCTAGGGAAAACTGGCTATATATTCTCGGTGGACTTCACCAGATCGGGTTTAACTGGGTGTCCGGGTCAGGAGAACCATTCATTCATCTCTATCCTAAGTTGTATAATTTAATTGCTCTACTCATCCCAAGGATTAACCCTCTCGCATCATAGTTGGCAAGATTCCGCTGTACTCTTGCGGTGGTAATCTTAAGCATGATCAATGCATGGGTTTTATCAAATACATGAATTCTACTATTACTGCTTGCTAGGCACTTGACTCTTATATGACAGGATGACTTGGTTCCTTTTACATACAAAAATCAAAATTAGAATCTACCACCACCATTTTTTTAAGCACAAAAATGGGGTTGCTCCCATGAAATTTGCTCACTTGTGAGTTGGGATTGGATCCGACCCCAACCAAGATAATGTTCTCATTCATTTGTTTGTCTTAAACTTATCCATGTTGTATTTTATAGCAAGGATGTCTAAAAATTATTAACGGCAAGCAACATGGACCAAGTTCCTAGCATCATTAAGATTCTATAAAGCTTGCTCTTATTATACAGGTCTGTTGTTGACTTGCACTTATGAAAGTTCCATTTTTTATGTTTAGTTGGCAGGGAGGGCCCCTATGTAGTATAGGGACCCTCTCAGCCGCTTTACTTCCATGTCATGGGATCTTACCCTGTCTTCCGGATGGAGGTAGGGCATAACTTTTTATATATTTCTGCATGTTCTCTCGCATCTCAAGCATGTCCACAACTGAGATTTATCCAACTTAGCACAAGACTTCTTTTGCAGCAGGTTGGACAAAAGAAATGTTCATGCCGCCGCGATAAATTTCTTGTACTAATAAATTATTTTCTTACTCTTTAGATTTGAGTCAGTGATTCCGCCTTTAGTCATTTTTCATGTGCTTAAAAACTAGTGATTTTAGAGGTTGGTGGCTTGGACTCCAGTCCGTGAACTTTTACTAATAAATTATTTACTCTTTAGATTTGAGTCAGTGATTTTTGAAGTTGATGGATCGGACTTGGATTCAAGTCTGTGAACTATTACTAATGAATTGTTTTCTTACTCTTCAGGTTTGAGTCGGAAACCGATGCAGATGACCATGAATCTAGAGCTTTAGAAGATACTCCCATCGAGTTGGACCATGGAGGTGGCCTCCAAGAACTTAGAGTTTTGCATTCTGTTGAGTTTGACCATGATGATGCTGATGATAGGAATCATAAGGAGGAGGTTGAAAATGACGCAAACAAGTTAGACCAATGTCATAGTCCAGATGAAAGCAACTCTGCACAAGAAGAATGTATTATTACTAACCCATGCATTCGTAGGAAGCTATTGATATTAAGCCTTAATGGAGTTCTTATGTATTCGTGCAAGAAATGACGTGTCCCTATCAACTATGTGATGCCGATTGAGACCAAAATGAGACACATATTTCTTCGTCCTCGAGCTCTTGATTTCATTTAGACGTGTTTAAAAGAGTTTGATGTAGCTATTTGGTCAGTTCAAGACTTGGTCAGTCAGTTCAACTCTAACTGCATTTCGTTTAGATTCAGTCATGAAAACCTTTACTTTTATTTGGTCACAGACTGTGTGTATTGGATCCTCTATTACGCTTCGTAAGTATATGGAAGGACAACTTTATTTCTTAAAACCTTAGAAAAGGTTTATGATAAGTATTTTGGCAAATATGACTCAGAAAATACATTTGTCGTTGATAGTTATGCTTACAGGTGCTATTACAACTTGAATAATGCTTGGATTGTAGAGCCATATTTGGTATCTAAGTATATGACAGATGGTTATCTAATGGGTGAACTGTTGCCAAAGTTAGAGGTTGTAAGTGCATCAGGAAACCTCGTAGATGCTTTGGCATTTTTTCTAGAAATGAAGAGGATAACTGATGAGGATGCTGATGTGATAAAGATTTTAGATAGAAGGTAGTTCAATATACATGAACATTAGATTGTCATACAAATGTCTATTTTTATGATAGAGATGGATTCATGTATAATAATTCGTGCTATAATATGGAATACCATGTTGTATTATGTTCACTTCTATAAGTAAAAATCTATTTCCTCCTCGAGTTTTTCAATACTCTATCACCATAATATTAACAATTATTTTTCTCAAATTAAATAGCACAAATTATAAAACTAGTCAAAAGCACGTTTGATTACTTTTTACAGAAATTACATTTTTTGATAATTTTCTTTTGCCTCTATAATTTGTAATATGCAGTTCCGTATATCAATGTCATCAAAAGCAGAGCTAATTTCTAGTTATACTATCATGGTGCAACTGGAGTCATGATAATTAAGTTACTTTGATTCTTGGTGCAATGTAATAAGGCATTTAGATCGATTGTTCAATTGGTGGTGTAAAATTTCTTTTTCCTCTTAGACTTAGACACAATACTTTGTTTGTTATATTAAATTGAAATATGATAGGGGAATGTCTCTCAGTACATTAAGCTATTTAGTTGTTTAAGATCTTACAGTAGTAGAAAAATGCTTGTGCAGTATTAGTTGACATCGATTGATGGCATAATTAAAGATGATGCTCTAGAAGTAGTACATGTGTAGATGATGGAAGTTAATAATGTATTACTACATTTGTAGATACTCCCTACACCCTCGAATCCATGTATTCCTTTTTCCAAGCATAGAGAAAGAAAAATATTTGCTGCAAAAATGCACCTAGAGGTATGCATTGAACAAATGTCAATGTCAATCATCATGCTTGTAACCTTCCTTCTAGAACCATTTGATAAAGCATTTGAGGTTGCTTTTTATATTGTGAAGTCTTTCAATTGGTCTAATCTTTGTGCATTGATCTTCTCAAGTAAATCTCGAATGCATAAATTCCTTTTTCCAAGCACACATTCATATAGAGAAAAAATTTTGTGCAAAATGTACCGAGGCATGCGTAATGCATAGAATGAGAGCAAGGCGCACGCCGATTTGTCAGAAAAGCCGCTACACATGGCATGGACGTAGCCATGATGGCCTAATTGATGGAGGCCTAGCAAAATTTAATTGAATGAGCTCCTAGGGGTGGCTGGATCGCGCGAGCCATAGTAAAACAACATGCCATTTCGTGCAGATAATTACCTCGCGGGAAACCTTGCTTGGGCAAACATGGATATCTATGCAGCAGAAAGTATATCACATGATGATATCACATCCAACCTCCCCAACCTACGACTGCTTTTGCAAGCTTAGATCAACAATGCATGTATTATGTTCCTCTATCGCCAGAATGCCATAATCTTCCTTCATGGCTTTGAAGTATTACCGGGTCAGCAGTGCAATATGGCACTCAATGTTGTATCATCCGCATCTGCCAAAACATTCCATGGCAGTCTAACTCATACCGCATAGCATTCCATAATATTACGGCCACATTTTGTATGCATGTCTATCAAAGTATTGGCAATTAAAATGTGTTTTTCAACTCCCCCTTGCATAGAACCTCAAGTGTGAATTTCCGATGTATCCTCAAGTTGCACTTGTTTATAACATCTTAATGCTCCCCTATTTCCATGTATTCCATTTTCCAAGCATACATTCATATAGAGAGAAAAATATTTGCCGCAAAATGTACCGAGGCATGCGTAATGCATAAAATGAGAGCAAGGCGTAGGTCAGATTTGTCGTAGAACCGCTACACATCGCATTCATACGTTGCAAATGCATTTGCACTAGAAGTTTGAAAGCCTCCATGGAATATCCCTTTGTGCATATGCTCCAACAACAATATCGCAGAAGAGGAAATATATCGGCCCAACATCCGGGCAAATAGTTGAAGAGCATCCACAAGGCACCTTTGTCGATATGTCCTCAAAAGCTTCACATCAAAAAGCTTCTTTGCTTGAAGATTACTCAAACATGCTTTAAAATGCACGATAATGGTATTACCTGGGTTTATATGTATCATTTCCAAGCACCTATAGAGAATGAGACAATTTTGCAGCCTTCCTCTAAGCTGATCGTTTTTGTAAAGGCAAGAATGTGTTAATATAGCACCTGGTAATAATGAATAGAAAGTTGTAGAGTCCTCTCAAGCACCTGTGATTCAATGCAAAACTGTGATTCAAAACCTCGAAATGAGAAGCATGTCTACTCCAGCTCCAACCTGCAAAGTTGTTGATGAACGGAACTCTAGAAAGCCACAGCCACAAAATCATGCCATGCACTACAATTTTATATTCTTAATTCTATAGTCTTAAACTGTTCAACTGGGAACGAAGACTCATTAGCAATGCAATTAGGCTCGCAAATTATAGATCTGTGAGTAATGGCAGATGGAAGAACCTAAATCAGACGGTCAAACCATGAAGGAAATTACAGAACCATGAAGGAAATTGTAGACTAAGAATGAAGGAAAATGCATAAAGGAAATTGCATCAAACACATTGAGGTATGAAGAAAGTATTAAATGAGATTGGACAAATGATAGGCTAAGCTGACAATACACTCAAAACTTAACTTCTGCAGCAAATAAAGGTCTCTTCCTACATGTCAATTTAAAGCTAAGTTGTAGCAAATGAAATTAACCATTCAAACTGCGGGTCATGGAAAGAAAACATCCATTTAAACTGCTTGCTAATATCTTGCACTTGTCTCAAAAGCTTAACTCATTCTGCATGAAAGTCCCTGACTTCCAGATTTATGTTGGAACCCTAAAAACTGGAACTGGGATTTGAACCCAAGGGAAAGGCCTACCTTCTTACAGTGAAGATCGACAAGATTTGTCCAAGAAACCTATTTATATAAATGCTCATCTATGCGAAGCATGCCCTGGGCCAGATTAGCCAAGAGTCACAAATTTTATTATTATGGCTGCCGCAAGGATGACCCAATTCGATTTGTGCTCTCTAAAAAATCAATTCGATTGCTAATTCTCTGAAGGCGGGCATAACTTCCTAACGCGATCCCTGACAGGCTGGAATTTCGATGAATTTTGGAGATCGTAGATCAAATCCAACGACGGAAACAGCAGCCACCTGCACAAAAATCCCACCTGGCAGCAACGTGGACACTCTGAAATTGCTTCAAAGTGTCCACTTGCGTTTGTGCAAACGTGCTAATAAATAGCATCAAACTTAGATCCTAAATTAAAAAAATAGGAGCAGAATAGTGATCTCTCCAATGGCACACAAAAGGATAAGCATAAATATCTCTCCACAAGGCAGGAGAGATCTCTGCCTACAAAGTGTACATGTACCACAAAAGTTTTGCTCAACGGATGGTGACCTAGTGATGCCTAAGATTTGTGCACTTTGGTTAGGGGTTCAAACCCCTGCTTTAGATGTCATTTCTTGATGGGAGTTGCTAAGGGTTAATAGGATATGAAGGTGTCTACTAGACTTGAATGTCAAAAGAATAAAAAATACTCGTGACTTCTTAAGGCAGGAGATACCTCTGCCTACAAAGTGTACATGTACCACAAATGTTTTGCTCAACGGATGTGTGGCGAGTTGATATAGACCTAGCGATGCCTAAGATTTGTGCATTTGGACAGGGGTTCAAACTCCTGCTTTAGATGTCATTTCTTGATGGAAGTTGCTAAGGGTTATATTAATGATGAACCCCAACTTTCTGTTGATACATGTCCACTATGGTCCATTTGGCGCAACCCGATATGGATAGGATATGAAGGTGTCTACTAGACTTGACTGTCTGGTGAATTCCTTAATATGGACCTTAATATGTCGCCTGCTGAGATATTTGTGGACTTGCAGAATGTCCATATTTAATGAAATTGTGCTTTTTTGCATCAAGATCTTTCGATTCCTGAGGCAAGGACGGTAATCCGTGGCTTCAGATCACCAATCTGGCATGCATAATGCTCAGCAAGTCGACAATTCGCGAAAGGCCCTCAAAAATCTTCTGACGAAATACTATTTTCAATTTCCCCTTGTTTTAGTTTGTTCTTGGCAGATCCATGTTTAATCTCTGTCTGTCTCGCAAGTTTTGAGTTTCTTGCCTTCTTGGCATGAGTAGGGAAAAATCAGGGCTTTTAAGCTATGATTAGCTAGCCGAATCAGACAAAAAGGTCGGATCGTGGCATTCACAGTTTTAGAGTTCTTGGATTTTCTCTGAAAATATATCCACAGTCTTGAATTGAAAAAGTTAACCCAAGGTATAAATAGTAGAACCCACGCAAATATATAATTACACATGCTATCTCCACGTGGTTTCTGGCTCGTTGCCACTCCACACGCCCAGAAGTACCAAGTGGCAGCGGGGGGTTGGCGAAAATGGATGACTAGGCTGGGGAGGTGGATAGAAAACTTTTTTTTGGCTATGGCACAATTCCCAAGAAATGAAATTTGAAGGTCAAGATAAAGCCTTTTTGCAAAATTTCCAAATTCAACATGGCTTTTTTTTCGTGCTCTTTAGGACGGAAAAATAATTCTTGAAAAATGAACATTTTGATTTTTGGAGAAAAAAGATTCAAATTTGATGAGGTGGCCATGGTGGAAGGTGATTTGGCAAAACAAGTGCTGGCGTGGCACAAATGAGATGATGATGTGGCAACTGGAGTGGCAAAGAATATTTTTCCTGGTCAAAAATACTTTAAGAGGTGGAAATGAGGTGGATGACACGTGCGGTGTGATGTGGATGACATGTGATGGTGATGTGGCATATTTTTGATGAGGTGGATAGTGTGATATCAAAATGGCAAGTGCACTTCTAATCTTTGATATTTTGGTAAGCCTAGGAAGATAGGGATCATGCCAAAAGAAACTTGGATCGAGCAAGTACCATTACCTCTTGAGGGGTCTTCCAAACTTTGACTTGACAAGGGGTCTTCAAGCACTAACTTCAAACCCTTGATCCAAAACTCCTCACATGATGTTCAATCAAACTTCCTCACTAAAATCTTCAATCTTGATGTCTTCTAGAGGTCTTCAATACAAAACGTCTTCAAGATCTATGTTATGTTGGCTCACGCACACATATCAAGCAAAATGTTAGCTAGGAATATGATGTGTGCACATGGCTCTTATATGCTTCCAAAATGTGGCAGCGCCCGCGATCAACAACAGCCAAGAGCGGGTCATCAACCACACCAGAATGTGGGACCAATGTCCATACCCCCACATGGGAATGGAGAGCAAAATCCCTCCCCTCCCCCTGCAGTCCCATTTTTCTATTAAGGCGGGTTGCAACTATGCCGATGGCAACTATATTTTTCCCTAAGTTTTTGTGTGTGGATCCTTGTTTATTCCTAAGTTTTTGTCTGTTGTTTTTCCATATCTGTGGCGACCCATGTGATGCAAGGTGACTAGAATATATTGTTCCCTAGATGCAACCTCTGTCCACTTTTAACATCAATAATCATCTTTCTCAGAGGTGCTATATACAACTCCATGGTCTAGGCAAAGATAGATCTAGGGAAATCTCTAGATTCCAACTTCGATGTCATGAAACACAACGTAGCAAAAGAACAACACGTAAAAGCAACTTGCTTTGCATTCTACCACCTTCTCCAATAGTGTTGCGACGTGTGGTGCTTTTCTTTCCTTGACTGCTACCAGGTTCGACGGTGGCTGCAAATTTTCCTCTTTTCTACTTGTTCTTGGATTTCCCTTACATTCCAGAGTCAATGACCTTGTATTCTTGGATTTACCTTGCATTCCGGAGCTAGTTACCTTACATTCTTAAACTCTTACCCTCATTCCGGAGATGCAACAGAATTTTACTGCCCACAGAATGCAAAGCAAGTTGTTTCCACGTAAAAGGAATGCCTCTCTGCTTGACATTCCACGTGTGTCAACAATGCCTCCGCCTAATACGTCGGCATTGTTTCCACACAGGGAATATCAAGCAGGCGGCATCGGCATTGTTTCCACACAGGGAATGTAAAGCAGAGGGACATTCCCTTATACGAAAACATATACCCCTAATATACCCCTAGATTACAACTTACTTGTTCTATATATACTTGCACACTCCGCCAGGAAACCTACCAAAAACACCACCACGTCAACTTCGTATACAACTCCCTTGTACATATATAGTTGCAAATGCGCATTGCAAATTCTAGAAAGTGGAAAACTGAATTGCATGTCTTAAATTTCGTGTAAATGGCGGCAACACGATGTGGGAGCATGTTGGGCATTTTTGTTTGATCACCTCCGTTTATCCCCAAGCAGACTGATCGGAGCCGTTGGCGGGAATGCATGAGGCTTGAACGTGTGACCTTGTTCTGCTTGTTTAGATATGAAGCCAGATTTGTATGTGCATTGCAATGGCAGGGGGCGAATCTGTAAAGCTACAGGCCGGAACTTTGGAGGTCACCCCAACATGGGCTGTCTCTGCAGTTTGCACCATATTTGTTCTGGTTTCATTTATTTTGGAAAGATTGCTCCATCATTTGGGCAAAGTAATTTCTGTCGCATATATATCTTTACTTCTCGTTGTATGCTCTGCAGTTATCTAATTTATTATTCTTCACAGTGGCTTTCCAGAAACAATCAGCCTGCCCTATTCAAGGCACTTCAAAAAATGAAGGAAGGTGAGGTCCCATTACGCTGTTCTGTAAGAATGTTAAATATACAAAGAGAATGTCTTTTTATACTATTCTAGACTGATGCTGTTTCTGGAATTGGCAAAACCAGATTGTCTAAGCTTTAAAATGTGTCTCCTCTTGCTTTATGCATATCCGTTTTGTGCAGAGTTGATGCTGGTTGGCTTTATGTCTCTACTCATTGCTGTCTTCCAGCAACTTATAGCAGACATCTGCATGCCACCAAAGTATCTGAATCACATGCTTCCATGCAAGCTTACTGAAGAACAGCTTAAGGAGCTAAAACCTTCGCAATCTGAGGCCAATTCCACACACAATCTGAGAAGAAATCTGGCAGCAGCAGTTGAAAGCAAATGTTTCAGCAAGGTGCTTGACAATTCTATCTCTTTTTTTGAAGAGCAGAACTGACAAATATTTAATTCAGGGAAAAGTTCCTTTTATGTCTCTAGAGGGCATTCATCAACTACACATCTTTTTGTTTGCATTGGCAATAGTACATGTAGTTTACAGTTGTCTAACTATGGTCGTTGGAAGATGGAAGGTGAGCATACATGACCAAGATCTTTTTCTTTTATTTTGTTAAGGACACTAGCATGTCTAGCACGTTACTTATATTATATAGCATTTTTGGTGCAGCTACATGCTTGGAAAGCCTGGGAAGCCACAGCCCACACATTAGATTATGAACCTATGAAAGGTAAGCATGCTCAACTGATCCTTTGGGAAACCTGGATTGCCTGACAGTCCTTTTTTGGCATTAGTTATGTCAAGATCCCTAAACCTAAAGCGACAGAGTACCTTTGTTCGAGCTCATGCGCAACCTAAATGGTCAACTGGTCTATCTGTGTGGATGGTAAGCAAATATTACTAGCTGTTGGTTGAGGAAGAAGCTGCAGCAAGGATGAGACCTTTGTACATTGTACAGGTGTGCTTCTTTCATCAATTTGGAAGATCTGTAACAGAAAGTGACTATCTAACCCTTCGGCATGGCTTTCTCATGGTGAGTTTATATCGTTGAGATTGCACAATTTAGCTAGGGGAAACATCTGAAAAACGCCTCTTTGACAGAAACACAATATCAATAAAAGCTTTGATTTTCACGCTTACATGTTGCGTGCTCTTGAAGATGATTTCAAGAAGGTGGTTGGTATTAGGTATGCAACAGATAGCCCTGAAATCCTTTTTAAATTATTCGGTTTCAATACTCCTACTGAAACGCTTCTATTATCACAGTGCTTATATGTGGGTCTTTGTCCTGCTATTTCTTCTGTCCAATGTACATGGTAATGTTTTTTCATCGATGGTTTCCTAACTTCAATGTTCATCACTCTGTCCATTCTGATACTCTAATCTGTTGACTGCAGGTTTGTTTAGTTATTTCTGGATATCTTTCATACCCCTCTTGGTAAGGACTATATGCAATAAAAGCTAACTCTTGCTGTTCTAACATCAATTTTATTCTATATTATTCCGCTTGCAGATCATTCTTATCATTGGAACTAAGCTGCAACATATTATCGTTACTTTGGCGGTGGAAATTGCCCAACAAGAAGAAACTAGAATGTTTAATGCGGCAGTAAAGCCAAGAGATGAGCTGTTCTGGTTCAGTAAGCCTAAGCTTATACTTACACTTATACACTTTGCTCTCTTCCAGGTAAAGGAACAAACCTTGTCCAATGGACAACAGAAATTCTTCTTTGTTGTTATTCTTGACTGATTAAATGTTTCTTGTTTTCACAGAATGCACTTGAATTAGCCCTTTTTTTCTGGATATGGGTAAGAGAAATAGTGAACTCATATGTTGTCTTAGTATCCCCTAGATCAAATTTCATTCTGTCATGCAGGCGACATTTGGCTTTAATTCCTGCTTCATGGAAAGCCTTGGATTTGTCATTGTTCGACTAGTCATTGGGTAAACTTAAGTTTTCAATATTCAAATTGGAGTAAGGGCTTTCTAAGATATCAACTGATATGGTATTTCCTATCAGGGTAGTAGTTTTTATTCTATGCAGCTATACTACATTACCTCTATATGCATTGGTTACACAGGTACAATATTTCTCAAAATGCAGTCTAAGGAATCTCTATATTAACATTTGGTATATCAGATGGGTTCGCGTTACAAAGCAGCTATATTTGGTGAAGATGTGAAAGAAGCATTGACTGGCTGGCGTGAAAAAGCCAAGAAACGAGCAAGCGTACATGGTGGTTCTACTCACAAGACTGTAGAAACTGAAATGCAAGATGCCCAGTAGGCATAGCGACTCGAGTTGTGCCTTAAACCGCAATACAAATATACAAAATATCAAAAATGTATGAAAACGTCTAGCAAACAATGGTTGCAAACTGTTAGAACGTATAGAACGTTTAATATTTATATACGAGCGCAATCTTTGTCCTTTGCCATTATTGGCTCAAGGAGCTAAAAGGGCTTTTGCCTTTTAGCCCTCGTTGTATATAAGAGCATGTTCTTTTCATGAATTGATTATTATCTTTGGGATTATCTTGTGTTCTCTCTTTTTCTCTGTCTTGCTGCGCCTCTCTCTTTCCTCGCATGTTATAATTTTAACAAGGTAAAGAGCCAAATTCGAGTTCGTAGATATGCAAGAATTGACAAAAAACTTTTGCCCAACAAAAAACTTCGGAGGAGCTTCAGATGAAAGGTACATCGGACTATCTTCTTTCCATATTGCCCAAAATCTTGAGAGGAAATTTGAAATAGAAAGGTAATACGAAGATAACAACATCGAACTGCCTTCTTTCCATATTGCACACATCCTAAGAGGAAATTCGAAGTATAAAGTTATGCTTGAGTGGGAATTTAATTTTATGATGATGCAAAAGCAAAAGTAGAAAGTCGTAGCTATAGAGCAAAAAAAATAGGTCAATTTTAGAAGGCGACAATCCTCTTAATATACTGGATTTGTGCGATTCAAAGCTTTTGTAGAAAGAACTCAGAGTCTAGTTTAAGTGGCAAAAAAATTAGTAAAAAATGGTAAGTACTTTTTGAGTTATCGAAAATTTATTAATCAACCCTGTTTTCAGTCTGTACGAGAAAGTTGTGTTGATGATAAGCTATATCCTCTTGACGCATGATAAGAAACTTATATTTTTCAAAAAATTTTACATATATTATTAAACGTAGACGTGATTTGTTAGTTTGTTGTTTGTTTATTTTTGCAAGCACTAAAAGATTAATGAAGATCATTCGTACTAAAGCACTAAGTTTGTCATTTACTTATTCTTGAAAAGCGCTACAAGATTAATAGTGTAATTCATGCTTATAAAAAGTTAAAAACGCCTCATCATATAGGTTGTATATTATGCATAATAAAGAAATTATTATCTTTTCCATGACCACGAAAGTATAGGTTTTATATGCATTTATTATCTTTTGAAAGCAATGGAGCGATCTATACTCATACAAGTCCCTTATTATTTAAGGAATGTTTATTATGTGATTGCATAGTCCTCATAGTCCAAAATGCATCCTACTATATTACATCAGTGAACATTTTGTCGGATTTATATTCATTAGGATATAAATAACAATTGTATCTATTTTAGGGAATGTATTAGCTGAGTATATGTGCGAATAAATGAACAAATATATTTTTTTTTTTGAAGGACGCGAGGCTCTTTTTATTGACAAGAACAAAGGCACAATACACAATGCACAGACAGGAATAAAACCCTAGTGGATAGGCTGACCCAACTAGGCAAAAACACCCGTCTATGCATAAGAAGAACACCGTAAATACGTCTGCCAAATTATCTCTTTTTTATCATCAGCTAGAGATGAGCAACAATAAGCTTTAGTGATCTTCTGCTGAGCACAACGGAGAAGCTGATGATCAGAGATGTGTGCACCTTGAAAAATACACAAATGTCGCCTCTGCCAGATAGACCAAAAAATCCAACTAGAAGCAAGATGAAATGCCCGCTTACGCAAGTTAGGCCAAACAGGGGGATAAAGTGCAAGTAGGATCTCCTGGCTAGTAAGAGAGACACTGAAAAGAGTGAACAGCCACTCCCAAGCAAGCCGTAGATGATCGCACAAGAAGAAGCAAATGCCAAAGTCCATTCCAAATTGAGAGTCAAACACAATGTTAAAGGCATATGTAGGGACTGTATTAATGCGAATTTATGTGTATTAAGGAATGCACATAGTTGACCGCATGCAAAATTAACTCCAAAAATCGAATTAAACTCCAACTTAAAAATGAAACTAAAAGACCAAAATGTCTAGATGCAATTGATTTGATACAAATCTTAACATCCCTTGGATATTTCCTTAGCCCTTAAGGCCTTGCATGATTCAATTCTATATCGTTTTGGAAAATGGAAGTTTTGGGTAGGGGGAGATCAATATTTTCATTGGAATGACCCTATGTAAACCCATGGAAGGGCACAATTAATACCACTTTATGATGAATAACATACATGCATTTCAAATGCATTTGCATCATTCGCATGTTAAGAAGGCACACCAAATATTATATGCCAATACCCTGTTCTACACTATGAGAGGCTGACACCCAGCATTTCTATAGAAGTAAGTTTTCTTTAACACTATGAAAGGCTGACATCCAGCATTTCTATAAAAGTAATTTTTCTTAAGAAATAGACAGGAACGAATGAAGTAATATCTAACGTCCAGAACCCATTTTCAATAGCATGGAAAGATACATAGGGGTAGCATCATAGAAATATCTGTAAATGAAGCAGCGTAGACCACAAACGAAATCATGCATTTCTAGATTAGACTTTTTCCCTGATCATGCAAGAAGACCTAGTATGAAGAGACAATGCACAGACTGCTACCCAACAGAGGCTGAAAGGTTTTTTTGTCCCAAATGTGTATCCTCTGTGAACCCAAGAAAACGTTCTTCTTGCTGCATCCATGCTATGAAAAAAATAAAATAAAATATAGATACCTCCGTTGCCACCTCATTATGCCATTTATTACTCCTTTTCTTAACTGATGCTAGGATGAAATGCCCCTTTCTAGAAAAGAACAAGATCACATGCCCTTCCTTGCACCTTCTTAGTCACATTCGATGGCCAGGATTTTTCCTTTTCCTTCAATCGAATGGCTTAGAATCATGGTGCATGCCCCTATCTCCTGATCGAACCATCTGTATATATTAAATCCTTGCTGGTTGGAAGGCAACATCGGTTTAAAGGAAAACAGAGCTTTGACATATGTGAACTTGATGTCTCAGTTTTTGGGTAAAAATCTAGTTCATGGTTTGAGGTTTACTATATAATATAGGAAATATATTGCGGCCATAGTTACGGAAAACGAAAACGAAAGTAAAACAACGAGTCGTTTTTTGAAAACGGAAAACGAAAACGGCAATAAAATGGCAAAGTATACAAAACAAGATCATTTTACTAGAAAATGCTATTAATTTATTCAAAAGCAATATATAAATATATTAGAGAACAACATTAAATTATGAATTATGGGAGACAAGCATGGATACAAACTTAGTGCATACAATACAAACATGGAATTTGGAATTAAGCATAGAATTGACATGATAGGTAAAATCATTCAATAAATAAACGTGTAACATCATTTGGTTCAAAAATCAGACAAAATAGTATGAATGGTCAAAGTTATGTATGAATGAATCATGCAAAATAGTATGTACTACGTATGAACCAGTCAAAGTTCCCTCTATCTATATACCCTAATATTGAATGTTAAATCAGGCTTTTTGCCAATCTTTTCATCTTTGCCAAAATGGATATGGCATTGATTTAGCGATAACAGTATAAAATGGGAGACAAATGGGAGCACTTGCGGTCATTCAGCAAGCTAGGTAACAGAAAGTTTGAAAGTTTAGAACAGAGAAAATAGCAGAGTTTGATTGGAAGCTTCTAGAATTGAATGCCGAAATTTCAGTTTAGAGCAGAGAAAATAGCAAAGTTTAGAGCTTCCGGAATAGCAAAGTTTAAAGCTTTCAGGAGTTTACATCAGATTATTTCTGGATCCATTGTTTTAGAAAAAGCATCCCGAGAAGTTTCGATACTGAATACTGATGAACATGTCGAAAAATGGAGGTTTGCCATCGCCAAAGAAAAAATAAAGACAAGACACGCATTTGTTCAGAAAACTCGAGACTGATTGTGAATAGGCCGAACTGGAAATATACCTTTTAGGCTATAATTGAATTGCTAAATTGGGAGAATCATTGTTTGAAAGCGCAACCTTAACTGCAGCGGGTATTTCTCTTTCTCTGCCTCCCCAATGTTTAAGTAAGTGCGTCGACAAAGAGGTATGTCCATATGCAGTCATCAAGAATATGTCTCTTTTTGTTGGTCTGATTTATTTTAATTTGAGGCTAATAAGCATATAAATCTGGAATTTTTACAACATTTGTATCTCATATCCTGTATTGGATTCGAATATCAAAATCTAAAATCCTCAAATGCATAGCACAATATGACTAATAATCTTCGTCCAGTTCCGCACTATATAACAAATGGCTTAATGCTCTAAGCTATAATTTTGTAAGCCGTTTACAAATATGCAACCTCATAAATGATACAACGTACAAGCACATGGAGCCCACTGAAGTAATGTAAATAATATATTACTAATGTTATATGATATGTTCGGACCCATTTGATTTTTTGCATGCAAGTCTATTGATATGAATAAAATAAAATAAAGAAACTTTTTTTTTGGAACAATGTCTAGGGCGCAAAGTTTTTAGGACGGCGATGGCGGTCGCCGTAATGCCTCTTATTCCCATTCCCATTCGAAGTTCATCTTCTTCGAAACCTCATACAAACAATGCATGCTGCTGCCTTTATACTCAGCCATGGCTGCTTGTATAAGGCCAGTTCTTATCTTCAGTGTGGATTTGTTATGTTAAGGTGTTTTGCCTGCTGCTCTCAAATTCTCTCCTTCTTGTATCAAATGACGAGATATGGCTTTGTCTTTGATCAACATCCAGTGATCCATAGTAGATAGGCTAGAGCTAGCGGCTAGTAGGGCTTTTCAGATTTTTGGTGCTTGCATGCCCGTGATTGCGAAGCAGATGTGTCGTATAGTTGCCGAGGTCTCATTCATATGGCTAATGCTAGTGGTTTTATGAGTCTTTCAGTTTGGATAGTTCATATATCTCTGCTTCAGAAGCCTAAACGTGGATTCTTCTTCATTTGCACTGATTGCAAGCTGAAGATTGCATGGTTGCTCTCATTGCAAAGTTTAGTTGGATTTAGCTGTTTGGTTTATGATATGAAGCTCCAGGCTTTTGTATTGTCTATAATGGTATTGCTTGTGAGACAGTTATGAAGCCCTCCCTATCCCATCTTGGTGAGGCTTTAAAATAGAGAAAGGTAAATATGCATGAATCACCATAGTGATGCTAGAGTTTTGCAATGGGGTTTCTTGGGCAGGAGACCAAGGAGGCCTAACTGTTGTATCCGAGCACAATGTGGTTTCGACTTATGCTTTAGGTAATAAGCAAGAGATTGGCCTATGGACCACTCCATTTGGAGGCGGCCTTATAAAGACTTTATACTGTTTGGAAGATGAGTGACTACTCCATAGTACATTTTGGAAATGGGATGCAGAAGCCCTTTAGTACTGTAGTATGGACACCTCTGGCCAAGTTAAAGAGTGGGAAGATATTTGTTTTCCTTTTGCTTAACTAGGGTATCTTTCGGAGGGGAGCTTCAAGTAGTTCTTGCGTCAATGATCAATGCTATGTAGATAATGGCGTGAAAGCATGTAACTGGAATTTGTTCTAAGTCTGGGTTCGCTACTGTGCCATTTGGGCCATTCTGTAATAAGGTCTTTGGACCACTTTTTATTAATACAAAATCGTAAATTTTGTACCCTCAAAAAAATATAAAGAAATTTATGAACGAATGGCCATGAGACGATGTAGAGCATGGGCAAGAAGCCCAAACAACACAATGGAGGTCAGAGGGCATGAAGACTCAGAGATCAAATAAAATCAACTAATATAATATTGTGCTATTTAGATTATTTGGATATATCCAATCCAAGGGTTAGAAAGAAGAGGTTGGAAGTTTATATATTGGACTACATTCTTTTTAGCCTAGGTATATATTCTCTAGTTGTTGTCTTAGTATTAAACACTCTGGTGAATTAACTCTTCTAAATTTTTTGTATATGATTGACCAACATTCATATACACCCATAAATGTTGTTTATACTTAGGCATAGATAATAGAGTGAGGAGACTGACTCGGATCACCAGCCACTTTTCCTCCAAGTGCATTGGCAGTCTGCATGGACCACATGTCATCCACCCCCCTGCTTACCTTAGCTGCGGCTGGATTATGACCGCGGTGATTTATGCCCAGATGCTAGTACTTGACCTGGCAAAAATTCTGCAGCTCCCTACGCTACAGCAACAGACTGACCGGTTGGTCACAGTGCCTATGACTACGGCGGAGAGATGCTTTGGTAGAAGCCACCCCGGAAGATTCGGGAACTACAACCTTCCCCCGTAACCAGTGGTTTGATGCTGAATGTAGAGACTTCAAAGCGCTGGCCGACAGTCACCGACCGCCTGCGTGCCCAGCGCGTCGAGCGGTTACCATCTTTTGTGAAAGGAAAGAAAGCCAGATATATTGCAGAGCATCAGGGGGAAATCTATTACCTACTGAAGCGCCATCCCAAAACATTTTGGAGAAAGGTGCTGAGCAAGCCTTTGCAGCCTGCAGGAAATATCAGTCTGGATCAACGAGTGCAATACTTCCACTAGCTCTATGATCCTCCTGGGATTCGGTTAGACGTACCCTTCCAAAGGGGCCCGTCCTTGGAAATCACAGAGCAGATGTCACTCGGGGCCTGCAGCATCTCGTCAATAGCAAGGCGGCATACTGAGATGGCATGCAGACAGAGCTGCTCAAGTGGGCGGAACTACCCATAGTGCCCATCCTGACCGCATTATTTAATAGGGCATTACAGGAAGGATTTCCCCAACAGTGGACCACTAGTAGAGTATTCCCCATCTACAAGGTAGGAGACCCACATAGCCCAGCCAACTACAGGACAACCACGGTCAGTTCACTCTTTGCAAAGCTAATGGCCAGCATCCTCAAACAGACTCACGATGTGGGTAAAGGAGGCAGAAGTGAGAGCGCTCACACAGACAAGATTCAGACCTTGACACTCCACTATTGACCACATATTCATGCTCTGGATCTTGCTTGAGGATAGCAGGAACCGCCGCCAGGATCTCTACTGCTGCTTTGTCGACTTTGCAAAGGCCTTTGACATTGTGCCTAGAGAAAAGTTGTGGGAAAGACTCAGATAGTTGGGAGCCCCTGAAGACTTGCAAAATGTGGTATACAGGCTCTGTGAGACATGTTCCAGCTGACTAACACTGACAGGGTCCCCATGGATGCCCGCTCTCCTCAACATTGTTTGGCCTCTACATTGAGCAATTAGAGGGGTGGCTTGCCTGCCATGGGGGTGACGGAGCTCAGCTTGTGCACCAGATCATTAGGCAGCTCATATAAGCAGATGATTTGAACCTCCTAGCCCACACCCTTATGCCATGCAGCAGCACCTACATGCACTGGATAGCTTTTGTCGGGCCACTGAAATGATGGTCAATTTGGCCAAGACTAAGGTCTTGCTTGTCAGCAGATGGGCGTCCAGTGTTACCTATGGATGAGTTCGATCCTCATGCACATGTTATGAAAGGTATGTTTGTTTTAGTCCGACCTGGAGATGATGAAACTCCAACGTGGTTGGGCTTTACAAAAGAAGATGCCATCCTGGATCCAGAGTCTACCAATTATGGTCACATTTATGTATCATGGTGGATGCCTGTTGGTCATGACTATGTAGGTTGCTTAACTAAACGTTGGCGACCCAATCCATCAGATCCATCAAGGTATGAGAAGTTAGATGTTATATATTATGCATGGGATGCAAATGGCAAAAGACCGAAGACTATTCAAATTCCAAAATACATTCTTCACATGTGGGTGGGAGGGAGGGAGGGAGGGAGGGAAGGAAGGAAGGAAGGTATTTTTATCGTCCACGGAGACCAATCGGTCTATGGGACCCAATACAAAAGCACAGAAGGGTTTTCGAGGGAAAAACCGTGGTAGCAATCAGCCTGCTAACAAACTGTTCCAATATACGAAATGCAAAAACACACAAATATATACACTCATGTACCGTACCCATAGTGCCTGATTAGCGAGCAGCCAGGCGGGGGCAAAGGTGGGCTCGCAGATCCAAGACCTCCGAATGTATATGCGACCCTAGAGCACGTCTTGACGGCGTGTTCATCAAAGAAATGTAGGGGCAAGTCCGGCCGCACTAAGGGAACGATCCGGCCCGATGACGGATCCCTCTTTGGGCAACTCGAAAGTGAGACATCCTCAATGGCACCCGTTTGATAGCACTGACAGAGCCTGTCCTGGCGGGCTCCCCAATCCACCTGCCCGTCTCGATGCGGAGATGGTGGGCACCTGTGTGAATGGAGGCAATGAGTCTCCGGCTTTTCGGGGCGGCCGAACGCAGTAGAGTGAAGGCCCCGCCCAATGCGGGTTGATGTGCTCCTTGTAATGGGCCGTTTTGACCTGCTCTAGAGCGCCGGGGTCCCAGAGCTTGCCAAGGAAGCAAGCGCCCGTATTCCTCAGCGGTGACGATGCGGCCTCTGGTCCACCGCACACATATCCGTCTCCCGCGTTCCCATCCGGGCTTAACTATCGATCTCTTACCCCGCCAACAGGCCAAGGCCTCGGGCCCATTGCCATTGCACAAGCCAGCCCATTACCCATATTAACCACTTTCGAAAATAGACGATGTGTCTATCAAGGGCGCCACCGGCGGCAAGAATCCGTTTCCTGCGGCGAGAATCCGATAGGGGACCGGGTTTCACCCCAAGTGCCCGTGCCAAAAATGCCTTCTGCACCTGCTCCAAGTCATTCCAGGTCGCCAAAGAGACGACCGGGCCCCAAACCTCGACCCCGTACAGAAGGACAGGCTCGACTAAGAGCTCTGCCTGGTGACTGTTATTCTGCATGGCATATGGGGACATAGCATTAGCTAAAGGCTCTCAATCTCAGTCATGTTCTCGATAAATCATGTATGTAATTTCTCTTGCTATAATGGTAATGCATCAATATCTATATTTAATTGCCATTTTTTATGTAATACTTCAACATTTTGCTATAATACTTGAGCATTTTGGAGAATTAATACTCAGGTTCGATACATCAGATAATATTCATTATGCTTATACATCCTTACATCTTTAGTAGGTGCTTAATACACATCATTACATCTAATGCACACATTATTGATGGCATACATCTAATTTAGGTGCACATATTATTGATGGCATACAGTCAATGATTCACTCATCAACCCCTGCTAAGGTGATCGCATTCAACTCGTAGGTATGGCGCTCAGGAAGCCAAACAAGGTGGATCACAACACGATGAAGCTCGAGGCAATCATACTCACGACCATTAGCTTTAGATTGCAGGTAGGGATCGAGGTGAACACCTCTATGTATGCATCCAACAAGATCATTGTAGCTCATGGAGCAAGTAATGGTCTCGATGTGATCTGGACGTGTAGGCAGATAAGCTATGGGAGATGAATGACTTCTACCACCGAATGGAGCTGCTTTTATAGTCGTTGTAGCATTATTGGTATAATACTTCAACATTATTGGTATTATACTTCAACATTATTGGTATAATACTTCAGCATTATTGGATCCGCAGCTATATCATCTTTGCGCCAGCCAAGGCTTCACTCCTTCACTTATCAGGGGCAACATGCAGAGGTGGCGCACACTTACAAGTACCTGGAACAGAGTTTCCCACAACCACATATTGGGACACTTCCATTCGATTGCACCAGAGGATAGACTGTGACTGTGTTGCCAACAGGGTGCTATTGAAGATGAAAGCTACACTCTACAGCATTGTCTGGCATTTAGTCACATTCGTGCCAACTATGCTCAGTTGATCCTACCTAACCAGCAGTTGCATGCACTGCAGGATACAACGTTGGTGGGCTCGCTAGGATCTTATCTCTGGGACATCATGGATGCCCGCACTCAGTTATGTCCTCGAATGAGGCAGGGAGACACATCATGATGTACTCATTGTATAGTTTCTCAGCATACTTGTTACTGCCCAGGTTTTTCCCTCGAAAACCCTCCGAGACGGTTTTTTTTTTTAATCCTCGCAGTAATATGTTTTGCTGTATTTCTTGTTTGGGTCCCATAGGCCAATTGATCTCCGCGGATGATAAAAATCAATCAATTCAATTCAATTTTAAGGATTTGAATTGAATTGGATTTTTTCGTCCGTAGAGATAGAAAAGGTCCCATGGGATCCAAATAAAGAATGCAACAGACCGATTAATGTCTAGGATTTAAAAGCCCCTTCCAAAAGGTTTTTGAAGGAAAAAAAACTCAGCAATAATAGTCTGATACATGATAGATCTGTATATTTTAATACAGTGACGAAGGAAACACCTGAGTTTGCATATTCATTATATCTTGTTGATTTGATGCTAGTACCTCCACTAGAGCTTTCTCCAACATCACATGTAGCAATTGGTTAGGCATAACCAACCCGATATAACATATCCTAACAGGCCCAAATACTAGACAATTCCTCGTATATCCACTGGAGCTTTCTCCAACATCATATGTAGCAGTTGGTTAGGCATAACCAACCCAACATAATATCCTAATAGGCCCAAATACTAGACGGTTCTGCAGAGTGTGGCACTCATCTTCATTATGTCCCAATGGGCAACATTAGCAAATTTTATCTCCTCATTCTTTTTGGGTCCATATGTCTACCTTAATTTTGAGGTGGTGTGCTCTTGTGCAAATGGATACAATCATTCTGTATTTTCATGGCCAAATACTCTAACAGCAACTACTGAACCCCTAGCAGGCGTAGAATTAATGTGGGTTTTGTAGTGTGCTATCACCAGTTCTGAAGCTCTAGCATCTCAAAGTTTACTTAGAAAGCAAGAATCTAGATACTGCTTCAGGTAATTGTAGTCCCCATTGTTGTTTACATGTATGCACCATTGTTCATGCACATTCCATCTGGAGAATGAAATGGCTTGTCTCTCCTTACACCATGCTTTAGGGCGTTCTGGATACATGGCCATTGTGTAGGCCAGGTTTGAAAGGCGAGTGTATCCCATATTGACGGCCTTCTAAAGTATATTATGTGACACTCTAGCACAGGGTAGAAGCACGATATGGTGTACTACAGTTTTTTCAACATGTTGCAAAGATTATTCATTAGTTGTTGAGGCGCTTAATTCTCGCCAATGTATTCCAAAACCGTCGACATCAAACCAAATCAATCAAAACCAACTAAACTTTCCCTCTCTTTCTGTACCACTGGAATTTCAATTTGATCAAGCACAACATTCTTGGCATCAACAGAGTTTTATCAATTGTAAAGAAGCACATAGCCTCGGGATTGACGGATGAAGCATTCCAATTCTCGTATATAAGAAGATTTGGCTACAAGGAGGACAAATCATCCTAATTCGAGTTTTGATCGCAATTATAACGTCGAAGATTCTGATTGCCTCCTTTCAGGGAAGTCCTACAAAGGGAAATGCAAGCATCTTGACTCAACTTGTAGCAGCAAGTTTGGATATGTAACCAAAAAAATCAAATGCAGAGTTGACATTGTTGCAAATTGTATAAAGGAGCAGGTCAATAAATTGAGGCAAGATCAAAGGAAGATCATAGCTATAAGGATGCCACAAGATGAGAGATTGCATTTATTTGAACCTATTATTGGAAATCCAATTAGGCTTTTTTTATCCGAAGAGTAATAAGTATGTTTTGCTGTTTCATTAGGTTCCATGATTGGTCTCCGTGGACAATAAGAAACCATTCTATTCTATTCTGATCTTTTCTTTTCTTTTCTTTTCTTTTCTTTTCTCCAGGATGTAAAGTATGAAAACAGTCATGACAAACTGGCAGCTAAGCATTCCTTATTGTCAATGATAGTTGGAGAGAATGGTAACCTTCAGCACAAAGGAATTGCCTCCTAGATACTTCACATACGAGCCAATAATATGATCAAGGATGCATTAAGGAGGAATTGGCTCTTAATGAAGCAAATATCTGGGTATTGGCTAGAACAATCTATATCAGACAAGCTTGATGAATCGATTAAACAGTTAGTTCATAACTCTTGCTTTCCAGCACAAAGGTCTCTCCAAAGTATAGGGATATGAGAAAGAAGAGGACTCTTCCAATCCAATTCTTAATATACCTCAAGTTAGAATCATCAATTCTTTGGCAAATTTGTGGGAGGTAAGAATGTACATTTGTATTCAAATTATCTATTGAAATTCCTATCTTCTATGTACACTGATATAACATTTAGTCTTTTTAGTAAAATGCTTAGGTAATATATTATACTACTTAATCATACATTAATCATACATTCTGAAACAACTCCTATGTGATGTACATGGGTAGAAGTGTTAGTTCCATACTCAAGCATATAATGCATATAAACTACATTCCTTAGTATAAGCATAGAATGTATTCTTACATATATAGAAGTATTGTTATGCACTTAGAGAATATCTAATTTTGAAGTTCACTCTGGACTTTTAGAAAATTGCGTATTGCAGACATATTCTCACATACATTTTGAGTACTAACATGTACCTTTGGTACAAGATGTGTACTTTGAACTTTTGGCACATTTATGTACTTAAAGTTCTTTGATTTATCATATGTAATTGGGATGAATTAATCTGGTTCTCTCTGCATGGTAGAAATATCTTACACAAGGCACCCAAAAATAAAACCGTTATGAATTTTCTGGTTGGTTGTTCATAAAAAACCGTTCAAAGAAACCAATGCTTTTTTGTAGGTTGACATCATTAAAAACATTACATGACTAAAGTATTTGGTCTCCTTAGATGCTTTATTAAAGTGGTATTTTGAGAGAGTAAGTATCAATGCTTCATTTGTGATGTCCAATAATATGGTTTTTTTCATATGTTTAATCGGCGTCGCGTAAAATCTTGATTTAGATATGTGGTTTGTCAATGTGGTATATCATTATAGTTATGAGACTCGGTTTGATATAGAATAGAATAGAATAGAATAGATTTTTTAACGTCTACGGAGACCAACAGGTCATGGGACCCATACAATGGGCTAGTACAATCATTACTACTAGGATTAAAAAACCCCTGCCAAATTAGGATGGCTAAGTATTATGATAGATTTACATGGTTCGCATTTTGCTAAAATGACACTGTGACGTTCCACATATTTATACGCATATTTAAGTATAAATATGTGACACGTCACTATGAATAATTAATGGCACATTAATTATTCATAAGCTAAGGTTAGCTATGTTAATAATTAAATTATAAAGGTGGAAACCTAACCAAAACCCTAATTCGAATTTAGGGCTTATCCTAATATTAAAAAGGGCTAAAATACCAAATTAGCTAATATTAACCAATCTAGAGCATGCCACCTGGCCCAAATCGATTGGGCAAGGTAGGGTTTCCATTTTGGACACCCAAATTAGGGCTTTTGTTCCCCAATTCGAATTGGGAGCAATTGGGGATGGAGGAGGAGGAGCAGCAGCTAGCCCTTCATTGAGTCGAGATGGAGCAGCCCAAGACCGATTTGACTGTTAGTCAAGAGGGTTACTTTGTTGATTTATAGCATAAGCCTCTACGTGGTGTGTTCTCTCTCTGTTTTTCTCGTGGTTTACCCGCTAGACTAACCCTTGATTGATATGGTGAGTATTCTTATCTCTAGTCTCCTCGCACGTTTTGGTTGATGGTTTAGTAGTTCTTTGCTTAGTTAGCACCCTCTAGATGGGGATTACGGGGGTAGAGACCTCGAGCCCATGTATTGTAGTATGCTCCTAGATAGAGCCCTGTATTATTCCCATTAGATGCGGCCTCAGGTACAAGAGCCCACCGGTCATAGGCGCTATGGACCGGCTTAGCACCGCACAAGGAACACAAAGGGTGAATTGGGGTGGGGTCTTGCACGAACATAAAAGGCTCCCCCGACTCCTACAAGCTAGGCCCTGATAGCCGGTCACGAGGGGCCGGTATGGGTCTCCGACACTGGTGTAGTGGTGTGACCCGTATGGGGCACCATGCACTTTGAGTAGATTTAGGGTGAGTAAGTCGCATGGATGCGGGGTCTGATGGATGCACGTATTCTCTAGCTCACCCATGGAACCACCGTGATTCTCGAAGGGGACGCCCCCCCGACCTGCCTCATCGGACCGGGCGCCATGAACCCCGAGTAGGCTCAACCGGTGATACCTCCCAGCCAAGCGTCTCCAAGGCTATAAGCGGCCATAGCGTGACTTCGACCCATCCGCAAAGTGTGCACGTGGAGGGGCGGATGGAGTGGACAACCCTAGCCGATGTTCTATGCCAATAAACGCCATGCCGGACTTCTGTCCATCGATCTTGAGGCCCAGTAGCCGGGCCGATCCTCACCGAGTCTGAGCCGGGGTAGAACCGGGGTTTGGGGTGTTTTCTTAGGTTTAGATGCATATTCTTTGCCGTTGGTACTTGGATGGATGTGCCACCCTTCGTGGTGGTTATTTATATGTGATTTATGCTGTGTGCTAACCCTTGTATTCATGCTTCCGCGACGTAGGAGCCCATTGAAGGCGTGGGCCGAATGACCCCTCTGTGTCCTTCACTTGAGCGTCTTATTATAGATGGCCCGAGTTAGACGGAGGGCCCTGCTCGTGGCGAATTGGTCGCCATGGGAGGGGAAAGTCCCCGTATGTATACGACTCTTAATGAAGCAAATATCTGGGTATTGGCTAGAACAATCTATATCAGACAAGCTTGATGAATCGATTAAACAGTTAGTTCATAACTCTTGCTTTCCAGCACAAAGGTCTCTCCAAAGTATAGGGATATTAGAAAGAAGAGGACTCTTCCAATCCAATTCTTAATATACCTCAAGTTAGAATCATCAATTCTTTGGCAAATTTGTGGGAGGTAAGAATCTACATTTGTAGTCAAATTATCTATTGAAATTCCTATCTTCTATGTACACTGATATAACATTTAGTCTTTTTAGTAAAATGCTTATATTATACTACTTAATCATACATTCTGAAACAACTCCTATGTGATGTACATGGGTAAAAGTGTTAGTTCCATACTCAAACATAGAATGCATATAAACTACATTCTTTAGTATAAGCATATAATGTATTCTTACATATATAGAAGTATTGTTATGCACTTAAGGAATATCTAATTTTGAAGTTCACTCTGGACTTTTAGAAAATTGTGTATTGCAGACATATTCTCACATACATTTTGAGTACTAACATGTACCTTTGGTACAGTTACATGTACTTTGAACTTTTTGGCACATTTATGTACTTAAAGTTCTTTGATTTATCATATGTAGTTGGGATGAATTAATCTGGTTCTCTCTGCATGGTAGAAATATCTTACACAAGGCACCCAAAAATAAAACCGTTATGAATTTTCTGCTTGGTTGTACATAAAAAACCGTTCAAAGAAACCAATGCTTTTTTGTAGGTTGATATCATTGAAAAACATTACATGGCTAAAGTATTTGGTCTCCTTAGATGCTTTATTAAAGTGGTATTTTGAGAGAGTAAGTATCAATGGTTCATTTATGATGTCCAATAATATGATTTTTTTCATATGTTTAATCATCGTCGCGTAAAATCGTGATTTAGATATGTGGTTTGTCAATGTGGTATATCATTATAGTTATGAGACTCGGTTTGATATAGAATAGAATAGAATAGAATAGATTTTTTAACGTCCACAGAGACCAACAGGTCATGGGACCCATACAATGGGCTAGTACAATCATTACTACTAGGATTAAAAAACCCCTGCCAAATTAGGATGGCTAAGTATTATGATAGATTTACATGGTTCGCATTTTGCTAAAATGACACTGTGACGTTCCACATATTTATACGCATATTTAAGTATAAATATGTGACACGTCACTATGAATTAATGGCACATTAATTATTCATAAGCTAAGGTTAGCTATGTTAATAATTAAATTATAAAGGTGGAAACCTAACCAAAACCCTAATTCGAATTTAGGGCTTATCCTAATATTAAAAAAGGGCTAAAATACCAAATTAGCTAATATTAACCAATCTAGAGCATGCCACCGCCCAAATCGATTGGGCAAGGTAGGGTTTTCATTTTTGGACACCCAAATTAGGGCTTTTGTTCCCCAATTCGAATTGGGAGCAATTGGGGATGGAGGAGGAGGAGCAAAGCAGCAGGCCCTTCGCCATTAGTCGAGATGGAGCAGCCCAAGACCGATTTGACTGCTAGTCAAGAGGTTACTTTGTTGATTTATAGCATAGCCTCTGGTGTGTGTGTTCTCTCTGCTTTCTCTGTGGTTTTACCTGTTAGACTAACCCTTGATTGATATGGTGAGTATTCTTATCTCTAGTCTCCCTCAGCGCTTTTTGGTTGATGGTTTAGTAGTTCTTTGCTTAGTTAGCACTCCTGAGATGGGGATTACTTCGGGTAGAGACCTCTGAGCCCATGTATTGTAGTATGCTCCTAGATAGAGCCCCTCAGATATTCCCATTAGATGCGGCACGTGTACAAGAGCCCACCGGGTCATAGACGCTATGGACCTTGGCTTAGCACCGCACAAGGAACACAAAGGTGAAGTGGGGGGGGTCTTGCATGAACATAAAAGGCTCCCCGAGACTCCTACAGCTGGGCTAGGCCCGATGGCCACACGAGGGCCGGGTATGGGTCCGACACTGGTGTAGTGGTGTGACCCGTATGGGGCACCATGCACTTTGAGTAGATTTAGGGTGAGTAAGTCGGGTATGGATGCGGGGTCGCCGATGCGCACGTATTCTCTAGCTCACCCATGGAACCACCGGGTGGATTCTCGAAGGGGACGCCTCCCCTGACCTGCCTCATCGGACCGGGCGGCTATGAACCCCGAGTAGGCTCGGCGGGGTGATACCTCGCCCGCTGCTCTCCTGGCTATAGCTGCCATAGCTGACTCGACCCATCCGCAAAGTGTGCACGAGGGGCGGATGGAGGGACAACCCTAGCCGATGTTCTATGCCAGCCTAACGCCATGCCGCATTCTGGCCTGCTGATTCCTTGAGGCCCACCGTCGGTCGATCCTCACCGAGTCCGAGCCGGGTAGAACCGGGTTTGGGGTGTTTTCTTAGGTTTAGATGCATATTCTTTGCCGCTGGTACTTGATGGATGTGCCACCCTTCGTGGTGGTTATTTATATGTGATTTATCATGGTGCTAACCCTTGTATTCATGCTTCCGCGACGAGGAGCCCATTGAAGGCGTGGGCGAATGACCCCTCTCCGTCCTTCACTTGAGCGCCTTATTATAGATGGCCCGAAGTTAGACCTGAGGGTTCTCGGCCGCGTGGCTAATTGGTCGCCATGGAGGGGAAAGTCCCCGTATGTATACCGGTGGGGGTCGAGTATATTCGTGGAGCGTCACAAAGGGTATCGAGCCATGATTTTGGTTGACCGGAATCATAGCACTGACCAAATCTTTAACCCGTTAGTTCGGTAGTTGAGTGGGAGTTTAGGCTAGTTGGACTGCTTAACTTTTTGGTCATTTAATTTTCTGTTAGGTGGATGTAATAAATTGTGAGTTTTAGAAAGTTTAGGGCGATTTTGGAGGGAAAAAGTTGTGACTGGAGGACCCAAGATTGGAAGGGCTATAACTTTTTGTAGGTAATTCGGATGAAGGAAAAAACGGCTCCAATGGATCGGGCACCTCCCAAATACCCTAAGGGGCACGTCTCCCGAGGTCGAAAAGACAACAGGCCGCCGAAAAATTGAAAGGGGCGCTGCTGTGCTCGGAGGTGTTTATTTTGGAAAGTTGAAGCCGTATAAGTAATGCAGCGCCCCATACGGTCCGCCGTATAAAAATACGCGTCCGTTTTTTTAAAAAAAAATAAGTTTTTCCTTTTCCGCCCGCGTTTTGAACCCGTGACCTCCTACTTCCAACCCAACACTCTTTCCATTTTGCCAACTCTCTTTATGTAGCACTCTTTCCTTTGTTATGCATATCTAATATTCTGTTTTCTCCAGTTAGCAGTTCTTTTAAGAAAAAGGTACATCATGGGATTGAACCCCTGACCTTCTACACCCAAGCCAACACCTTTACCAGTAAGCCAACTTCTTTCTTGAAGCGATATACCCCTTTTTCTAGTATTTATAGTGCATCTATTCCATATTTAAATTAGAGGCGTGCCTTTGGTAAACTCACGTTGTGGAGGCAACAACTCCGCCGGAGCAAGCTCTTCTCGCCATAGCCGCCGGAGCAAGCTCTCTCGCCATAGCCGCCGGAGTAAGCTCTCGCCATAGCCACGAGCAAGCTCTCTCGCCATAGCACCGAGTAAGCTTGCCTTGCCATAGCCATGGGAGTCGACCTCTCTCTCGCCATAGTCAACCGGATAACTGGTAACCATATATAAAGCTAGTATCCCCTAAGAATAAACCGACCAAATGACACGACGTAATCTAGCAAGTCCGTCCAACTTGTTATGATAACATCAACTCACTTGATGGGACTAATTCCAGAATTTAATTAACGGCGTGGTAACTCTCTAGAATAGTAGCACGTTATATCCTTGGATATTCCTAGGCTTAATTTATAATAATGTCCAGTTATACGTTTCCTCGACCTATAACTTTAATTATTTTCCTTTGGTAGATGCCGTGATAACACAATTTCTTCGGGCCTTGCCATGATTCAATCCATACTATATTCATATGCTTTATGTTAGACCTTACTCGACGTCTAACCCTTAGCTCGTCTTATTTCCCAGAGAAAGGATCTCTTTTCACCCAACCAACTAGGGACTGCCATGCAGCACCCCTCTAGACCATGGGTAGCTTTAATCCTACCATCCCTCACTACTTCTTCTCAATGGTCGTGTTCTTTTTATGGACCATTTTCCCAGACCACGGTACAACTCTGTAATACGTAGTGAGTGCTTGTGTTAGAACCCCCACAATAATGTCAACACTTTGTGCCAAACTTCACCATCTATATGGATGTGATTAATTATCTGTGTCACACGCCTGTCAAAGTGACAGCAGTCTCCCTCTTTTAGAGTTGTTCTCCCGTACATTCCCAATGCCAACCAACCATTGTTGATTACTCACCTCCTTCTAGGGTACCTAGATAAGGTCCGAGCAAAATGTTTCCAACCATTATTTTAATACCTAAACGTCTTTAGGTTCTGCAAATGAACTTACATATTCCAAGGGATTATATGAATATCCCAAAGGACAGTACCACCCAAAGATTTCTCAAGATAGGCCTCCTCTATCCAGAGATCTTGTGCTCAAGTCTCTGGGGGTCCATCATATGTCTTCATGGACGCTGCCAATATGGCATGACGTATAAATGCTATCTACCTATCTATCTATTTATAAAAAAGGTCCTTGGTGAACTCAATTCACCATGTTGTCCTAAGACATGGACGTCTTCTTCCCTAAGCCATACACCAAATCCTTAAAGAGTTTTTCGGCTCTTTGTCGCTTTTCAAGTCTGCAGGTATATCTTTGCATGTTAGCAAAGACTAACCTTCATGTTAGGAAATAACCTTCCTATCCAGATTGCTAAATATCATGCATCAGGTCCTTTATTCCTTCTCTTCTTCAATATGTTTTCTAAGTCTATGATCGATTTTTCGGATTCGACCCTTCACGCCACATTTACACATTTCACTCTTTGACTGTCACCTTTATTCAGTAGAGTCACCAAACCATTTGCTCCTTTACGTATTCATTAACCGTCTTGTAGCTTCTAAGCCGCTATTATATGTTCCCTATGTTGTTAACCCACCTATCATTGGGGGTTATGATCCAACGTTGTCCTACATCCTCGAAATGTTAGTCATTACATTTCTCTGTCATGATGTTATGTCATTCTCATATTCCAAATGACTTGGCATCTTCATTTAAGCCATAGTCATGGCCTAAGAGCGGGTGAGCCTTCGTAAATTACCTGGAGTCATCAAGGTGCTTGCCTTGTATTTTGTGAGCCTTTCTACAATTACCTACGTTTAATATAACCCGGACTTGTATCAATATTCGAGTCCTGTATATGTTAACTTGCAACCCCATGTAACCATGGCGTCACCTCTGCCTGATCCAGGTATGGATCATGTGGGCAAGCTAGTCTTAGGTGTCTATGCAAGACACGTTAGGACATTTAGCCGGTAACTGCTATTCACTACTTATCCTGGAATTGTACTATTGTACTACTCAACCCCACTACCTCAAGCTTTATTCTATTGGCCGTTGACATTTATTTCAAGTGCCAACTACCACATCATACCCTAGCATGCACCGGATTGACGGTCCTTTGCACATTTCGAACGTATCTCCAGATCCTTCATCAGTAACTTTAGGGTACCCTCGTCTTTCTCTCCTTGCGTCGCCACCTAATTTATCTCCCTAAGATGTTTATCGTATCTGTACATGGTATGTACATAATAAACATATCTCCACATCCCGCAATGCTAGAGCTCTGCTCTAACTTAGCTAAAGTGTAACCTTGGTAGTTCCTTGCAACAAAACCTATTACCTATGTACCTTTAGAATGTGGCTGAGCCACCGACGTCCCAACTGGGCAGTGGCCAACTCTATGTTAGAAATCTATATGCTGCCTACATTTTTGATAGGATCCCCAGCTACTTTAACCATCCCTTTAGTGCCTTATGGTATTCCAGTCGTGTATATACACTATCATACCACCCATGGGATTATGCCATAATTCCGAAGGTTTGCTACCCCAGATGAGGAGCTTTTCTAAAAGCTTCTTTCGCTAAGGATAGTGTTCCATACCACCCATACTTAGTTACAATTAACCTATTGTTGTTAAGTTATCAGGTCGACTTCAGCTTTTGATCAGCTTCAAATGTTGTCGCCTTTGGCTCCCTCATAATGAAGCGGAGACATTAAAACCTCCTGGTCTCTTAACAGGAAAACCCAATGTTTCAATCTTCGTTAGTAACCGCCATATGATTATCCAATTCCTTACCCTCTTAAGAGTTTCAAAGTCATAATCTCTAACGGGTCTATGCCTCAAGGCAACGGATCCTCCACCTTCTACTTCAGTACCTACAATTGTTCCCCGCGCGTAGCGTAACTCTTAAGATATATGGACTACTAGTCTATAAAATCTCACTCCTTGTAATCTACATGCCTCGTCTTCAATTTTATCGAGACTTGGATTGCTAGGTATTGGCCTCTTCTCGGTTATCCCTAAAAGTATAATTGTCAAAGTCATCGTACTCCTTCTTTTCTTCCATCAGGGGGATGCGATATTTTATACATCTTTTTATTTCCAAAACCACATAAATGCTCTCAGCTTATAACAATGAAGTAACTCATTGGTATCTAGAATCTTTGAGCAGCTAAGCTCTCATTATCGTTTATTCCAACACCGTTCCAACCATCCTCGGGATGTTTTTGAATGTAACGTCACCGTATATGCTAGACTTACTCTAGCTATTCTCACTGATTTAAACTTTTCTCATCTTCCTTGGTACGACGTATCTAAGATAGTCAACTCTAAACATTGGGATAGCTTGAATGCTTATCTCTGGTAAAACATACCTAACCCAATATCTTCGTATATAAGCATATCATTATGCTTATTCTTTACACCTTGTTAAGTAATGTTTCACTCACCTCGTACGGCTATTCTTCTATCTTTTAATATGATATACATCTGAATATCACAATTAACATCTTTGATCTCCTCACTAGTGTAGTATGTAATACTACTAAATCCTTCAAACATCCGAAACCACTACGTTGTTATTATGAGATATAGTAACATGTGCGCACCAACCCTAACTCTAGACTCATATGTAATTCATTGACGTAGCCCCCTAGCTGCTTGTACTATATATGCTGTGGTTTTCACACCACACCTTCTAGACTCTCTATCCTTAGGTTGCCTTGGTCCTCACGCTCTAGTCATAAATTCCACAGGGGCACATGCCACCCTAAGTTCCTAGTGGACATACTTAATGTCTAGTATAGCAATTCTTATCTTCATTACCTCTGTATTCATATATGTGAACTAAAAGTTTATGTTTTACTATTAAATGTTCCTAGTACACATATACCAATGCGGAGTTACTCCTCGGGGTACATACACGATACCAAGTCCAGAGCACATCCTCCTTCTCCACACTTTGGTGTATTCAACGCCTCTTTCCAAACTTTCTATATTTGAAACGTTGTTTACAACAACTTTCAAACCCCTCTTGTCTCCCACTTGTCGTGTGGGTATATTTCTTTCGATGGTTGCGCCTGGTCCTACCAATTGTCGTCTTCTCTTGACCTTGTGTGGCGTACGTTCCACCCTAGTGTCCAATCTGTTATACGGCATCTCGACGTTCCCAGCAGACATCAGAAGTGACGATTGACCGACGTCATTAAGCGTATCCAAATGACTATGTTGTCATTTTAATCATGCACACGCTTGCATCGTTATTGCACTCTTCAGGAACATCAATCTCCGCGTAATTTTATAATCCGTAGTTTATGGATCCGCATCCTCATACGATAGTATTCTCTACCTTTCCGCGAATCATACCTCTATTCAAGTAGCAATAGCTATAAAATGTTGGCCCGACATTCTATGCCTGCACCATCATGGTCGAAACCTACACTTCTAAGGTGGTTTCCCTCTCACGAGCTGGGTACTCATAATCCAGTTTCCACCTTAGTATAGTACCTCTCTAACGTGGTATATCGTAGATAATCATAAACCACTTCTTCCTCGGGTATATGGTGCTATATCCAGTCTTCTTCTACGTTGAGTGGCAATATATATGCCGCAGAATAAATCAATCCTCGTAATTATTAAGTCCAGTGTTTCAATCAGATACCAAACATCGTCATACCAATTTTTTTTCGAGTATCCATCCAAAGTAGGGATACCTTAACACTCCTTATTCCCAACATTCAGCACTTCTACTTCAAGTAAGGGCCCCGTGGACACCTTTCATCATCACCATATAACAGGCTCAGGACAGACCAGGCATCGGTTCGATGTTTCCGCCGTGGACACCATAGTCACAATTGGCCTTCTGTGATACAGCACGATTGCATAGCCATAGCACTTCCAGATAGCGAATAGGTCTAAGTACCAATTACGTCGAATGTATATATGTCACCAGTACTGTCCCCTTTACATATAACAGTCTCTGTATGCGTGATAAATTTACGAAAATAGCAATAAAATAAATAAGTAATTCAAATGTAAGAATATCCGGACGTCTAGTAAATGTATAAAGATAACCAATGAATTAATATGTGTCCTCATCTGACTGTAATCTATGCTAAAGATAGAGAGTGTGAGTGTGGAAAGATTAAAGATAATTAAAAGGAGCGAGCTATTTAAACACATAATCAAATATAATAGAAGTAGATAAGTATGTATGTCTTACACAAACTTCGGAGGGAATAACGAGACTTAGATTAGGTTATAACAAGGTTATGAATAATAAGTCATGAACAACGTCTGTCTGTACTTAATATTAAAGTATATAGGTAAGACTGTCTGATACAGTACAATATATAGTTGTATTAAAGGATAAGTATAACCCGCAAGGACCTATTAAATCTTGAGGATAGGAACATCACGAGTTCTTAAAAGCAGAACGAAAAATAGGAAAACAAAAATTTGCTACAAAATTAAATTAGGGATGGTCAGAATGAAAAGAATTACAAAGTGAAGCGAAGAATATAATACACCTACACCTGAAGTTAATATCCTTAGAATGACTTTCTACTAAACAGTCGAGGTTAATAACTCAGTATTATAACAAATAGCGCTTCTTTATATCTATACCTATCTTTAATATATAATCGATTTACTGTATGTATAGAAGGAGCGATTTCTAAAATAGATAGACCGTGAACTTCGCCACCATATGAATGAAACAAAGGAGACTGTTCACTTTTGATATCCCTAACCGATGATCATGTCCGATCTATGCCTCTACCTCTTATATCCCAAAGTTATAAATTGCACATTACAAGTCATTTCAAACTTGATCACTTTGAACATGACAACGTCAGCGTGTGACTTATAATCTCACGCTATCTCTTTAAGGAGGGGAGACTTCCTTCCAATGTATGATGTGTTGCCCTCAAAAGTAGTCTTGATCTTTGAGGGCAAAGCATCATTTTTAAGGTGGGAGAATGTGGCGTTCCACATATTTATAATGCATATTTAAGTATAAATATGTGACACGCCACTATGAATAATTAATGGCACATTAATTATTCATAAGCTAAGGTTAGCTATGTTAATAATTAAATTATAAAGGTGGAAACCTAACCAAAACCCTAATTCGAATTTAGGGCTTATCCTAATATTAAAAGGGCTAAAATACCAAATTAGCTAATATTAACCAATCTAGAGCATGCCACCGCCCAAAATCGATTGGGCAAGGTAGGGTTTCCATTTTGGACACCCAAATTAGGGCTTTTGTTCCCCAATTCGAATTGGGAGCAATTGGGGATGGAGGAGGAGGAGCGGCGTGCCTAGGCCCTTGGTTAGTCGAGATGGAGCAGCCCAAGACCGATTTGACGGTTAGTCGGTAAGAGTTACTTTGTTGATTTATAGCATAAGCCTCCTACGTAGTGTGTTCTCTCTCATTTTTCTCGTGGTTTTACCCGGTGGACTAACCCTTGATTGATATGGTGAGTATTCTTATCTCTAGTCTCCGTGCGTGCTTTGGTTGATGGTTTAGTAGTTCTTTGCTTAGTTAGCACTCCGGAGATGGGGATTACGGGGTAGAGACCTCCAGCCCATGTATTGTAGTATGCTCCTAGATAGAGCCCTCAGTATTATTCCCATTAGATGCGGCACTGTGTACAAGAGCCCACCGGGTCATAGACGCTATGGACCGGCTTAGCACCGGACAAGGAACACGTGGTGAAGTGGGGGTGGGGTCTTGCACGAACATAAAAGGCTCCCGAGACTCCTACAATGGGCTAGGCCCGATGGCCGAGTCAACAGAAGGGGGGTATGGGTCCGACACTCCACAGGTGTAGTGGTGTGACCCGTATGGGGCACCATGCACTTTGAGTAGATTTAGGGTGAGTAAGTTCGGTATGGATGCGGGGGTGATGTGCGTACACGTATTCTCTAGCTCACCCATGGAACCACCAGTGATTACGGAAGGGGGACGCTTCACGACGCCTCATCGGACCGGAAGGTCCATGAACCCCTCGGAGTAGGCTCGGGGTGATACCTCGAGCCCCGTCTCTCCCAAGGCTATAGCGAAAACCATAGCGTGACTTCGACCCATCACCGCAAAGTGTGCACGGGAGGGGGACGGATGGAGTGGACAACCCTAGCCGATGTTCTATGCCGCCAATGCCATGCCGGACTTCGGCCTGGCTGATCTCTTGAGGCCCAGCCCAGGTGGTCGATCCTCACTGGAGTCTGAGCCGGGGTAGAACCGGGGTTTGGGGTGTTTTCTTAGGTTTAGATGCATATTCTTTGCCGTTGGTACTTGGATGGATGTGCCACCCTTCGTGGTGGTTATTTATATGTGATTTATGCTGTGTGCTAACCCTTGTATTCATGCTTCCGCGACGTAGGAGCCCATTGAAGGCGTGGGCCGAATGACCCCTCTGTGTCCTTCACTTGAGCGTCTTATTATAGATGGCCCGAGTTAGACGGAGGGCCCTGCTCGTGGCGAATTGGTCGCCATGGGAGGGGAAAGTCCCCGTATGTATACGGCTGGGGGTCGTATATATTCAGGGAGCGTCACAGACACAAGCCGCACATTTTTGTGCAACAAACTATATAGGGTAGTGGAATGCAATGGTCCTATAATGTGGTTAAAGTTATACATCACTAGTGCTTTTATTGACCAAAGTATTCTAAATTTTCATTAAGACAACATAACTTTTTCAGTTAACATCATGTGGATTTTAATTTTATCTGTTAGCATGTTATAGTGGTTTCTTAATTTTATCTATTAGCATGTAATGTTTTTTTATAGTGCTTTCTTAATTGCTTAATCTATATAATTGCTTAATCTGGACCGTTGGTCCAGGGAATCTACTACAACATATTCCATATGAGGCAAGCATGGCCACTCCCCAAAAATCAAGTTGGGTCAAACTACCATTTCCACCTCACTCTCTAGCGCCTTGGATACAGTCTCTCTCTAGCGCCTTGGGTACAGTCTCTCTCTCGCGCCCTCTCTCCACACACTCTCTCTCTAGCGCCTAGCACTTTCTCTCTCTAGTCCCTTTTGCTCACTCTCTCTCACTTGCTCTCTTTCTCTCTCTCTCTCTAGCCTTCTTCCTCTCTGCTCGGTCTCTTCCTCCCGTGTTCCACTATCTCTCTAGCCTTCTTTCCCCCTCAGCTCCCTACATCCTACCCTTTCTCTCTCTACACCCTACCAAAGGCGTGACCATGGCCAATAGGATGGGCGAGATCACAGGACACTCAAAATCTTGTGCATGAGTCGCCTTGTTTTTCGTTCTTTGAGCCCGGACCCGACCCGGCCCATCACGGGAGAACCAGGGAGGAGGGCCGCCCGCAGCGGCCGGTCGGATAACAAAGACAAGGGAGAAACCTCTTCCATGAGGAGGGAAGCCGAGCAAAGGCCCAATCTATGAGATTGACTTCGGGAGATGGATGAAGGCGCTCCAAGCGGAAACCGCAGGCCTTGACGCGGGCCTTGAAGCGGTGGAGGAGGCAGTCGAGAATGAGAACTTCGGATGCGGGGCCCGGCAGTAGATCACAGTCCACCTCGGCATCCGTTGCTCAAAAGGTTGGCGGTTGAAGGCAGGGTTCTGAGATGGGGACCATGCAGCGGTTGGAAGGCGGGCCCGGCTTGGCCCCTTTGAGAGGCAACAGGATGCGAGGGCCTTGCCCGACTTGCGAGGCTTCAGCGTGGATTCCCCTCTTCACCACCATCTGCGGACTATGGCGAGGCGACAAAGCAGGGGTGTTGGCGGGGATGATGGCAACTATTTCCCACGCCTCAATTCGAGGCGCAGGAGGGTATGCCACGTGTCTGGCTTGTCCAGGAGCCCTGTGTCGAAGCCAGCCAAGGCGGGAACCTGCCCGGATAGGCGGGACCTGCCGGGATGGGAGCTCAAAGCAACCATTGCCCGGCAAAGGCGGTGGCCTCCCATCTTGTGAGGTCCATGAACACTGCTTGACCTTTGCCGCGAGTGGAGTTATTAGGCGGCGAGGCTCCAGCAGGAGCTAGGCTCCACGACTCCCGGCAGCAGGAGGCCCGCAACACGGGGACGACAAACGCCGTGCCCCCCGCCCATGGGTCGCCAAGCAGGCGCAAACACCACCTCCTCCTCCCACCTCACACACCCGTTCGCCCTGTCGGCGTGGCGGCCCGCCGCTCCGACCAGCAGGCGTCACTGTTTGGAACATCTAATGTTGCCCCGGCTTCGGTGAGCAGCGGGGAAGAGCCCGCCAGACGTCATAGCGGTGAGTGGTACGTGGACTCTCGGAGGAGGCAGGAGAAGATCTCGTCAAGCGCATTCAGGATGAGATCCTATCTCGAATGGCATTCCCGACTGCGGTACACATTGCTAGAGCAAGCCGCCTTGGGACTCAGCGCACAGATCGCCCGCGTGTTGTTACCTTCACGGTGGCAGACATGCGAGTACGTGAGACCGTCCTGCGTCAGAGTAGGCAATTGAAGGGGACTGCTCTGTATGTTGACCAGGACCTCACCCCGATGCAACGTCAGTCCGGCGGCAGCTGGCCCAGTCGGGGATGTCAGTCGTTAAGAAGGGCTGCAGGCCTTGTCAGGGGAAGCAGCGATTTCGAGGCCCGTCAGGCGGGGTCAGCCGTCTGTCGTCGATGCCACTCACGCTCCTGGCACGCTCTTTACCCTGCCACCCCTCCCGTAGCTCCTTGCTTTGCTTTCGGGCTGCCCTGCTACTCCCCACCAAGGCGGGCGGATCATCGAGCGTCCACATCGAATGCCAACAAATAAGGCGTTGCCTCGGGATGGTGTCTTGGGCTGTCCGGGGCTTCCCACCGAAAAATGAGATTCTCAACTCTATTGCACCCGATATGGATCTCATTTTTCCTCATGGAGACATGGGAGCATCACGGGGCCGCGGTCACCGGACCTCGGGCTATCTGCATTTCGGTGTTCAATGAGTGCCGGCAAAGGCGAGGGCATGGCGTTACGTTACTGCCGATGCAACCTTGAGAGGCACTTCGTCTCGTTGCACAAAGCGGGCGAACTGTCGCTACTTGTGGAGTGCGGCGTCGCGACATGGCGATGGCGACACTCTCCTCATAGCGATGTGCTACTTTCCACATCGCGAAACAGCTTCTATCACACTCATTTGGATGTGGATCGATTGGAGCCCTATGTCGATCTATATGATGACATCTGGCCCAGCCTGAACAATTGGGGGGGAGGTATGTTGCTTGGCGACTTTAATGCTGCCGCCACGGGGCCGGCGAGGTTCAAAAATTTGATCCCACTGGCGGAGGGCGTCTTCGCAGTTGAACCTCGCCGAGATGGCTTGGTCAGGATATCAGATGACAACCATATTTCATATGGCGGGCGGTTGTTATTGCTAGGTAGTATCTTTGACACGGTTATTTGTAATGGGGGCACAATGGCCGTCTTCGGTTGCTACGCTTGTAAGCCGAGAACCAAAGAGGCGGCTCGGTGTGGTGGATTATCTGCTGGTTGAGGAGCGGGATCTGCACTTTTCGTTTACTCATTTTCCATCGGGACGAACACTTTCGGGACGAGGAAGTAGATTGGACCACCGCCCCGTTCATGCATCTCCATTGGGAGGCTTCCGTGCACCGCCTTTGCTTCAACACAAGCAAGGGCCCAATTTACTGGACTCTGACCGTGCGAGGACCTATGCCCGGTACAAGCATGATCATGGGGGACTGCTGCAACTCCCCACACTTCAAGAGCAATCTGGCCAGGTGACTTCGCTGCTCGGGCGGGCGAAAGATGCTTTGGGAGAGGCCGCTCACGGCGAGCCACGAGAGCACTACCACCTTTCCCGCAACAAATGGTTTGATGATGAGTGTGGGAGCTCAAACGCTATTTCCGGCAAGTCAGCGATCCCATCTCCATACACGTAGCCATCCCGGTCAATACCGCTCCTTTCTCAAGAACAAAGGCCGGATACGCTGCGAGCATATTTCACGGATGTTTGGTCTCACGGACCGGCACCCGGGGCGTTACGGAAGGGTCTTGAGCAAAGCCTGCCCGCCCACGGGGAACATCACCGGAGCAATGGAATGCGATTACTTGCAACAATTTGTCTGACCAGCTTCGAGGGCGGCACCCGTCCCTCCACCTGAGCCGGGCATAGCTCACGGATTTATCCGAGAAGGGATGTTATCATGGGCCCTCTGTCCCAGCTAATGGGAAGGCAGTGATTTAGATGGCATCGCGGTGAACCACGAAATGGGCTGGGGCCTCCAGCTGTTACACACATCCTCCGGCATTGTTCAATAAAAGCATTGCGAAGGCTTCCCCTCGCAATGGACCACTAGCGAGTAGTGCCCATCTACAAAGAGGGGACCCTCAATGCCCGGCCAACTTCTACCGTACTATTATAGTCGAGCTCTCTTTTACCAAAACTGTTAGCTGGCATCCTTGGCGTGGTGACAATATGGGCGAGAAAGCGGAGGTCGCGAGCTCTTACGGCGGGTTTCGGCCCGGACGTTCCACCATTGATCATATCTTCACTCTCTAGCACATTGATTGAGGATAAGCGAATCGCCCGGCGGGAACTGTCTTGTTGTTTCGTTGATTTTACAAAAGCGTTAACGATTACCCAAGCAAGCTGCAGGGACGGTTGCGTATTTGGGGACCCCTTGGACTTGCAAAATGCGGTATATAGGTACATGCGAAGGCATGCTGGGGCCATATCACATCAACAAACCTGGCCGTGTCGGTAGCATTGGAGTCGCGTCGGGGTTGCCCCTCTCCCCCACTCTTTGGCCTATACATTGATGCGGTTGGAAGATTGGCTCTACGGCATGGAGATCTTGGTACATCTCATACATCACACAATCCGAGCAACTCATATATCGGGCGATGTCAACCTCATGGCCTACACTCCGAGGACATCGCGGCGTCACACGGATGCTCTTGACACTTTTGCCAATTCAGCATGCGAGTGAACTTGCCCAAAACTAGGTCTTGCTAGTTGCATCGTCCCGTCGACCAAAGGCTTCCCACATTCACTTACCGGGGGCAAGAGGTAGAGGTGGCTCCAACCTACAAGTACTTGGGGATTGAGTTCTCAACTACCACCCGTTGGGATGCGGCTATTAGGTTCGTCCGGCGGGTTGGAAAGCACTATATGCCATCGCGAGAACAACAGCCACAAAGCGGTTATGCGCTTGGGCCACCAGTCACATTTGTTTTGGGCCTTGGTTGAGCGGTCCCTGTTGTATGGGGCAGAAGTGTGGGTCGGTCATCTCCCTCAACACATGGAATGACCTCGAGCAGTCTGAAGGCCTTCTTAGCACGAGCCACGGGGGTGAAGTCCACGATTCGTGCCAGATCCTACTCGAGAGCGGGCCTTCCTACCCCTTCAGCGGGCTGCATTGGAGCGCCATATCGTTTACTTCAAAAGGTGGTTAAGCTATGGCTGATACACGCTTGCCCCATCTTGCTTTTACGGCTGATGGGTCCCCAACAGCAAATCCTGGCTGGAAAGACAAGCAAGCTCGGTGGTTCTCCGCGTCGCGCAAACAAAGCGCCGTCAAGTCGGGACAAAGAAAGATCGCGAGGCACTTAAAGCGTACCTAGATGCTACTTTCCTTCGCCAAAAGCTCACGGGATCTGCGAGGCTCGACGCCGACGTTAAAGGCGGCACACTATCAGCCAAGTCAATCCTAGGCTCACAAGAGGCCCGCGATACTTGTACACCCGGCTGCCCATGAAGAAGCTGACAGACTTATAGCTTCCATTACGCCGCGGTGCACATCGCCTCCGCGATTGAAGCGGGCGTTGAACCGGGAAACCGCGAGCAAAGGCTACGCGATGTTGCCACCCGAGCGATTGAGGATGAATGTCATACCCTCGGATCTGCGGCATTTGCTCATATCCCAGAGAGGTATGCTCGACTACTAGTGCACCCCAAGTTGCATCGGTTATTGACTCTGGCGTCGGTGGGTTTGTTGGGGTCATACCTCCGGGGAAGTTATGGATGCACGGACGCTGCGTTTGTGTCCTACGGACGGTCTTGAACTGTCCTATGCAATTGTCACGGTGTGCCGAGATGCTTATTACCGCTAAGGTTTTCCCTCGAAAACCGCGCCGGTGGGGTTTTAATCCCGCCGGTAATATGCTTGCTGCTCTCTTTTTGTTTGGGTCCCATAGGCCAATTGTTCTCCGTGGACGCTAAAAACCTATTCTATTCTATTCTATAATTTCTTAACCATGGATGAAAGCCAATCATGTAGTCAATCTGAAAATATGGAATCGAAATCCTACAATGCACAAACTGAAGAACTTTGCATGAACAAATAGCAATGAACATGAGCAGACATGCCATGCATGCCATCCAACACCAGAACAGTAAGGATTAAACATGGAATCAAAATGGATATTATAAGGACATCTCTACGACAGAACACATCGAATGCAATACTATGCATGAATTATGTTATTTCATTGAATGAATATTCACTGAACATGAGCAGAGAACATGCCACAATTACCAACAGCGAAACAACACAACACCTCTATATACCTTGTCTATAAACATGCTATGTGCTTGCAAGAAGCTTGCCGGAGCTACCTTAATGCAAGTGAGGAAAGGAAATCAAATTAAAACAAAAGAAGATCCAATAAAATACCTCATCTCCTTCATTTGTCATGTCTGCAAACAGGCATATGTGCTTGCAAGAAGATTGCTGGAACCACCTTCAATGGAAGTGAAGAAGGGAAAATGAAATTCAAACAGAAGAAGATCCATGAATCATGCCCACTGCAATAACTTTGCAGCATGCATGCATATTCTCATATGAACAGGCCTGTCAGAATCGATCAACATAAAAAAGAGCAAAATGGCTCTCAGTATATTGCTTGAATGCAATAGGGAATTCAAATCGAGTGCCCTCCAATAAATCTGGAAGAGCAACCTCAACACAATCCTTATCCTCAAAAGCATCAAATGTACAAGTTCAAAAATTTTGAGGCCTGGCTACGGCAGTAGAGGACTGGCACATGAATCAATTCCACAAACAAGTATACCTACAGCAAACACGTGAACCGGCAAGCATAGAAGCAAACAAGCCTAGCCATAGCCATTGCCTTCACAAGCTTAGGCTGGGTTCATATGCAACCATCACCAAAGAGGGGCCCTGTTTTGCCCTGTGCTTTTTGATGATGGTGCGTGTAAAAGGGCTTGCCTTTTTACGTGATGGTGAGGGTTGCCATCGTGCATGTGAAGCGGCTCTTAGGAGCCAACGTAGCCGCCATCGCCTCCACAACCCGCCTTCGCAAATGTAGCCGCCATCGCCTCCACGAGGCAGCCCCTTCCAAAAATAAGTCCACATAAAACCTTCTATAATAGCATAAGAGGAAAATAAAAGCCAATAACCATGCAAAATCCAACCTCTATTTTTCGACCTCAACAAAGTACGATTTTGGCATACTTATAGCATGTAATGGTTTCTTCGTGCAAGCTCTTAGCATGTAGTAGTTTCTTAGTGTAAGCTCTTTCTAGTTAAAATGTTAAAACATGAAAGGAGTTTCAAGAATTCAAACCTTGGTTAAACCATTATCCCCATTATCCTAAGGAAACCACTACATGCTAATCACACATTACCTTAAAGAAGCGACTTCAAAAAACATTTTCAGCTTTGCAGCTTCCCAACAATTATTCAGAAAACTACGCTATGTTCCAAAACTCCAAAACTACTAGCAGAACTCTAAAACAACCATCAAGGGCTTTAAACATTTAGCAACAATGTTCTTGTTGGGCAAAAAATCAAGGCTTTGACGTTCACCAATATAATATACAAGGTGTACATGCCTGCAAAGTAAAGTAGATGCTGTAATAAGATGGCTAAGGAGGAGAGCCTGGTTCAGAAGAGCTAGATAAAAAGGTCAAACAAAATTTAAGAGATACCAGAACTACCTAGCAGGCAAAATCTACCATAGACATCAAAGGGAATTTAATTCGTATATAAGCAATGACATATAAAATCCAAAAGCTACTTATTGTTACTATCTAGAAAGAGATACAATGGATTGAGTCTAGTACATTTGACTATAAATAGAAATGAAGATGCAAAACAACCAGGGGAGTCAACAATCCGAATAGTTGTTTTGAACCCTCTAAGCACATTAGTGCACAAAATGTTCAAACCTGGCACTTAGCTAAAAATGTATTACATTCTACAACACCGTGAGTAACTCGAATGAAGGAAGCATTCCAAAATCTAAAACTGCAAAACCTAAAAAAACAAAAAAAGAAGTCAACAATCCAAATAGATGAATTAAAACAGCTATAGATATTCAAAATTTTAGCCCTAGTAGGACCCAGTCAAGTCCTTATTGGATTTCTGGAACCCAAACTTCTAGGAATTATTTCTCACGAATTACACCGTAATTTCTTCTGGTGGTACTTGTGAAAGATCAAGAATCTCACTGTTCTATGGTATTCCTATAAAAATATATAAAAATTCTTGTTATGTATTTTTATAATCTTTTTGTATACATACACACATAGATAAAATAACATTGTAAAGTGTGTGGGCCATCTTCACATTCGTGATAATAGGAATGGAAAAAAAAGGAAAAGCATGCTAAATCATTGCTTATTGCTCATTTTTAACCATTGATTAATGTAGTATTTCACTGCTTATTCCTTGTAGTGCATTGCATGCCATCCAATGAGTTTGTGATGGTGTCAAACTACCATTTCCATCTCACCGTAAGATTTTTGATGATACGACTACAAGATTTTACAGCAAAACTAGAATCAAAGAATGTAAACAATAAAATAAATTCAAGTTCTAGCCTTCACGGCTATGCTCTCCACCCAACCAGGCTCAGGCTCAGCAAGAAATCGTTATCTTGCCTTCACAACCGCCTCCAATATTCAATCTCAAAGAACAAGTCCAACCGACTAAGACTGCAAGCAAGACAAAGGACTTTGCTCAAGATTCAATTGAAGATACTATATAGCATTACAGGCTGAGGCAGGACTAAAGATTTATCAAGACATACAGCCGGTTTTCTACCTTGGAGGAAAGGAAACAATAGAATTTATAGAGAGAACAATCTAATTCCGGATTTCCCTTTTTTGCTCAAAAATATCTTTCAAAAAGGTGTGTCATCGTTAATAGCAGAGGATCGGCTAAGAATATCTAGGATTCAACCTTTATCGGCAGCAAATCGCCTTTTCTTCAAGATCCGGGAGCCGTTTTGGCTCTGTTACAGTTTCGGCAACAATTTCGGTTGCTTGGGTCCGCGACCCGTTATCAGCCATGCCCATAAATATTTTAGTTTTTTTAACTTCAATGGTTTTTATAATTTTAAATAACTAATCTACCAACCTTGACCCATAAAAGAAATTGTTCTACCTCTAAATAATTTACTAGCTATTTGAAATATTAAGACCGGTTGTGATGCGCCTGAACCGCTCCCCCGAGCACACTATATCAATTCCTCCCCTTCCCGGGATTGATCGTCCTCGATCAAGGAATTATATGGCAAATTTACCACAACCAAGTCCATGGATGCAACCCTAGTTGAATCCTCAACTAGAAAGATATACCACAGCCAAATCCATGGCTGCAACCCTAGTTGAATTCACAACTAGAAATATATACCACAACCAAATCCGTGGTTGCAACCCTAGTTGAATTCACAACTAGAAATATATACCACAGCCAAATCCATGGCTGCAACCCTAGTTGAATTCACAACTAGAAATATATACCACAACCAAATCCATGGTTGCAACCCTGATTGAGTCCACAATCAGAAATATTCAAGTCCAGCCCTTTAGGCTAAAAATTGATCCAGCCCTTAAGGCCAAAAAGTTTTTTTCTTATATACATTAACAATAAACAATGAAACCAACATCTATGCTGCAGACATAGTTGTTGTACTTAAACCTTAAAAATTTACCTAACAACCTATTTCAAGTAGGCAATTTGCAGTTTCCCCCTTTCCTTTTGCACTTCCTCGGCAAAAGTTACTTGCTTATTCGTTTTGGCACTTGACTCGGCCGGTTGCTCTTCCAACTGCGTCATTTGAGTCGAAGGTCCGCCAGAACGAGGATTTGATCTATACTCAGCTCTGCCTGATTCCCTACATTCTTTCCGATTGCCCCGATCATTCGGATCTCTTTTTGCGTTTAACTTCGGGCAATCTATCTTAAGATGTGGTCCTCCGCAGTAATAACACCCGCTTTTCTTGAATGAAGGTCTATCAGTCTGATTATCCCACTTCGTTCTCTAGGCTTGTTCATGATTATCACCCACACTTGCTCTAGCCCTTTTATTTCCCTTATCCGAACTCTTGCTATTGTTCGCCTTTTCAGTGCTTGTCTTGTCATTGCCTTTGTCCTCAGGATATCCATCCCATATACTGCAGTTTATAAAATCAGGATTTAACTTCCTTTCTGCAGCTATAGCTTTCTTTGTTGCTTCTTCCAAAGTCTGAGGATCTATGAAGCATAATTCTGCATACAAGGAATTTTTGAGTCCTGCTATATATTTACGTAACAATTCATTCTCACTTAACCCATCCATTTGGGTGGACAAATACTGAAATTTCGATGTGTACTGATAAATTGATTCGTTGTCCCCTTGCTTGAATAAATCCCATTCTCGTTTGACATCATTATGGTAATTGGCTGCCAAATTGTATCCTTCAAAAGCTTCTTTGAAATTCTTCCATGTTAAGATCTTCGGGTCCATTCTTTTTCTTCCTTGCCACCATGTTTTGTCCATGGCCTGCAGCTTCTGCTTTTCGGTAGCTTTTACTAAATCAAAATAACTTTCCCATGTAGAAAGAAATCCAAAGACAGGGTTTCTCTTTTCACCGGAGAAGGTAGGCATTCCTGCAACTTTCTCTAGTCATTTACAAGAGGATTCTGGAGGCAGGCTGGATGGATTAGATTGTGCATTCGTTTGCACAGAAGGCTCAGGTAAAAAATTATAAGCCAAACACAGGTATTCCAGTTGTTTTTGACGCTCTGCAGGGTTGATAGAAGGAGGAATAGCCATTTGATCTGCTATGTAGCTGGCATTGCTCATAGCCTGGTTATACTGTGAATCAGGTACGCCGAAGCGGTTGGTAGACATTGTCCAGAGGCTTTCAGAATCAAGATGCTCTGATACCAAAATTGATACGACTACAAGATTTTACAGCAAAACTAGAATCAAAGAATGTAAACAATCAAATAAATTCAAGTTCCAGCCTTCACGGCTATGCTCTCCACCCAACCGGGCTCGGGCTCAGCTCAGCAAGAAATCGTTATCTTGCCTTCACAACCGCCTCCAATATTCAATCTCAAAGAACAAGTCCAACCGACTAAGACTGCAAGCAAGACAAAGGACTTTGCTCAAGATTCAACTAAAGACTCTATATAGCATTACAGGCTGAGGCAGGACTGAAGATTTGTCAAGACATACAACCGGTTTTCTACCTTGGAGGAAAGGAAACAATAGAATTTATAGAGAGAACAGTCTAATTCCGAATTTCCCTTTTTTGCTCAAAAATATCTTTCAACCTTCAAGATCCGGGAGCCGTTTTGGCTCTGTTACAGTTTCGGCAACAATTTCTGCTGCTTTGGGTCCGCGACCCGTTATTAGCCATGCCCATAAATATTTTAATTTTTTAACTTCAATGGTTTTTATAATTTTAAATAACTAACCTACCAACCTTGACCCACAAAAGAAATTGTTCTACCTCTAAATAATTTACTAGCTATTTGAAATATTAAGACCGGTTGTAATGCGCCTGAACCGCTCCCCCGAGCACCACCATATCATTTGATCCATTGGCCCAAGTCCATATACAAGTCAACCACAAATAATGACAAAACGAACTTACGAAGGGGAGTTGAACCCCCTGCCATAGTAGATAGATCCGGCTTGTTGATAGATGAGATGAACTAAATTCATAAGTGGCTACCAGGCTCTATGCATCTCAACTACACTACATTTACTACATCATGCACGCCTTCATCATGCACACTAGAAATAAACACTTAGTTTGAATATGAACACAGATGTACAGAACACAGAGGATGTCCTATGTTGCTTCACATCTCCACACGCTTCAAACATCATTGCTGTCACATGTCTCAAATGCAGTTGCCACGACTTAATCAGCTGCGGGACTTCTTACTGCGAACGCTGGCACAACCGCAAACTGCAGAACTGGTTTACAAAGACATCTGAGCAGTATACGAAAGGTTGAAATTCAAAGGAGAGGTCTCCACCCCATCCCATCCCATTTACTACGTTATGAAATAACTCTGTGTGCATATGAAATACCATCCATTCTTAACTATGCACAATGGGCCTATGAGGATTTTTACCACACTTCATTGCAGCACATGCAAACAAAGCCCTTACTGTAATGTGACAAACATTGCATGCTCATAGCTTCTCTCTACACAAATTGAACCGCAATTCAATTTACCTAAATATGTTTCTGGCATTCCTATTATGAAGCCATGATCCCAAAATATGAATTGTTTCCTATAGCAGCGTGCCTCCTCTTGTCACATTATGGGGTTGTCAGGATTTTCACCATGCTTGATTGCAACACATGCAAACAAGCCCTTACTGTATTGTCACGTTCAATGCATGATGTTCATGGCATTGCAATGGGCTCCAAAATCTTACCTCAACGGCTTCAGACCACCATAACATGTCTGCAAACAATGAGAGCACATGCAAAGAATGGCAGCTTCCTCTTGCATGAAGAAACAAAATATGCCACGGGCATTGCAATGAACACATCTTACTACAAGCCTATCCATAGCCCATTATGCTGCCTTCTAGTTCGGTACGTGTTCTATGATGACGCATTCACCGCCATGGACAACCTGCATAATGCCACGAACAAGCCAGGCTGGAGCATGGGGACTTGAACCCCTTCGCGAAGACGGTCTTCAATGCTCCACCACGCTAAAGCCAGGGGGCTACACCCATGCAATGAAGTTCAAGCAATCACGCCTACATATAGAAGTCACGATTTTTTTTATTTTTTTTTTGGTCATAGTTATTTATTTCTTCTCTTCTCATTGCAATGCACAACTAAGATGCTCAAACATACTATGATATCATGCAGATAATGCAAACAACAAATCAAACAGTTGTACCTCAAGTTCAGGGCAGCAGCATGTCTTCGTTGCAAGTTGTCAGTCCTCCGTAGATCCTGAATCAAGATTCCCCTCGCCAAATTCATATGGGCAGGACCTGCCTCAGCTCCAAGGAAACATTCACTTGCTCCCATTCCATCACTCCAATGCATTGTTCTAAGGCATGGAACAACCTATTCAACTGAATCCAGAGCACCCTAACTGCTGCGGCCACTGTTTCAGCTATTGTGTTGATGCCAACAACATTCTCAAGGAGCTCAGCTGCTATGTGGACATGCTCGTGTTCCGCAGAGGCAACAACAGGGTGTGGCAGCCCATTTGCCACAAGATTCGCAACGAAGGGCAAGTGGGCAGCATGAGCATGTGCATCAGCTCTATATGGTAGACTGCTTGCAAGAGATTGAGGCTGCCCAGGATGGACCGCTGGCATAGCAGGGAGGCGTGGTATAGCAAAGTCACCAACAGAAGGAGAACCTGTCAAGGGCACAGGAGGTGGAACACTTGGGTGACAGGGAGGAGCAGACATACCCTGCTGTTGTCTCTTATTTCAATGATCTCAGGTGCCACAGGTTTTGGCCATTAGCCTCCATTCCTGGCATACCTGCATAATGAAAGCGGAAGGTCTCCTATGAACTATATTAAACTATTGCTCTAAATTATGGTAAACGAAGACAAGATGCAACACATAATTCACGTCGAAATAGAAGTCCAAGTCCATATTCATCAAAGAGTGAAATTACAACAAAATGACAACAACATAATAGAGCAACAAACATAGATTATTCCACTGCCATAGTGTAATCAATTAAATCCACAGGTATGTAATCAACTCCGCTGCAATCTCCTTCCGGCCTGTTCTCTTCCTCCTGCACATCAACAAAGTGTGCTTCCTCATCGCCTTTGCTACCTGCATCATCCTAGTACTGCTTCCTCCCCTTCCCAATTCTCTCCATAGGCTGCATTCTAGTGGGCACATCGAAGAGGACGCATCTAACATCACTAGGCATTGCACGCTCAGGCTTCAGAGTCATCCTCCAACCTGCTTTGACCTTATGCTCAGAAATAAATGCGGTGTTTATCGGTAGGATCCATTGGCTAGATAGCACAAACTTCTTTGTGTATAGCATATGACACACGATGTACACAAGGCTAGCAGACATCTGTTTCCTACCATGGCAATTCACATATTGGGCAGCCCTATGCAACACATTCTTGTTGTCCAATACAACAAGATTCTTCAGATCCCCTGCACCGTACCGCAAGTACAGATCTTTTTTATTTCTATTTGTTTCTCGGTGACATTATGAAGGCTGAACTTTGATGTACCTTCTCATAATCCTTGAGATAGTACCTGACAATACACTCGAAGTAATGAAGCTTCGTGTTTTTTAGGTCCTTTCGAATCAGAAGGACGCCCATTGGCTCGTGAACACCCCAACCAAAGAATTTCTTTATTGCAGTGTTCACTTGTCTTGGAGTTTTGATGGCTGTCATGAAGACTACCCGGCAGTGCAGGTGGTCCAACTCTGAGCCCCTTTCTAATGCCATCGCCCCCGCCATTGTCTCAGACTTACAGAACCCAACCAGACGATCATACATCCGCTCTAGGATATCCATTCCTGCATATTCCAGAGTTACACTTACATCAAGTAAGCTAGTTCCTTCCTCTGCAATCTTCCCATCATCCCTGGCTTTCACGCTCCCCTAGTACCCCTACCCTTACTATAGACTTCCATCAGCTCATTTATGTTGCCAGCATACAAATTAACTATTTCCCTTCCCTTTCCTAGCCTGCATCTTGAAGAAACTGTGTGCACCTGCAACAAAGAGGACAGAAATGAGCTTGAGATACAGTATCTAAATTCCCTCCACAAATTCTATGGCAGCTCCAACAAAGAGGACAAAAACGAGCTTAAGATACAGTGTCTAAATTCCCTCCACAAAACTCCTATGAAAACTTCAACAATACATAACATACAGACCTGCGCTCTGACTTACTTCCTATGAATCGAAGACATGCCGACGTCGCATAGCCGCCAACGTGCACCATCAAATCCGACATGTGGAACTCTAGTTACGCCTTCGTCTCCATGATTGGGCTCACTTGCCTCCTGTTCGTCCCATGCCACAAAGGAATTTTCGACCCAAAAACCAAACCCTGGCCTCCACCATCACAAAATACGTCTTTCTACACAATACCTTCTCAAAACCATTGCAAATCTTATGTTATACAATACTCCTTTCACATTTTTTACACAGTGTTAAACTTGAAGTGAATTGGATTAAATGGATTTTTATCATCTACGGAGACCAATAGCCCTCACTAGGAGAGGAATGCATTACCTAAAATACTAAAGCATAAGCACAAAGAGGGTCAGATTTCTATACTACAAGGGTTGATTAATCACGCAAGCTATTTGTAAGAGGCCAATGCATTTGTTTATTATATTGAATCCGATAGGCCATTTTGGCGTACATGGATCACAAACTTCAATTCAATTCCAAGAACTTACCTATAAATTATACTCATTCTCATTTACACTTCAGGATAAAGATTAATGAGGAAATGCTAACTATGAGACACGCACTTGCACTACTGTGCAACACGCATTCCTATAATACGAGATATGGACATGATAAGATAACCAATGCACCAACATGTTACCAAGCAGATCACACTGTTGAAATGGAGGGTAACTTATTTATTTTTTTTATTGCAGTAGGTAGATGAATTCATTGAGAGAGAAAGCAGATTTTATGCCACCTAAAGTTTATCTGTCTGGTGCAAACGTGGCACTAAGACATGCACCATGCCACTTGTCCCGGTGTCCTTCATCTAAATCCGTTCCATCTACTACAAAATATTCTATGTCTTCGTTTGCCATAGGCATTGCATTTTGGAGCCCAATTCAGAGCAAGCATCTAACAATTCCGCCTTTGAATTATGGTTAAGTTGGCAACAGTCAGAAAGGGCAGGCTCTATGGCCCTGGAGCTCATAGGGACTGGCTTGAATCAGTTAATGCTTTTCTTTACCTAGCTGCTGCAATTTTGCTCCTGGCTGGCCTTGTCCTTCAGCTCCCTGCATACAATGGAAAATTGGGACTCATCCTCTTGCTTGTGTCTATGATTGTCATCTTTTTTGTGAACTTGCATGATCTTTATGCGCATGTAGCTGCAGTGAATTATCGGTCAGATTTGATGAAGCTGGATGTTCAGCTTATTATGGTTGAGATCTTGGCTCCTATAGTGCAGAGCATTGGGTCTTTGCTAATTTTGGTGGGAGTTGTGTTCTTGATGCTGGTAAGAACTACTTGGCTGGCTTTTTTAAAGCTTTCATAGATTTCAGACTATCATAGATTTTGTTATAGAGATCAAAATTCTTTTGTCTTTTAGATTTTAGTTGGTAAGTGTCCTTGATGCCTTTGTTGTGCATGTACCTTAGGTCAAGTCTGAGTTTAATTTTAAGAATACATTTGATTTGCTCCTTTTGCCAGACATCAAGAGGAAGGTACTCTAGGCAGAGCAAAGAAGCTATGGCGATTCATGCATCAAGACTCTTAATAGCAGGACCAGCATTATGGCTGTTAGGATCAATTCATAACTCCTTCCAGGTATTTGAGCGAGCTGGCTTACAGGCGCAAGCGATGCAGAGATCGGTGGCAGTTCCGTTTTTGATTGGAAGCGCACTTTTGCTCGTGGGAGGAGTTCTAGGTCTTAATACTTGGCCAACTATTGCAGCTCATAGGGCACAGGTAAGTCGTTCACAGGCGTTTTTCCAACTTTGGGGTTCAATATGGTTCTTAAAAGTGTTTGTCAAAGAGGTTTGATATTGTAGGATTAGGATGATGTAAGATGTTGATAATGAGCTGCTTTGTGTGATGTTTTTGGAGTTGCTTTGCTCCGTCGATGAATGAGTAGATTTAGAGAAAAGGTGGATGTCTGAGATGATATTTGATGTTGATAACAGTTGCTCGTTTGATGTTGGTAGTGAGCTGCTTTGCACTGTTGATGAATGGGTAGATTAGAGCAATCTGGCTGTCTGGCAAGGCTGGATGTCTGAGTTTAGCTTGAAGCCTTTTTTTCTTTTCTTTCTTTCTCCGAGTAATGCTACTTTGTTTGTGATACACAAATACTACAAGTTTTAGCAAGCTTGATGTTCGAGTTTTGAGTAATTTAGAGGCAAGTCCTGGTATTAAAGAGTGGTCTTTGTTGTTTCCTTTGTATGATGCTTGTAAGTCTGTTGAGATAAGTAAACAGAGTGGTGGTCTTGTTGGTTCCTTCTTTGTATGATGCTTGTATCAGGTGATCTTAATAATATTGGGTTATGTGATCAGAGGACGGCAACATGGTTTGCAATATGGGGAGCTGGAGTTATTTTGTTGGGAGCTATCATGAATGCCGTAAAAGTAATGCAGCTGCAAGGGTTAGAGAGACAGGGGTATGCCCTTGAGCCCTTGAGAGGAGGTGCTGAAGAAAAGCTGTGGAGAGAACGTGAAGGAAGAGAGCCTTTCATTGAAGGTGTGGCCAAGCATCGAGCTGATACTTCCTACATCGAAGGTGGCGTTAAAGAGCCTGTTTTGCATTCTGCAGAACGCCTTTATTAGCGCTTTTGCCTTTACATTTTACCATATTCCAAGCCTTTAGAGCTATAATTCTTTATGGATAAGGAGTTTGGCTGCTTGCTTCCTTGTAAGAATGTAAATTCTTTATAAATAAAAGATGTCCTCTTTCTGTAATCCCTGGATGAGGAGTTAGGCTGCTTGCTTCCTTGTAAGAATGTATCTTATATAAATAAAGGAGTTCCGAGTTGGAACTAGTCTTACAAATATAAAGGTTCTGTGTAATCTGTTTTTGAGTTTAAATAAATAATGTGGTCTGATTATAAATGATTCCTGACTTTCTGTTTTTAGTTGGATATAAAGGAGGTCCTCTTTTTGTTTGAATGAACTTAAGTAAAGGAGGTCCTTTGTGTAAAACGAATTGATTGGTTCTGGTTGAAGTTCAAATGGATTTGGGGCATGGATGGAGGCAGGCATGACATGTTATTTAAGTCAGTATATAGCCTAGATCACTGTTGGGCAAATTTTGGGGTAGAGAAGGTTTGTTATGGTTGAAACTAAGAATTTTTGGTTGAGTTCGCGCATTGCAAGAAAAATTTTGGTAGATTTTTATTCATATTTGTTTAGAATAATACAAAATTTTGATTGGGAATAGAAAATATTTGGCTATTTAATGAAAGTAGGAAAAATTTGGTTGGGTTTAAAAACTTTGCCCACACTGGCCTAGATAGAGGCATGACATGTCACTAAGGGTCATGTCCTAATTTCAACGTTCCATCTTGTGGATGCATGTACCTTTTGTTATCATTCTTCACTTATCAATACTACATGCTTACTCCATACATCATTGTTATTATGTTCTATGTTGTTTAGATGGTAGTATTAGAGCAGGCGAATGTGTAATAACAGAAAACAATAGCAAAAGCAAATAGAAAGCTATAGCAAAAGCAAGAAATGCGCAATAAAAGAAAGCAACAGCAAAAGCAAGAAATTAGGTTCATCTCCCATTGTTGAGAGAACCAAATGAGTAGTAGAAAGCAAAAGCAAAGGCAGGAGATTAGGGTTCGTCTTGCATTTTTTAGAGTGAATCGAAGAAAGAAACAATGAAGGCAGGAGATTAGGGTTCATCTTGCATTGTTGAGAGTGAACCAAAGGGTGATTCAAAGCTACATAATAGGCAGTCACGTAAAGCAACATCTCCAAGGAGAAGTGTCTTTCAACTAGTCTCCTCCTTCAGTACTATTGTTACGCATTCGAATCTCAAACTTTCCTGTTCGAATGTTTTCGAAACCATTGTCTACTAGCAGAGGTACAAATTTGTGGATTGTGCAATTTCGTCTTTGAGAGAGATGGCAAATTTCTACACAGGGTATGGAGACGTTAAGCTCCAATTGATCTTAATGAGAGGATCATCCTGAAAAGTAGTAAATGGCACAGAGGTCAAACCATTAGATGCTGCAAAATTAACAGAATGGAGCAGAGAAATAGAAAGGCCAGCACCAATAGGAGAGGAATATGTTCACCTTCTAGATTTGAATGCACTAACCCATTCTATTGGGGAGGCACTGGCGAAATCATTTGTAGGCACAGGAAAGACTTGTGAATTGTTTTTAAGGAAAAAGCTCTTTGCATTAGTAAACAAAGTTTAAACTGAAACGCATTATTTTGCTTTAAATGCACTTTGAAAAAGAATCCTTGAAAGATTCTCTAAAAATTCCAAAAAAATATGCATTTTCGTGGTCTATTTATGACATTGTCACATTTTCAACATCTTAGATGGTCCTTAACCTAGCTTACATGCAAAATTGTTTGATATCCCATTTTGGACCCCTAGTTTGATAAGAGAAATTCTAACAAAACAAAGGCTAAAAAAATTAACATAGAAACAAACAATAAGTGCACTAGAGCGGCAAAAGGTATTGTATTCAAAGTTTCCAAAATCATTTTAATATTATGAACAAAATTGTAAAAAATTGTCCAATCAAATGCAATAAAATTAGCCTTCAAGTCATTGTTTATAGTAGAGCGAATATTGTTTTTATAACGCATTTCCTTAAGATCTAAAATGATACTACTCACGATAAAAGTTTGGACAAATAGCCTTTGTGGACAATTCAATTTAGTTGTGTAATTTTTTGGAGCTCTTTCATGTAGAAGGACAATAGGGAGCTGATATAATGGCATTGACAATTTCAATGTGAATGAAAACTTCAATAAGAAGAAACTTGATTGGTTTATTTTTGAAACACGTGACCAATTTTCTTAATCTTTGGGCCAGTCTAATCAAACATTGATTTTTCTGCATCTTACCATCATCGATGTGACGCAATAGGCTATCTTGAAGTCCAACATAACCTTCTGCAACAATGCGAGAATCCCTATCCGCATTTCCCGCATCAACGAGCCCCCTTTCATACCTATGTTTTTTTTTCCCTCTCCCATCGACTTACCCCCTCATGACTCGGTATGGTGTGAAATGGAAAAACCCATATATTTGATATGCGTATATGTATGTTTTTGCTTAAAAAAAAAAACCTAAAGGTCATCCAAATGAGTTGCGTGATTACTAACTATAAACCCCCCCTTGCACCAGGTTAGTCCAGTACCTATAAATCAAGAACATTTAAACGACCAATATTGTCGCTGCCAACATAGCCATGTTTTCCACGTACACTTTGATCATTACCACTACAGAATGCTTTCTGACCCTATGATGCAATCCATTAGTAACGGCGAGCGAAAGTGGATTGGGCTTGGTGAGAAGGCGGTGGGCCTCATTCATCCGAAAAGCGCGAAGAGGTTGGAAAATCTTGCCAAAGGAGGTGATAGCCCTGTATATTGTTCCCATGGTCTTTCCCAAACAGTAAAACGCGGATACCGTGTTTGAATATCGCAACAAGCAAGGGGGACCGCCCTCTAAGCCTAAGTCTTCCTCAATGACCGATAGCGCACGAGTACCGTGAGGGAAAGGTGAAAAGAACCCTAGAACAGGGAGTGAAATAGAGAACTGAAATCCGATGCCGACCATCAGTCGAAGGAGAAGAGAGTGAACTCTAACGGCGTACCTTTCGCATAATGGGTCAGCGAGTAAACGGAAACAGCAGCTTAAGCCATTAGGTGTAGGCGCAATGAGAATGGCTAGTTGTTTCTGTTTGACCCGAAACCGATCGATCTAGCCACGAGCAGGTTGAAGAGAGCTATAACAGGCCTTCGAGGACCGAACCCACGTATGTAGCAGAATACGGGGACGACTCGTGGCTAGGGGTGAAAGGCCAACCAAGATCGGATATAGCTGGTTTTCCGCGAAATCTATTGAGGTAGAGCGTATATACAATGATGGCCTGAGGTAGAGCACTCCATGGGCTAGGGTGGCCCCAAGCTTGACCAACCCCAAGGAAACTCCGAATACAGGCCAACCATGAGTACAGACAGACTTCAGGTGCTAAGATCCGAAGTCAAGAGGGAAACAACCCAGATCATACGCTTAAGGTCCCCAAGCCATTACTTAGTGGAAAAGGAAGTGATTAAGCGATGACAACCAGGAGGTGGGCTTGGAAGCATCCATCCTTCGAAGACAGCGTAATAGCTCACTGGTCTAGCTTAATGGCACCAAAGATGTCTCGGGGCTTAAGTGATTCACCAAAGTGAGCAGAACGTTCCGTAAATCAAGGAAGGCGGTTGGTAACAACTACTGAAGATCACAGAAGTGGGAATGCTGACATCAATAACGGGAAATCATGTGGAAAACACGATCGCCAAAAGCTCCAGGGTTTCTGCGTTAAGTCAATCTACACAGAGTGAATCAGTCCCTAAGGAACCCCTGACAGGGCGAATGATGGGTACACGAGAGTGACGAAGTTGCTTCACTGAATTAGGAAGAATCGGATGATGGGGCATGGCTTCGACTTTCAGGAAAGAACCTCGTAGACAGAATTGTACTCCAAACCGACACAGGTGAACAAGTGGAGTATACTAAGGCGCTTGGAAGAACCATATTGAAGGAACTGGGCAAAATGGCCCCGTAACTTCTGGATAAGGGGTGCTCTCCTATCGTGCGTGATGGAAAAGCGGCACCTACAAGGGGGTAGCGACTGTTTATTAAGAACACGGGACTCTGCTAAGTGGTAACACGATGTATAGAGTCTGACACCTGCCCGGTGCTAGAAGGTGAAAAGGAGAAGTGTAAGCTTTGAATGGAAGCCCCGGTAAATGGCGGCAATAACTCTAACTGTTCTAAGGTAGCAAAATTCCTTGTCGCATAAGTAGCGACCCGTACGAATGGTGTAACGACTGCCCCGCTGTCTCCAACGTGGACTCGGTGAAATTGAATTCTCCGTGAAGATGTGCAGAGGTACAATACAAATATGTGGATTGCGCAATTTCGTCTTTGAGAGAGATGGAAAATTTCTACACAGGGTATGGAGAGGTTAAGCTCCAACTAATCTTAATGAGAGGATCATCCTGAAAAGAAGTAAATGGCACAGAGGCCAACCCATTAGATGCTCCAAAATTAACAAAATGGAGCAGAGAAACAGAAAGGCCAGTACCAGTAGGAGAGGAATATGTTCACCTTCTAGATCTGAATGCACTAACCCATTCTACTAGGGAGGCACTGGCAAAATCATTTGTAGGCACAGGAAAGACATGTGAATTGTTTTTAAAGCAAAAGCTCTTTGCATTAGTAAATAAAGTTTAAACTGAAACGCATTATTTTGCTTTAAATGCACTTTGAAAAAGAATCCTTGAAAGATTCCCTAAAAATTAAAAAAAAGATGCATTTACGTGATCTATTTATGACAATTGTGACATTTTTACCAATTTAGACACTATTTTTTTGAGCTTGACTTGAACCTGGCTTACATGCAAAATTGTTTGATATCCCGTTTTGGCCCCCTAGTTTGGTAAGAGATTCTAACCCAAAAAAGGCTCAAAAATTTAACATAGAGACAAACAACAAGTGCACTAGAGCGGCAAAGAGGTATTATATTCAAAGTTTTCAAAAACACCATAATATTATGAACAAAATTGTAAAAAAGTGCCCAATCAAATACAATAACTTCAAGTCATTGTTTATAGTGAGCGAATAATGATTTTATAAACGCATTTCCTTTAAATTTAAAATGGTGCCCAAGGTATAAAAGTTTGGACAAATAGCCTTCATGGACAATTCAATTTGTTGTGTAATTCTTTGGATCTCTTTCATGCAGAAGGCCAATAGGGAGCTGATATAATGGCATTGACAATTTCAATGTGAATGAAAACTTCAATAAGAAGAAACTTGATTGGTCCATTTTTGAAATACATGATCAATTTTCTTAATCTTTGGGCCATTTTGATCAAACATTGAATTTTCTGCATCTTACCATCATCGATGTGATGCAATAGACTGTCTTGAAGTCCTGCATAACCTTATGCAACAATGGGAGAATTCTTATCTGCATTTAACGGATCAAAGAGCCCCAAGAATCAAAGAACCCATATCTATGTTTTTGTCCTCCTCCCATCAACTTACCCCCTCATGACTCGGTATGGTGTGAAATGGAAAAAACCATCTTTGATATGTGTATATGTATGTTTTTAAAGATCATCCAAATGAGTTGCATGATTACTAACTATAAACCCCCCTTGCACCAGGTTAGTCCACTACCTATAAATCAAGAACATTTAAATGACCAATATTGTCGCTACCAACGTAGTCATGTTTCCACGTACACTTTGATCACTACCACTACAGAATGCTTCTTCACCCTATGATGTAATGAAAAATGATGAGATCATATCTCACAATGTAATATGTAGCATAATAACAGGGGGTTTTTTTTATAATTTTATACGTTTTTCTCTATGGTTTTCATATGATTTGAAGGCCGTATTTTGTGGGACGTACTAATGCGTACATCTAGAGTGCGCTTAGGTTCATGGTGCTTTTTGTGTCATTTTCCAATGGTTGCTTCCATGAATTTTTAAAAAAACATGCAAAGCTCGAGCAAGGGCATTTTAGGGTTCCAGAGCTCGAGCAAGGATACAAGGTTCAAGGGCATTTTAGGGTTTCAGAGCTCGAGCAACGATACAAGGTTCTGTGCTTCATATTTTTCTTGCAGGCGAAGGCAAAGAAAAGCTTCCAATCGATTTTCTTGGTCTATCTTGGCAGACTAAGCCGGATTTATAGCATGGTATGGATTTGGGCTTATAGGAAGGAGCGGCAGCAAGATTTCTCAAATCGTAATCTCTTACGTCGCCGCGCCTCTTACGTTGCTCGTCTCTTCTGTTGTTCCAACGGTTTGACATGAAAAGCTCCCATGTCAGTTCTGCCACAGAGCTTCTGTCCAGAGAATCCAGCCCGTTTCTTGGAATAAAGAACCAGCATTCTATCTACCGTATTAGGCTAAGGGCTGTAGGGTTTGCTTGTGAGCACATCAATGGCAGCAATCGTCTCCACATCCAGGTAAAGGTATTTCCGCTTTATCAAATTTAGGATTCCAAGCATGCTTCTGATTCAGATAGCATGTACAAATTGCAGCTAGCTTTGTGTGGTGATGGGATCTGGAATCCGGAACTAGACCTGATTTGAAGAGTTCTATTTGGTGAGTCTTTTCCCGTTTGTTGGCCATTTGTTAAGTTTGCTCTTTGAGACACAGACATTTTTGGTTGAACTATTATCTGCACCATGCGCAGGATACTGGTTGAGTACAGCACCGTTATCCCCTGTATTCAGGGGAACGGAACAGGTGTCTAGGTTCAGGTGAAAGAACTTGAGAAGTCAAATCTAAAAGAACCGATGATGAGCTTGATAGATGGGTGTCATTGTTGTCAACAATCTGTCTTATCTCAGCAACATGACCATCCACAATGGATCTCTTCTCCAAGCTTTTCATGGGAACTTCTGTCGATAACAGATGCTCAATTTTTACACAACCCTGCTTCTTGTTTGCAAGTGGAATATCAGTATGAGTAGGAATATCAGTACGAGTGGGCATTCCAATATCAGGATAGCAAGTGTCACTAGAATTTCCTGGCTTCTCAAAATGAACATCAAATACCTCTGTCTCACTCTTTGCTATAACTATTTTTGGATTCTCAATAAGATTATTGTCAGCCTGCAAAGCATCTTTGAGCTTATCTCCTGTAGCTATCTGGCACCTACGCCATGTCCTCTTTATTGTGATATGAACCCTTTGCAGTATAAATTATGGCATCTGCAACATCTCAAGCAGCAATCACAGATAGGCAAGTTGGAACAATGGGACATCACTAAAGTTGCCTTTGTTTCTAGTTGCTTCTCATCTCAAAGATATTTTTTCTTGTCTACTTTCTAGCTAATAGTGACACTTATTTTATCATAATATGATATATAGTTTGTGTTTCTTGGCCTACATATTGCTTTTGTTTAATATGATATATTGTTTGTGTTTCTTGGCCTACATATTGCTTTTGTTAGGGCTAACAACTAGCATAAAACAACCATTAAACTAATTTACATAGACCATTATGCTTAATATTTTTAAATAAAAATCCCTCGTATAATATCAATTTGTTTCTGTATAATCTAATGACTTGTGTTTGTTTTTGGCCCCGAAGGGGCAAAAATTTTTTTAACCTATAACACAAACCATTACATTACACGCCTTAAAATTAAATTCCCCCTTAAACCCCCTTTTGTTTGGGTGCATATTCACACGGGGGGTGACGTAGGGCAGCGAGAGCCCTTGTAATTCAGTTTTGCACGTATAAAATCAACACCATATAGTATATTGCCTGAAATCTTATAGTATTTTGCAAATCTTGTTATACAGTATAACAAATTCTATACATCCATACCCCACAAATGAGGAACTTTACGTACGGTATAGATTAAGGAATAAGGGGTGAATATGCCTATCCAACAGCTCTCGTTGCCCGGAGTCACCCCCCGTGTGAATATGCACCCAAACAAAAGGGGGTTTAAGGGGGAATTTAATTTTAAGGCGTGTAATGTAATGGTTTGTGTACTATAAATCTATATCATGAGAGGTCAAGCGGTAAAAATGTATACAGGGAAGAGAACTCGAGTAGTATAAATTTATACTGTCTATGAGCTCAAGCTGTATAAATTTATATCATGCACTCCACATGAAAAAGAGGGAGCAATATAAATTTATACCGAAGTTCTTTTATAAGAGGTATAAATTTATACAACGAACTCCTTAAAGAAAAGTTTCGGTATAAATCTATGCATTATTAACAAAAATATATTCCCTTATATGTAACTTTATTCATGGTTTAACATAATACTGAATGGTTATGACATGACATGGCATGGATGTAACAAGGCAAAACCTAATCCACATCTCAATGGTATAAATCTACACGAAATATCTGTGTGAGGAAATTTTTTTGGATCATGCAATCAAGAAAGTCATATCAGAAACCACTTGGTACTACCCTAATCTACATCTCAATCTACATCTTGATTTTGCACTCTTATCTTCCCTATCTATGGCACTTAGTATTAATATTAATCATGTGATTGCATGATGCATATGGCCTTAGAGGTGCATGGCTTGTTGGCTAGTAATGTAAGTTTTGTTATATATGATAGTATATAAAGCTTGCATATGAAGGAGATAAAGAGTCATTTCTTCTTAAAGTTGTGATCTCCATTTATCATTCAAAAGGTATCTAGGCATATATAATCCAGAGTCTGATTTTGTATTTCAGTTCGTCGCTAAGGAATTTTTCTGGAGCGCAATCCAAAACTTTATTCTTAGGGCGCATCCCCATTAGGGGACTTTTTTAGTAGTGATGCACACTTTAGCATGTCGCAACATAGCTGCTGGTTTAGTGCTGATTGCCCTTCAAGCTACCTTCCCTTGCCCTTCATTGCCCTTCAAAAATTATTGGGATGTTCTTTATTTAGATATAACATAATGAGCATATTGACAATGTGATTACTGATCAGACATGTTACCTATGAAGGTGCTGATATAGTGCTTGAATTTCGTTTTTTTGTGCATCATTAGCAAAAAAACATCCTTAGGCTGTTATCTAGGCCTGACTTTGCCACATGGCAAACCTAGCCAGGAAAAAACCATTCCCATTACCTTCAAGGCACCGGAGTTCTGATGACGAGTCCAGGGCACCTTCCCTTTCTTCAGAAGCCCACAAGAACTTCCGAATTGCCCAAGTCAGGCCTTGGGTTTGTCTTTTGTCCTCTAGCAAGTTGGATTTGTCCTCTAGCAGCTATATTCGTCTTGTAGGTCAGTTCCGATTTGTCCTGTAGCTCGCCAAGAAACCAGAAGCTCACCCACGGTAATAGGAATGGTATGCACATAATAGATTGTACGAACCCAGTTCCGATGACATGGGAAACCCAGTTTTCGTATAATGGGGATGTGCCCTTATGCCACATTTTTTTCCAAGCAAGCAATTTGCTCCATCTATTTCCATTTTTTTTCAAGGCGTTGTTCCTGCACGGCAATCCATTCTATTCCTTGCATGGCATCTGTAAGAATCCTTGGATTAGACAACAGCTAATCTGGCATTGTTGTAGCCAGCTAGCAAGGCGGTCTGCGCGGCAATCCATTCTAATGCTTAGACGCCATCTATAAGAGTCCGTTGGATTAGGTTAGATTTGGCAGTTGATCCAACGATGAGGTATATAAGAAGCGAAGGACCATGCATGTTCACTTTGATTCTGAAATTCGTTTGGAATCGGCTGTGCATTATGGACGGGACTGTCCGAGAAGATGGGCAAAAAAACCAGTGGTCCAGGTCAAATTTTAGTGATGCTTATGGACGAGGCCAAGGCAGAGAAAACCCAGGGCGAGGTAACAAGGGTGGTCGTGGAGGTTATTGGGATAATAACAGGGGTGGCAAAGGACAAGCTAGAGGAACAGGATCATAGCACAAGCCAACACTGCAGTTGAAGCTAGGGCTACTAATATCACGGACCCTCCTATGGAAAGAATGTGCATGTATCCTGCAGTGGATCAGGGATATGTAGATAACCAAGTTGTGGTCATCAGAGTACCAGGTATTATTCATGGATTTTCTGTTTTATTTCTTATTGATTGTGGTAGTATACATTGCTTTATTTCCCCAAAGTTGGCAAAGAAAACTAGAATCGAACATGATTAGCCGGGACCCTAGATATGTGGAGTTGGCTGATGGCAAAATTAAGACTTCTTATTCTATGGTAGAAAATCTTGAATTCCAAGTAGGAGATCTGGAGTCCCACACTAGTTTTGAAGTATTGGGCCTAGGGAAGTATGATGCTATTCTAGGTATGTCATGGTTGGGACCATATAAAGCTTGCATTGGTTGTGGGAAGCAAATAGTTACATGCCAAAGTTCTATTGGAGATAAGTATGTGCTGGAAGGATTGCCTTCATCATTAGTGGTTACCCCTTTGTCCCGGAAAAGCTTTAAGAAACAGATTAAGAGGGGTTGCATAAGAATGGGATGCGCATTGTTGTTAGATCCATTTTTGGGTACCGCAGGGTTGCAAGAATAACATATTGCCCCTGAGATCCAGAAAGTGTTGGATGAGTTCTTTGATGTGTTTCCTAAAGAATTAACAGAGTTGCCTCCACATAGAATAGTAGATCATGGGATGGAACTTGTTCCAGGGGCTGAACCTACATTAAGGCCACCATATAGATTTCATGCATTAGAGATGGCTGAATTAAGGAAGCAGTTAGTAGAATTATTGGAACAAGGGTTCAAACAGCCGAGTGTTTCTCCATTTGGGGCGTCGGTTTTGTTTGTAAAGAAGAAGAATGGCACATTAAGGTTGTGTATTGATTATCGTATACTTAACCAGATTACCGTTAAGAATAAATATGCATTGCCTAGAGTTGAAGAGCTCTTTGACTAGTTGAGTCAAGCTAAGTATTTTACAAAAATTGATCTTCGATCTGGATATCATCAGATCCGGATCAAGGATACGGATATCTATAAGACTGCATTCTGGACACGATATGGACATTACAAGTTTGTTGTAATGCCATTTGGGTTGGCAAATGCTCCCGCCACCTTCATTCGCCTATTGAATGAGATATTCCGACCTTTCTTGGGTTTATATTGGTTTCCTTTGATGACATTTTGGTATATTCCAGGACATTAGAGAAGAATGTGGAACATATAAAACAGACATTAGTTATTTTGAGACGAGAGAAGTTGTATGGTAAGCTATCTAAGTGTTCCTTTGCACAAAATAGATTGTGTTATGCCCAAATATTTTGAGACCATTGTTCTATATTTTTGCATGCATGCTATTGTGGCTAACAATATTAGTTCGATGCAGATGGCATCGGAATTACTGGTCGCTTGTATCTCTAGTCTTAAGTATGGTGCACCTTGGAAATTTTGGACTAGGGACGTTAATGCTAGAGGCATATTTATCATGATTAAGCATTATGCTAATGGTAATGTTAAGTTAAGGATTGCAAATGCTTTAATGGTTGAAATACCATTGAATATGAAATAGGTGAGCACCTCTTAAATCGGAGATGCCACCAATGACCGGCATATAGTAGCGTGAGCTGCTGGAACGGAATCGGCCACCGCCGATTTGGCTCCTGGGCCAAGGCCAACTGCTACTGGGTGGTCGCCATGTGGTGATGCCACGTTGGCAGGAGATCATATCAAGGAAGTGGCAGCCTGTAACAAAAAAAGGGAGGAGAAGCCGAAAGATTATGGAGAAGCGAAATCTGGAGAAGAAATTCAAAAGCAGAGCTTGGAATATTAGGAGTGGAGGGAAGTGGTTGCAGTGTTGCTGTAGCTCGTGAACTGAGCGTAATTTCGAGGCAATTGGTAAGCCTTAAGATTGGAGAATCTGGTTGCCATGGTAGATGGGGTCTTCTGGAAAGGAGACAAAACCAAAGCTTACCTCAGACTCAAAATTAATGAAGCTTCAACTTGAGGGCATCCTAGGATTACCCAAAGGACTTCCCCTTAAATAATATTCTGTACTAGCTCTGTGACTCCCTCTGTAGAAACCGGTTCTGTAAGAAAAGCTTGTAGGCGCTATAGGAAGTACTGGCTTGGCTTGGACCACGATGGATTTCATGGTTGTCTAGTAGAAACGATAAGGTTTATGCTGTTAACAAGCAAGCTGACATAGTCTTATACATAGCACGCTTCTTGATGTGTTCTTGTGAAAGAACATAATGGCAGGCAAATGCTTACCTTAAGAATTCTCTTATACCGGTGAGATAGATATATGACCTTGGTATGGGACAAGGTTATATGTGTATCAATAGGCCCGGATTATTGGAAGTTCTATGGAGCTCTGCTCCATTGTAGAAGCATCCTCATCTCACAATGTACTTATCCAAGGGAGTTTATGGGGGCATGTATGTAGATGAGCGACCTTATCTTGATAGGAACTTCTGGTACTAGTTAGATGAAATCTATCGCTGGTATAGGACGGTGATGGACGTAGTCAACAATCTAGTGTTCGGGGTTCTTATAATGCATGCAGTTTCTCCCTCACTTTGGATCCACCAGCGCGGGGGTTCTGGACGACATACTGTCATGTTACTAACACGTAGAAGCTTGTGCAGGTTGTTTGATAGCTGATGGAGCATACGTGTGTATATAGTCATCTGTGTTGTCGTCTTGTTATCTGTATACGTGACTTTTATGTATATAGTCTCGTGGGAGGAAGTACTTATTCTGTGTACTCTGATGATTTGATGTGAATATAAATCGAAATTTTTGGTACTAAAATTTTGGTTCGTAAGAGTGGTATCTTTGTGGCTTAGACCTTGAGTAGCTGAGATGGAGCACAGCGAGACTAGTGCAAGCACCCATACTATAGCGGGACAGGCAACTCCTATGGAGGAGGACCCTGATGTATGAGGGCTAGTTGCTCGCATACAGAAAACCCAGAAGAACCTGGAGACCATGCAGACGAAGTGGAGTGAGGACTTGCTGGGCGTGCAGCAGAGCCTTAAGGCAGTATTAGATACTCATACTGCTATGAGAACTGTATTAGAGACCCTTGCTGGCACGGATGGCCATGGGAAGTCTGTAGAGAAAGCGAAGTCTCCGGCAGTTGTGGTGGTAGACCTGGATGTTCCTGGTACTAGTGCTGCTATGGAGCAGTTACTGAAGAGCTCCGGATTGAGCAAGGAGGACATACGCAGTCTTGAGCGCACGAAGATCCCAGATTGGGATGGGAAGGCACTGTTGAGGAGGCGATGGCTTGGATTGACAGGCTTGAGACTTTTTTTGAGGCTATCAATAAAGGTGATAAGGCGCGATTGTTCATTGGGCAGATGCGACTGAAATCGGATGCCTATAGTTGGTGGAATGGCCCCACCATGAAGAAGGAGATGAATATCTGGTCCGATTTCAGGAAGTACTTTATTGGGGAGTATGCACCTCCGCATGATACTCATGATGCGCTTGAGAAGCTGTGATACTGTAAGCAGACAGGTTCTCTCAATGCTTATATCAATAAGGTACGGGGTTATATCCACAGGGTTGGAGATTTGTCCGAAGCTTGGCAGATTGATTTCTTCCTAGGTGGCCTATCCAGTGTTGCTCTCAAGAAGCAGATAATCGGGTTGAAGCCCGAGGATTTGAGAAGGCGACGATGTTGGCTCGTCAGCTTGGGGAAGAAGATGAATCCTTTAATGGAAGTTCTCAAAGAGGAAAAACTGTTTTTTTCAAAAAGAAAAAGTCTGAACAGTCTAAGCCTAAATCTGCAGGTGGAGAGTCCAAGAAGCGCAAGGCGGACTCTAAGTCTAGTGGTCCCAGGAAGGGGATTTTCTGCTATAGGTGTAGGGAGCCGGGGCACATTAGCCATGAGTGCTCTCAGCCACAGAACAAGAAAACTGATAACAAGAAAGCAAACGTGACTGAAAAGGCTGAAGAAGTATTGAAATCTAAGACGGTTTCAGTCATTGCCATGGAGGAGCTGTGCGCGCTAGATAAGGCTGCAAGCAAGGACATCATGGATGTGTTTGCTGGACGGGTGATTAGATTCTTGGGCAGAATCTTGGGCCAAAACATTGTAGTGTTATTGGATTGTGGCTCTTCTGACATGTTTATCTCTTCTAAGTTGGTGGAAGAACTACACTTACCTTGTATAAAGACTAACAAGTACAAGATAGATGGTCCTTTTGTGCACGATTCTCAAGTGGAGGACCGTAAAGCTGTTGGGGTGCCCTTGAATATTCAAGGCTACCAGGAAAAGCTTGAATTTGACCTCTTGGATGTCGGTCGGTATGATATGGTGCTGGGGATAACATGGTTGCAGCGGTTTAAGCCTACTGCAATAGATTGGAACACTCACTAGGTGACGCTGAAGCACGATGGGCGTGAGATCTATTTGCAAGGGAGTCCTTTGATGGGAACTTCCAAGATCGTGTCGTCGCTTCAGGTCAAGAAACTGGTACGTAAATCTTCTAATCAACGTTTTCTTTATTTATTGATGAATGTTATCCTGCTTTTGAGTGCTGTCATATGAGTGTTGATAGTGAGGTCATGGAGAATTCAAAATGCCAAAAAGATTTGCAGGATCTGTTGTATGAATTTTAGGACATGTTCCCTGAGGAACTGCCTGAAGGTCTTCCCCCTGGTAGAGGGATTGAACATGAGATTGATTTAGAGCCTGAATCCAAACCTGTGTTACGTAGCCCTTATAGATTGTCCATATTGGAGCAAGAGGAGGTAAAGAAGCAGGTTCATGAATTGTTAGCCAAAGGGTTTGTGAGACCTAGCAAATCCCCTTATGGTGCTCCTGTCATTCTAGTCAAGAAAAAAGGCAATTCAATGCGGATGTGCATTGATTATCGTGCCTTGAATAAGATCACAATCAAGAATAGGTACCCTTTACCTAGGATTGATGAGGTCATGGATAGATTAACAGGAGCTAAGTATTTTTCTAAGTTATTTGCGCAATGGTATCACCAGATACGGGTGAAGGAGTCGAATGTACATAAGACTGCCTTCAGGACTACCTTTGGTCATTTTGAATTTTTGGAGATGCCTTTTAGACTAACAAATGCTCCTGCTAACTTTAATGAGGTTTTTGCAGGATGTCTTGATACTTTTGTTGAAGTATTCTTAGATGATATCCTGGTGTATGTGAGCAATTTAGAGATTTCTACTCCAATCTCCCTAGAGTGCTTGACCACAACTCCATGAAAAGTTTCTATTCAAATCTGAAATCTTCCAAAGCCAGGATTAAAAATTGGATAAAGCATTTACATAAAGCTAAAGCTGCTGAGAAAAAGCTTTTATTTCATAAAATGAGAGATACCAGAATGGCTTTGCAAGATGATCCTTATAACTCTTTGATATAGTGCAGGGATTTGTAAAAAAAGAAGGGAGTCTGAATGAATTCTGGTCAACTTATGAACTGGTGACTGTGTAAGTTCTTTGCTGATGGTCCTGTAGATGACAAGAATCTGTTAGCATAACTTGAGTTGCTGTTATGGCAGGGATGTCAGCAACTTAATGAAATGAATTATGAAGGCAGATGGGAATAATGCATGATTTTGAATACAGATGGGAATAATGCATGACAAAATGCATGGCAGATGCTCCTGCATGGAAACTATGTGCTTGTTAAGCTTAAATCTTTGGATTTGACAACTTGCACACTGCTCTCAAATGATCTTTGGTCCTGCGCTTCTGTATAAGCCACTAAACTTTTAGGCACACCTCTATCTCTTAACACGAATCTCACTGGTTTGTGGTCCCCTATTATTGAGAAAATTCGATCCAAGCTTCATATGTATAGAAATTCTCTATCTCTGGCAGGTAGAACGATTATTGCCAATCAAGTTCTTACTAGCTCTCATATTTATTTCTCCTCAGCCTTAGTTGCTCATGCTATTGTTTATAAGCAAATTGAGAAAATCATAAGAGGATTTATTTGGAATAGCAATAATATGGTTAACTGGAGTACTATTACAAAAAAAAAGAAAAAGGATGGTGGTCTTGCATGCAAGAATCTTCATAAACAGGCTCAAGCCCTTGGTGGCAAATTTGTTTGGGAAGGCTCTAAATGGTTCTTCTAGTGCAGCTTCAAAATTCATTACCTACTGGCTTCAAAAGAGTTCTCCAATGGGGCATCCTTCTGTTGCTTATGATCTGCCCAATTATGCCTTTTGCGAGCTTTCTTCGGCTGCCAGCATGTCCCCTTTAATTAGAAACATTCTAAAGGCTTGGAATAATATGTATCTTGCTTTCACTTATAATTCTGTGAACAAAATTCATTTCTCTATGCCTATTTTTTGGTCTCCTATCTTTAATGATCATCCCAATTATGTGCTTGCCTTGAAGCATCCCCAAATTTATAAGAAATGGAACTCAAATGGGATAAAAACTTTGGGTGATCTTTGGAATAATGGTAGATGGATTACTTGGTCAAATCTAAAAATAAAAGTCAGAGGTTATGTTTCAGACAAGAAAATATACAATCATATCAGAGTTAAAGTTGGAAATTCTACTCCTTCTCAAGCTCAAATTGTTGGCTTGGACTGGCATTAAATAATGAATCATGTTGCAAGGTTAGCTCTATTTATGACCATTTGAATCAAAATTTTGGTTCTGCTAAGTCTTCTGTTGTATGGAATATTGATATGAATGCTACTAAAATTCTATTTGCCAATGTGTGGAATTCTTATACATCCAGGAAATTTTCCTTATTTATTTTGCTCATTGCTAACAAAAGTATTCCTTGCCTCGAGACCGTTGCTTAAAGAAATCCTAACTTGTCTGCAAACTGCCCCTTGAATTGTAATGGTATTGAAAATATGGAGCACATTTTTTTCTGCCCAAAGCTGAATTCTTTTTGGATTTCGTTCAAAAATCATTTTGGTCACTATGATAGAACCTCCATTATCAGCTTCTTGCAAGGGAATAGTACTTCCAAAAATACTATTGCTTTTTTTACTCTCTGGATATTTGAAAGTCGAGAAATAGATGCTTATATGGTCAATAGAGGTTTTCAATGACTTGGATTAAGTTGCACTGCTCATAGAAACATTTATTCTGATAATTATGACAGGTGTTGGGATCAACTTGATGAATATGTTGGGTATCATAATTTATTTATATCAAGCATTCCTTTCAGAGGTACTAACTAAAGCTTTATTCATAGGATATATGGAGCTTTGCAAAAGGCCTCACACAAACAAATATTTTGTAATAGCAGATAGTCACTCATAAATGAGGTAATAAGATATGGATGGAAAGGAAACATGAACATCAGGTGATATACCCCCCCAACAATCAATGGGCAGTCAGACATATGATTTAAGCTGAAATTAGGAAAGCTACTGAAAGAGTATTGGCAGGGATATTCACAAGAGAAGTGATGCAAATGGTACATATATTCTAGTTTATTGAAAAACATCATTATGACTTCACTGATAGGCAGTTCTCGAGGTATAGGAAAATGTATCACTCATAGGATGTTAGCTGACAGTTATTATGGTGCATTGATTCTTCTCATGATACAACATGACTTCTTCAGATTGATTAGGGATCAGTTATGGATAGCTGAGTCTTACACCTTTGGAACCTCTGCCAATTTTTCATCTCGATTCAATCAACTCTCTCTCTCTGCTGACTCTAATGATCTTAAAATCCCAACAATTCCCTCTGGCACAATTGATAGCATTGCCTCAAACTGGATGCAGTAATTTCCTTCGTTTTTGCAGGTTGGATAGCTGTTTTCGTGAAAGTGGTTACTTGGAGATTATATTGTTGTTCATAATTTTGGCAACTTTTGCCATCTGAGACATATGGTCAAAGATCTTTGCTACCTTTTATGTAGCAGGGTTCACTTTTTGGAAGATTTGTGGCTGCTGCTTCTCAAAGACATTATCTGATTGTGTAATTTTCAATCCATCGAACCGACTTTCCTTTCAAAACTGGTGCAGAAATTTTTGCTACTTTTTATCCTGTCATTTTGTTTCAAAATATTTTGGAACTGATTTTGTTAAGTCCATATGAGGACTTATCAAGAACTTTGTATGTTTTTTCTTAATTAGTGAACATTGTCATACATATCCCGAACAACCTCGCATCGTTGATGGCGCTCCAAACGAGCCGCCGTTTGGCAAAGAAGTTCTTCAGGAGTGAAACCACGAGCCGACATGATGGAAAGAAGGAAAAAAAGAAAAATCAGACCCGGCAGTGGCGACAGTGTTTGGGGTCTGGGTTCGGGAACTTCTGCAAGACAGCCCTCTGTGAGGACCCGTGGATCAAACAGGAGAATCGGTAGCTGTGTCACGCGGGATTTGCAAAAGAAACAAAGGAAAAGGAAAAGAGAGAACAAAAGAAAACAATGAGAACACAATGATGAGAACAAAACTCCTTGATATCAATGATGATACATGAGCTCTCGCAATAGAGAGAAACAAAATGGAGACTAGACCAAAAACTCATCTAAAACTCGAATGCTAGCTCTACTCATATATATAGTACAATGGCCTTTGGCCCAATATAGATACTCTGTCAGATCTCGGTGCCGACTCCTGGAAGGAGGCCTGATTTGCAGTGAATGTTGGCGTGCCTCTTGAGGTGCTCGAAATCACGCCGGCCCGGCGCCCATCACTTGTCCGTTTTCGCCTCCTCTTCTTTGGCGTGCTCGCGGGCCTTCAAGCGGGTCTGGCGCTTGATCTGGCGCTGGTCTTCTGGCCGGGCTTTTTGACGACCGACCGCACCTCGACCGTGGATCCTTGTTCTTGACCTGGTCCGTCGTGTGCATGAATAGTCCTGCATCAAAGACGCATAGACTAACACTCCCCCACCAAATGACACTCGTGGGAGGAGAAAAAGGGGAACTGTTTGGATGGCGGAAACCCAAAGGCCTGAAATTCATCCCGGGCGGTATGGAGGATGGGGCCATTATGATAGTTCCCAATGAGATCTTGGCGGCACGGAGATTTCCAGGAGTGGTGAGACCGATTCTTTGGAAGAGCGCCAATGAGAAAGCCAAAGTGCACCATTTCTTCCAAGGCACGGTGCAGCTTCGCAGGACATACCGGCATTCCATGAGAAGGCAGTCCAAGACCGGGCACCGGACGCCGGCATTCGGGTTGCAATAATGATAGATGCTGTCGGTTGAGAGAACTCAACAGGAGGCACTTTAAAGCAGCACAAAAGCCTGCTTGGTCTGCAGGTAATCGAGGGATCCGGGAGGTGGCGGACGCCCAAAAAAGAGATCAAGGCCGAGACAACTTGAGTGGGCGTCACAACCACGCCATTAGGGATGTAGATCCACGTTCGGGCAGCTCCAAAGTAGCACCATTCTCCCAATTAGAGCATCGAACAAAACACGGATCCCAGCGGAGATCCGTGGAGATCTGAGGAGGAGTCCACCTAGCGTGGCCTTCCAGGACCTTAGTCCAAAAGGGAAGACGCCAATCCGAGGTGAGATACCTGGGGCGTGCGGGTGCACCTAATGAAGCATACGGAGATTGAGCCATGCCCGTGGACGTGGGCTGCTGGGCCTGCTCTTTGAATTCACGAACAAGGTCTGCATCAAGAGCACGGCACCACTGGTCCCAATCTGAATCTAAGAGCATGGTATAGACTGGAGGATTAACCCAACCAGTGGGTATAGTCTTGCTGTCCAGAAGGGCACGCAGGGAGTTGTAGCCATCCAGGTGCTGCATATAAATTTGCGCAAACGGAAGATCCTCAGGATGGCCTAAATTCTTCCGCACCTGTTCCAGCGTCTCAGCTTGCCATAGAGGTAGGTGATGAGCAAGCTCAGGCATGTACTCAGTGCATAGAGTGTTGGACCGAGCAGGATCCTGTAAATAGGGATTGTTTTCTAATAACAACCAGTGAGCATGAGGGTTGCCTTGAAAAAATCGATGTGCCTCATCTCTGAATTTATCTTGTGTATCAGCCAGATAGAAATCATGAAAAATATAAGCCATAGGCTGAACAACACGGAAGATGACCAAATCAGAATCCTCACAGTGGAGTTGATCAAAGACTAAAAGGGCACAGAGTAAGCCTTTGTCTTCACTTGCTAGTCGCATTAAGGGAGAACGCCCTTAAACCTTTTGTAAATAATCGAAAAATTTTGTAATAATAAAACAATTTTGAGTACTTTAATTGTCTGAACTTGCTTAATTAGGACAAGTTAGCAGGTTTTAGTTTTTATTTTAGTAAAATAGGACATTTGCAGACCGAAAGGCGTGATGTCTCACAGCTCGCGCCTGGTCAAGAAACTAAACTTTAGTTTTTGAGCGAGGCGCAAGCTGTGAGACCTTGCTCAAACTTGCCCAAAACAGCTCCGAATTGACCAAATAAGGGGTCAATTCTACCTGATTTGATGAGTCCATCATCCTTACACCCTTAGTTTACCTAAATTGGACATGTTTTGATCAAAATGGGACTGATGTCTCACAGGTCGCGCCTGGTCAAGAAACTAAACTTTAGTTTTTGAGCGAGGCGCAAGCTGTGAGACCTCCTACCAATTCTTCACCAAAACTTGCCCAAATAATCTTCAACCTGTTGTATAGCATCTTTAGGTAATCCAACCATGCTCAAACCCTTGAATTAGTCTTCAAATTCCCATTTTGACCTCAGTATAGGCTAGAATTGCCCAACCCCAAGAATTTTCCAAGTCACCCAAAAATTAGGGTTTTCCTCTTTTCTATAAATAGGTCCCTCATTTCACACATAGCACCCTACAAGTTTGCTCCTGCCCTCTTAGCCGATTTTCCAACTCCCAGAGGCGCTCTTGCAACCGTTTGCTACTCTCTCCCTCATTAAGCTCATGGCAACCTCGATTTCATGAGATGGTACAAATAATCTCCAGCGCTCATGCCGCCGAGGCCGACATCGATGAAATTTTCCATCTCTTCCGAAAGGAGGTAGATGTCCAAGCAACTTTGCACGCAACCCCAGCTTCACAGCAGTCCCCGTCTGTCAATTCCAAGCTAGGGTAGAGCCATCACTAGTGCGACTTCCACCTTGCGTAGGCTACTTTGTTCCTAGGCAATCCCTTCAAGCGACTTTAGGCGATGTTCCAAACATTGCCAAGTATTCACAAACAAGGCCCAAATAAGACGCCTTTCGAGCCAATGGTCCTAATCAGCCAACAGACCAAATATTTCTTTTTAACACCGCCTAGCAATTTTCCTTACCCATCGCTACGAAAAAACACCGTGGGAGAAACCTCCATTCCCCCCATGGACGTGGACCCATTAGCCACAAAGAAGAACAACTCCTTACGCAAAGCGGTCAGCGAGCGGGAAGGAAAAGAAGAAGAGGAGTCAAGAAGAGGAGGAAGACTACGCCGAGCTCGACCCAAATAAGAGCGGCGACAAGCGTAACAAGAGTGGCAAGACTTCAAAGAAGCCGGAAACTCTTAGAATCACAAGAACCCTTGGGCTAGGCATTACAAGCCTAGCCCCATCATTGTCGAGGGCGAAGAATTTTTGCTCCTAGCGACATCCAAAACCTCCCCGGAGTGGGGAAAGGGAGTATCGACTGAAGAGTTGCCGCACCAACTCCTCGAAGAACGGACTCGACGACTTCATCGTCCGAGGAGCCTCCGACTTCCCACCCAAGTAAGGGAAGCCGACACTTACACGGGAGAGTCGACCTCCGACATCCAAGCCTACAAAGAACATCAGGTGATTATGGAGGCGTGATCGGCCGCAAAACCAACTACCGACGGAGGAAGAGTTCCTTGCTCTACAGAACGGATGGGAATCCGCCACGCGCCTTTGAACATCTTAACGGCAAGCTCTTCGCAACGCCTCCCGGAGAGAAGAGGCGAAGTTCGACCTCGAGAGCTTCAAAACTTGTGAGAGACTACAAAGGAGCTCACCACGGTGGAGGTTGATGACTACGCGCGCATTACACAGAGGCGAGGAGGCGGCGGAATGACCGTCCATGTCGCAATATGTATTACCTTCCCTCCCTTGATGGATGGAAGAATAGCGTAATTCACCGCAAATTCACCCCCGGGCAGGAAGGAGTATCGATGCTAATTGCGCTCTCAGGCTTTGGCCGGCATGCTCGGCTACCCCTCAACACCGAGTATGCCATCCTGGTGAAGAGAGCGGTAGCACTCGATGTTTTTGACTTCGCCATACCTTACAGGCGGCAGGGAAGACTGGCAGTGACCGCAGCTTATACCTCCGAGCGCAGAGTGGAAGACTTGGCGAGAGCTTTGCAGGGTGGGTCTTCCATAAACGTCCTTAGGAACTTGGGTCATTCAGTGGGAACAGCCCAAGTGAAGAAGTTCCTAGAGGATAATCCATCCTACCGGCGCTATCAAGAATAGTTAGGAATCTTGATACCGGAAGTCTTTTGTAGTAAACATATTATATAATATAAATATAACTTCTTTTTCATTTTTAAATGTTTTGTTGATATATTTTGTTCCGCAACTATACCAACAACACATATAATGCAACAGAACAAATAAAACTAACCGTACAACCATGACCAATTGTGTATGCGAAAGGGAACAACGAAACCGAAAGCAAAACGAAGGCCCAACAGAGATGAAGAAACTCCCCAATGTAAACCCCTTCAAAGGAACCTCTTCGAGGGATATGGCCCCATGACACCAAGAAGAGTTGTCGCGGAATGCGAACAGAACTGACCGATAAAGGCCATACTAGCAGCCCAAGCATCATCCTGGACATTAAATCGACACCCCGAAAGTCGGGGAAAGACAAGAGAAGGAGTAAGAGAAGGAGGTCCCCAGCACGAGACCTCAAATCAAGCTCAACCCCGGACTCGAGTCCGAAAAAGAGGCCGAAAGCCGGGGCCGGACCGTAAGAGACTTCGGCGGAAGGACACTAAGGCCCCGGACTACCAAAAGAAGGTGGATTCAAAGATCGGCAATGTGTGGAAAGCCCTGAACTCGAACAGTTCTCGGCGAGAACAGATCCGGGCTTAGAGGCGAGGCATGGTCGATGAAAATGAGTGAGTACGGCAATGCCTGGGCATGAAGGACAAAGACAAAGCGGGGTGGCGGCATGTACCAACCCGAAAGGAGAGTCGCGCGATATGGTGGAAGGGCTATGCCAAGGCCCATGGTTTGAGCAGAGATGCATGCCGCTTTAAGAAGTTCTCAAAAGCTTTCAAAACACTATGTTCCTCGAACACAAGTCAACATGATCAAAATAGCTTTTTCAGGTGCGGCGGGGTACAAGACGGTCGTAAGTACAATCAAGAGTTCATGAGGCTAAGACCTGTATGTGCCTAAACCGAGGAGAAACATGCAAAGAAAGCTACATCGAAGGACCGAACGAAGAAACCGGAAGCTCAGTCGAAAGCAATAGACCCTAAAAACAAAGATGTCGGAAGCGTAATCCAAAGCAATTAGTTTGCAAGGATCCGGGCCGCAGAATCAAATAAGCAGGCAGCCTTACTACCGTGATAGAGGCAAAAAACAACGGGGAGTTATGACCCTAGGGCAGCCAAAATAAGCCCAAAGAAAGTCCCCATATAATAGCAAAACGTGGGAAACAAAGCAGAAAGAAAGGGTGTCCTTCAAGGACAAACAGAAGGGTTCAACTACTCAAAAGCAAGACGGTCCTTCTTACGCGATGCCCAAGGAAAAAAGGCGAGGAGTGCATAGAGAAGCGGCCTCGCTTTAGATGTTTCCAAATGGCCACCGAACGGCAAATCTGCCCATTCGTTATGAGCTCAAAGATCGGCGAGTAATTGGCGGATGGGACACTCACGACGAGGACGGCGAGGGAGGCACGCCTGACATATTACATTGAGGTGAGTGCCACATCTTCGCCGCTATAGATACGAATGTGCAGACCCAAGATAAGGTAATCACCACAAAAGAGGGAAGGCAAAGGCCAAATCCTTCATAGTCTTGATAGACTCTAGAAGTAGCCATAACTGTATCCCCAGGATGGTTGAAATGTTGAAATTGAAACCCCTAAAGTCCAAACCAAGGCACGAATCTTGGCAAGCGGCTGCAAGACATACAAATTGGAAGAGAATCAACTTCGACATTGACTTGCCGGGATTAATATCCGCATGGAGGCGTAATGGGCATTGGCAAATACGACTTGATCGTTGGAATGGAGTACCTTGGACCAGCGGGGGCCATCATTGATTGTGGAAAGTGGAAGGTGACCTTCCCCAACGCCCGACGGCAAAGCCATTGAGATCCGCAATTAAAGAAGTTACCCCATCATGCAATGTATGTCCGTTAAGAAGCTCGCTCAAATCTATAAAAAGCGAGAAGGTAGCATACATCTTCAAACTCGAGATTGAGGAACCCGAGTCGGAAGGAAGCAAAGAAGACAAGGTGCTCAAAGAAGTTGCCCAAGCCAATCGCCAACTTGATTACGGAGTTCCACGATCTCTTTCAAGCACACCATCAAGAACAAGTACGCACTCCCGGTCGGGCTTGACTTGATGGATCAACTCCAAGGGGCAAAGGTCTTCTCAAGATCGACCTAAGGTCGAGGTATCACCGGATCGAATAAAAAGAAGATGACATCCACAAAACGGCTTTCAGGACCAGGTATGGGCATTACGAATTCACCGTAATGCCATTTGGGCTATCCAACGCCCCAGCTACGTTCATGAGACTCATGAACGACATCTTCAGAGAATACTTGGACACCTTTGTGATAGTATTCTTCGGCGACATTCTCGTGTCACAATAAATCCATTGAAGAGCATGCTCAGCACGCGTCGGAAAAGGTGCTCGAGAAGTTAAGGAGGCATCGGTTGTGCCAAGTTGTCGGCGTCACCGCAAAATGTAGAAGGTGGAATACCTCGGCCATGTGATTTCAGCGGAAGGAATCTCGGCAGACCCCGCCAAGATTGAAGCAAGAATCCAATGGCGGCACCAAAGAACGCCCATGAGGTCGGAAGTTTCCTTGGCCTAGTTGTATTACAGAAGTTCGTGAAGAACTTCAAGAAAGATAGCAGCCCCAATCGACGGACTTGACAAAGGCGAGAAAGTCAAAAATTGGGCCGATCATTGGCTCAAGAAAGCCCAAGCGAGATTTGAGTTGTTGAAGGAAGCTTTGACAACCCCCCATCTTGACCCCTGCCGGACCGGAAAAAGGACAAGTTAGTGGCGGCGGACGCAAGCAAGATAGCCCGCAGGTGCGGTCTTTGATGCAAGAAGAGCGGGTAATAGCGTGCGACTCAAGGAAAATGAACGCAGCCAAACGCAAGTACCCGACGCATGATCAAGAGTCGCTAGCGCTTGTCGGGGCATTGAGAATCGGAGGCATTACCTCTTAGGGAGGAAGTTCCAGGTTGGACACCGATCACCGAGAGCCTCCAATGCGTATTCACACAACCACATCTCAATCGAGGCGAGAGAAGGTGGATGGAGTTTCTCGAGGAGTACGACTTTGAGATAGTCTACAAGCCCGAAGCTTAATGTGGTAGCAGATAAACGCTTTCAAGGCATCCACGACAACCAGGGGTGCATCGCTTGCGCAATCTCGGCAGCTCTTCAAATGATTTTCGAAAAAGATAGAAGAAACCTTGCCAAATGGATGTCGACTTCAAGGAAATATGGGCAAGCCTCGGTTGCAAGGAAGCGAGAACGGACAAGGAGAGGGAAGCCTTCAAAATTTTAAGAAGGAAGGTAACCTACTATACCATAAGAACAAGTTGTCGCGTCTTGGGAATCATCTCGAGTAAGAAAGTTGATCCTCCACGACACCCACAATAAATTTCAATAGCCGGCTAATGAGGATTCATGAAGACATACTTCAAAGTGCGTAGCGACTACTATTGGTAGGAATGAAGAGGCGATAGCTTCGCTACATCAAGGAGGTCGCCTATGCCCCAGACAAACAAAGCGCGCGAACAACCCGAATACGAGAAGCATTGGAACCATTAAGCGCCAAACGCTAAGTGGGAAGTCGCCGGCATGGACTTTATAACAGGACGCCAGGGCAAGAAGAGGTAAGGATGCCTTGATGGTGGGGGTCGACAAGTTGTCAAAGATGGCCCATTTCGTGCCTTGGGGACCACGGACACGACTATGGACACAAAGAAAGCTCTTCACCAAAGAGATTTTCGGACTTCATGGCATGCGGGAAATTATCTCCGGCCGAGATCCAAAGTTCATCGGTGCTTTACGGCGTGATCTCTTCACGACGATTGGAACGGTTTGCCCATGAGCACGGCCTATCATCCACGAGGATGGGCAAACGGAGCGAGTCAACGTAATTGCGAAGATATGCTCGAAGCTATGTCCGAACAAGCAAGGTATGTGGGAAGAATTTATTCATTTGGTGGAGTTTGCATACAATAGCACCAAGCGAATCATCCCAAATGTCGCCGCTCATGATCAACTACGCTACCAATGCCTAACTCCGCATTAATTTGGCACAACCCCCGTCAAAAGTGGAAGTGTCGCAACAAATGTTGAGCGACATGCAACGGCTTGTGGAAGAAGTTCGAGGGTACCTTCTAGCGGCAAGAAGTCGGCAGAAGAGCATTCTTGGCCAAACATCTGGACGTCCGAGAATTCCAAGTTGGAGATGACGATGGCTCAAGATCAAGGTAAAAAGCGAAAGCTCGCATCGGAAATTGCAAGAAGCTTGCTCCAAGGTGGGCCGGACCCTTCAAAATAACCATTAAGAGTGGGTAACCAATCCTACAAGTTGGACTTACCAAAGACACTTAAAGATCCACAAAGTCTTCCACGTGAGCTTGTTTGAAGAAGCATACTCCCCAACCCGGAGGAAGTTTTGGACACTCCAACGATCTTTGGAAATAGACAAAGAGCGGTTGGAAATAGTTCCTAACTAATTCTTGATAAAGCATTCAAGAAAACAAGGAGATCGGGTTCCTCCAATACTTGGTCAAGTGGAAACACTTGCCGCTGGAAGACGCAAACATGGGTACTTAAAAGAGATTTGGAAAAACAAAGACCCACAATTTATGGAGCAATGGGACGGCAAGGTCATCTCCGAAGAAATCGACTCAGGCATGTCGATTTGTGTAGATTAATAGCTTGCTTAGTATAATCTACGCATGCAACCTATGAGGTAAGGGTTGCATGCGTTGTAACCGATGATGAGATTACTACGGTGATCTCTAGGACGTGGTGTAATGTCAATGTAGGCATGACCGCGGTGCCGCTTTGGAAAGTCTACTGTCCCACCCCGCAAGTAGACGACCTCGAGAGAAAGGAGGTCATTGAGGAATGCATTGATAGGAAAAGCACCTCTAGCCCCATATATGCTTTGATAGGAGGAATCTGGCCTTCACGCCCATATACGGGAAGGACCTATCCTCCACGATGGGCAACTAAAGGTGTAGGCATGAGTGGCATATAGACATATAGGCGCTGTCTCCACGGCCATAATGGAAGATTCACCCTCTTCCTACGCCGGGAGATTAGCCATGCATCCATGTAGATAGGTGGGATGGTCACCATATAACCAAAAATTTTATTTAATATTGATTACAACCCATTTTTATATCCAGCAATAGTCCTCTTGATGGTCACCTGATTTCTAACATCAGGGCCGAGAAATTTCTTGGATGTTTTAGCTCCAACGATCAGGAAAGAGCCGAAAATATCGCCCGTTTTCTTTTTATATAAGAACAAGGCCAAGAGCAGCCATTTTCTTTGTCCAAACCGAGCAAAATGGCGCTTCTTGGCCTTTACCTATTACATTGGAGAACAATAATAAAGTGCAACAAAAAACCATTGATAGCTGGAGTGTTTCTGAAACAAATCTAAGGGGACGAATTTAGATTTACTTATATGTAGAAAATAACTGGGCAAATTATCCGGACCACAGATTGGCGCTGTCCCAATGGTAAGATGTTCACTATTATTTACGTTTAGAATCGAGTCACTGGTAGCTAGCTATGCCGGAAACAATCTTCTCCTCCGGTACCAAGATGTCTTCAAAAGCGTTTGGTACGATCAACTTTTGTTCTGTTATTTCGCTTCTTTACGCACATTTTAATCGTTGAACAAGAAAATGCCACAGACGATGACCTCGGAGACAATTTCCTTGCCTCTTGGAAACCTGGAAAGATAAATTTTGATGCCGGATTGGATCTTGGAGACTGCCCGCCTCGCATTTCCAGCTAGAAATTTTCCTTGGCAAAATTGTAATTTCTCCTGTACTTTTGAATTGCAGATTATTGAAATGCAGGAGAATTTCTCGTAGTGATCAAATTCTTGCAGGGATATGGACTTTGATTTCGATGGAGGATTTAGCAAATTAGCATCGTTTGACATAGATCTATCAGGCCTTGATTCTCCAAAGCAGGGGAATTCCCCAAAGAACGGAGTCGCCAAGTCTCCAGGGAAATCTGAAAATAGGAAGCCGAACCCTGAGAACATGGATATTGATTTCGATTTCAACGGATTCTCAAGGTATGTATGCTTCTTTCATATGAAACCCAATCTACCAATATTTTACATTTTGTGTGGCCAGGTTCGGCACATTTGAATTGGATGAACCAGAAATCTTCAACAAAGACCGAGTTGAGATTCCTAAAAAGCCATTAGAAAAAAAAAGAGTTTAGCTGTTCTAGGTTAAGCGGCAAATCATTTCTTAGCGACAAGAATAAGTTTTCTATGAAAACTTCTCACCTTCTAGATAAAAGCGATCCATCTGGGCCAAAGTCAAAAACCTGAGAGGAGTGTTCTATCTCTGGATTTTCGGAAAAGATGCATACACTTTCTGCCAGGGTCTTGTCTCAGAAATCTGAAAATGCTAACACAGATTTAAAATCGAGATGCATAGATGAAGCAGAATCCTCGTTTAGAGCAGAACCTGCTGAGAAAGAACACCATCATGTGGAAGATTCAAAAGCCAAAGAGAATAGTTGCCTTGATACTGTTGGTCCTGAAAGAGAAGATCTTAAATCCACACCTACCTTAGTGGAAGAAACAACAAATGATCAGCTCCAGACAGAAAGGTATGCAGGTTCAGAAACAAAAGTAGAACAAGGGGATGAACTTCATGAAGATGTTGCAGAGCCAACAGTAGAGCAAGGAAAACAGAGGCTGGATGAGGACATTGCTCTTAACCAAAACCTAGGCAATGGTGAGAAAATTATTGTTGAGTTCCGAGATGAAGAGAGAGGCGAGCTCAAGACTGCACCACCCGATAGTGGTGGACAGGAATTGGACAAAAAGCTCAGTGGCTTTCAGCGGAGTGCCTTACACCAAGATAGTCCCAGACTGTGGTGAGAACATTGCCCAGGATTTACAGAATGGATTAGGAACAAGGTACCATGTTGCTAGCTGACTGAAACTGCTGTCCTTACTTTTATTATGTTGTGTTTGTAAGGTTCTTATATTGCCATGATAGGGATGAAAGAGGCGACTGCTTTTAACTCTCATCCTGAGCTTCCAATGTCGCCTTTGTTAGCAGCCTCACAACCATCTGACTTGCGGTCAGTTTTTCTCTGATTTCACTCTATGGCTTCTATTACCATTAGGACTTAAGTGTTGGATAGCAGGGAAGTTTTTCATTTTAAGCATAGGTTGACCATAATAAATTCTTGCAGTTCATCCAAAAGTTCCCAAAGCTTACTAAAACGACCCTCCAAACCCTCTCTATCTATAAAATCAAGTCACAGGAACAAGCAGCATTCTGGAGAAAATATTTTGTCACCAAAGCTTGCTCAGACTAAAGCAGTTACACCATATTCAAAGGCCCAAATTAATATACTTCGATCACCCCTCCAAGTGATCAAGACAAATATCAATCAGCAGGTCAATGTGAAATCTGTCAATGTTACTCGGTAAGAATTGATACGCCTAGCACCTTCTGAAATTTGCCTTACATGGATTTCAATATCACATTCAGGCTTTCCATGAAGAAGGACGAATTACAACCAACTTTGAAGCAAACCAGCCAAGGGCTGTTAGGTGCATCTATGGCTGCGAATATAAAACATGCTAGTGCTGGAAAAAAGTGCAAGTAGTTTCTAGTCTCAGAAGTGCTAATCCAGCAACTCGTACACCATCTCACAAAAGGAATCCATCAGAGGTTGTAATTAATCTGTTGTCACATGACAACAAAACTCTCATGAATTCATTTCACCTTTTGGCTGAACTTATTTGAATTCTTTTGCAAGCTTCTTCATATGAATAAGAATTTAACCCCAAGTAAAAAGATAAGGGGAGCGATGGGAATGAATGTTCTTGCTAAAATCACGACTGAGAATGCACTTAGATAGGTGCATGTAACATGTGAATACCCCATGAAGTAAACTTTTGTTACTGATTGAAGCTTCATAGGGTAGAAAGCAGACAAGCTTTTGAATTTGAGAGTGCAGGACAATCTCCTGGAGAAAGGATTCAACTTGGGCAGGGATCAGCTTTGATGCGAGAATCGAAGAATCCACAACCTAGTGCAACTATATCTGAGGTAAATAGATACTTTCTATAATCAGTGAAATACACAATGTATTGAATGGTTTGCATATTCTTTCAGTTTGCCAAACCTTTTCACCCCTCACTGTTGATGGAAAGAAGGCCGAAAGCAACCTAGATGACATAATTGAGAACAATGAAATAATTGAGAACGCAGACAAATATAGCAAAGATCTGGAGGAAGTAATATCACAATCTCACAGCTTTTGTATATTGTAACTTCTCTGATAGTTTGGCATATGCCTGCATTGACACAGATGCATAAAATGCTCAAGAAAAAGCAAGAGGAGGTCAAGACCTGTTTGTAAAGGCATTGGTCAGTAACAATACGCTGCTGATGTTAAACAACCCGATGGAAGAAGATAAGATATCCTTAAATGCTTGCTGCTGGTTTATTCCATTTACTGCTGTAAAATTTTCAGATGTGCTAGAATTCTTAACAATATGCACATCCAGAGCTTGAAATTGTCAATACAAAATATTATTGACAAGTACTGCATAACGATGGAAGAGTAAACTGCGTGACATCATGCCTTAATTTTAAAGGGAGCTGTACATTCCACTCAGCCATAAGATCAGAAACCACCATGATTGTTTTTTACATTTCTGTATGAGATATACAAAGTTCCTCCATTCCACAAGATGTACATTTTTGCAAATTGAGGCATAAATATCTGTCTCGTAATTTGAGGCATCAAATCCATGAAGAAGCAAACGATCGCCTTCAGCCAAAGCATGTGGGCAAGATTCTATTCTACACATAACTGTGTCATTATTAATATTCATAAGCTACAACTATTTGCTTCTAAGACTTCCTTATAATGGATACTCAAGAGGATGTTGCAATGTAAAAGAAAACATATGTTTAAGCTTCATAAGAGTTAGAATTAGATTCTGTCACATCAATCCAGCACAACTGCATGCCGTAACAAGGGAAACAAAAGTGATGGCATCTGGTTGTATGCCTTGCTTTTGCATCTGTTCAAACAATGTATAGCCAGCCTAACCCTATTGTTCATACCGTAGCATTCTTGTAAGTTCTAGCCTTTTTGCACATGCTAAATGCCGCTCCATCAAGGCAGGATCTTTGTCAAACATAGATGAAAGTTGCTTTCCCTGCAAGCCATGATTGCTTCGTAAATATTCATTTGAAATCCAATGCCTCGGAAAATAAAAAGAGGAAGTGCCAACTTGCGTATAAAAAGTGTCTAGCAATGATCTCTTGGCTTCACGAACTTGACAATCCACCACTGCCCTAGGGATTGAATTTTTCGTGAGCCAGCAATCAATAGAATGTGATAGACTGAAAAAACAAGACTGAAAAATCGTTCCCTGCTGTTCAGGATTACCAATTCTGTGAAGAAGATGAGCATCGCTATAGCGGTCCATTCTAGTAGAAGCGGGATTTCCTCCTTATCTGAAAGAAGGAAAAAGAAACATAGATTAAAGAAAAAATTGAAAAACAAAAAACACTGGGTCAGAATTTCTAGAGCCAAAGAGATCGAAAGCTCGACCAGGTAAAGTCGGAATTAAGCGAAGGAAAAAGCACCTGTAGCCTAATCTTCGAATAAAGTGAAAGACCCAACCGCTGTTGGAAAAGGGAAGAAACGCAGTGCCGATCTGTTTTTTTACAAAGAGATGGTGGAAGACCATCTGTCTGATCAACGGCAAAAAAAGCTTGGCAATGGCAAAATCTTCAATGCAAAGAAAACTAACTACGGCTGCAAATAAGGAGAAACAAGCAAAATGAGCAATGACCTCTTTGAATATGAGCACAAGAAACTGAAAATCCAACGAATCAAAATAAGATAAAAAAATCAACGGTTAAAATCGCGCCAGACTAATTTCTCACCAACAACATCGTCCATTTTTCCTATCCAGTGCCCATTCAGCATTAGTAACTGGCTAAAAAAACTCCATGCCAATCCAGCATTCGGGACTGGCAAGGAACTGCCTCCCATTTCATGCAAGCAATCAAGAAAAAATATCAAGTGAAATTCGTAACTTTAGAAGAATAAAAGCAAGCAAAAAAAGTTACCTTCCGAACTTTCATGCAGTCTCCGGGACTCACAAGGTACTGCAGCGAAGCTTTAGAAAAGGAAAAAAAAAATCATGGGCCTTTGCCTTCAAATGGATGCATCTTTCTCAATCTGGCATTACCCATCTTCTTTTGCGCGCGCTCAAGATAGGTTTCAAGTAAATACTCGCGATCTATCACTAAACGTTAAAAAATAAAAGTAGGGAAATCAACGGCCCAAACTGTGCGCACAGATTATCCTAAAACTCCTTTATTATTACTATATATATATACAAGGTTTTGTACTATGAACGGTTACACTATGAGGGACTGTACAAATTCGACTAGAAGCAAAATGTAGTGCCATCCAACAAAGATTCTATTAAGATTCTCCTAGATTCTCTAAGACTTTAGAAAGATTTCCCTAGATTCTATGAGATTCCATCAATGTTCGCTTATATTCCCCAACATCCATTGATGATTCTTGGAGGGATTGTACAAATTCGACTAGAAGTCAAACTTAAAGTCATGCAATGCAGATTCTATAGAGATTCTCCAAAATCTCATCAAGATTCTCTAGATACTCAAAGATTTTATGAAGATTCCCTAAAATTCCTTTAGATTCTTAAGGATTCTTTTGAGATTCCCCTAGATTTCCAAAGATTATCCTAAGATTCCTCTAGATACCCCAAGATTTCATGGAGATTCTTCTACATTCCCTTAGATTCTCTGCAGATTCCCCTATAGAACACACCTAGAGTCAAAGCTTTCCCTAGATCCCCTTGGATTCCCCCTAGATTCCCTAAGATTCCACAAAGATCCCCAGATTCTTAAGGTTTTTACAAAGATTCCCCTAGATTTTCAAAGATTATCTAAAGATTCCTTTAGATTCCCCAAGATCCTATGTACTCTTCTAGATTCCCTTTGATTCTATGAAGATTCCACTAGATTCTCTAAGATTCCATCAAGATTTCGCTAGATTCTCAAATATTTTTTGAAGATTCTCTTAGATTCCCCTATATTCTTTTGATATTCCTATAGATTCCTTAAGATTCTCTTTATATTTCTTCGATTTCCAAAAAATATCCCAAGATTCCTTTAGATTCCCTTAGATTCCTAAAGATTCTCATGAGATTCCCTAGATTCTTCTAGACTCCCTAAGATTCCATGTAGATTTTTCTAGATTCTCTTAGATTCTATGAAGATTCCCCTATAGAACACACCTATTATCAAAGATTCCCCTAAAACCCTTGGATTCTCCCTCGATTCCCTAAGATTCCACTAAGATCCCCCTAGATTCTTAAGGTTCTATATAAAGATTCCCCTAGATTTTCAAATCTTATTTGAAGATCCGTTTAGATTCCTCAAGATTCTATGTAGATTCTCGTAGATTCCCTTAAATTCTATGAAGATTCCCCTAGATTCTCAAAGATTCCATTAAGATTTCCCTAGATTCTTAAGCATTTTTTGAAGATTCTCTTAGATTCCCCTAGATTGTTTTGAGATTCCCATAGATTCCTTAAGATTCTCTTGAGATTCCCTTGATTCCCAAATATTATCCCAAGATTCCTCTAAGTTCCCTAGGTTCTTTTAGATTCCCTTAGTTCTATCAAGATTCCCCTAGATTATTCGAGGTTGCACGGAATGATGCCAAACCACTACTCATTGAAAAGCATTCGATGAGAGGAATCCAATGGTGTGGGTCCCACTTTGAGCCGAGATCTCGATTGCAAGATAAAGTCATTTGAAGGCAACACAAAAGAAGGAAGCTTCCATAAAAGCTTCATAATTAATGGGGTGCCACCTCATTACCTTTTCATTAAATAAGGGTGACACCTCACCTCCTCTAATATAAAAAACTCTAATTTAATAAAAAAATGAATGGCTAGGATTTCTCCTCCCCCTTTTGATCTAACGGTGGAGATTGGTTACACCAAATCCACTTTGGGAGGAAGCTTCCTTGCACGTTCTTGATAAAAATCAAGGGCCATGATTTTGACTCCCCTTTTGATCCAATGGTCCAGGGATGTGTTGCATGCCCTCATGCATGGCCATGCATGCCCCATGCATGACCCATCCATAATCCAATGGCCCAGGTTTCGCCACATAACCAGTGCCCCCAATTCGACGGCAAAGAAGCATGTCACATATTTTTAGCACATTATATAAACCATGGGTGCATCGTTTCCCTGGGACACATAGAATAATTTTATAAATATAATGATATATATAGATAGATAGATAACCGAGACATTAGGAGTTATTGTTATAATGACATAAGTGATAACCATTGGATTGCATAATAGTAGTAATGTCCTATAAATATTACCTTGAGATAATCCTATTAAATGTATAACTATAATAATAGGTATATGGTATGCATGAGGTTGATTGCGGGTTAAAGAAGATCCCAAGGTGGGAGACCCACGATCTTTGCTTGGCGACATCAATTCAAGGTGGGGAGAATGTGGCGTTCGATGCGATATCACGGTCTCAAGGCGATATCGCATCTTGTCGCCACCTGCGTACCGTCCGGTCGGCGTGTCTGTACCGGCGTATACCCAAGCAGGGCGCCCTAGGGGCAACTTGCAATGGTGCGCACACTTAGCAATGCGGCACCTTTAGACCTTTAACCCATTAAAGGTAGACCAAGGGTCATGGAAAACCCTAAACCTAGCGATAGCCTACATAAGGCATCAAGCCCTAACATTCCCCTTTAAGCCCACGGACCTTCCGAGCTCCGGGTCTTTACTTTTGAGGTCAATTCCAACTCCCACGATGCGCCCAATGCGCTGCTAGTCCCGGATCTCCTTTCCGAAACGCATCTCGCCGTAATCGCGACATGGGCCTTCGAATTGAGAGGAGTGAACCGAGGATCAATTATTTAGTTGATTGAATAGCCTAAACCTTATTCCAGCCTTCAACCAGTAGGGTTAGCCTATTAAATCACCCCCAGTAGCCAAGCATCCCGAGAATTGACTCTAACTAAAGAACCTAACTCTATGTATGATATAGATTAGTTCTTATTCTTTAGTGCTATGATGATGTGATGGGACGGATGAATTACGTGAACTCAATCGTATTGGGAAGGGGGTAGAGACTTGAAGCTTAGTAGATGATGCTCCTAGATAGTCCCTCTTAGTGCATTACTAGATTTGACTGTGTACAAGAACCCCACACGGTTGTGGGTGAAGGGGCCGACCGGCTTAGAATGAGGTTAGTGTTGACCCTTGGCCCATCCCTATGGTGTGTTAGTGCTCTGGGGATCAGTGACTAGGTCTAATGGCTTGCCAGGTGTGGGTGAGGCATGGGCTCCGACACCCATGGGGTGGAGTTCACCTTCCAGTGGGTTCGGTCGAATAAGGGCGGTGGCCCTCTAGTCACCTTAGGTCAGCATGTAGATCTCTACGGAGGGAGTGATCCCTACACCTTGCCCCCATCGGGCCGGGAAGATGTAACCCGGGAATAGCCCCTTTGGCTATGCACCGAGGGCTCTGATCGAGTCCCAACACTTTTCAACCTACTCGCAAAGCGTGCGGGGAGGGGAGGGGGCGGATGGAGTGGACAACCCTAAGCCATGTTCTTATACCCGACCCAATCCATTGTCATGACTCATGCACTTGCTTGAACTCACGGAGACCCAAGCTTGTCGGTCATCCCCACAGAGTCGAGCCTTGGGTAGGAACTTCCTTGTATTGTCTTGATCTTTGTCTATGCAGATGTCGATGTGCCACCCCGAGGTGGATATATATGATGTTATATTCTTGGCGTGTATGTTTTACGCTTCCGGCTAGGTAGGCCACGAGGGAGGCGGGTAAAATGACCCCTTCACTCTTCCCACTTGTGGACTCTAGGCGGTCCACGATGATATGTGGAGGGCCACAGTGTCGATGTGGGCTGGTGCGAGGGATGAACTCTGTTTGTATACGGTGCGGGCATCGTATTATCACAGTAGGGGCGTCACATTCTCTCAACAATGCGAGATGACCTAATTTCTTGCTTTACTGTTACTATATAGATTTATAGTGCATTGTGTATGATCTCATCATTTTCTCCGGCAATTCTCTTTCTTCACCATGGTAGATAGAAACCGAACTGTCTCGCAAAGTTCTAAACCCAATTCACGCATTACACTTGGACGGCGAACAAATCAAACCCTTGGGACTTTCTTCAACCCCATAATGTGATGAGTCGACATCGAGGTGCCAAACTACTCCGTCGATAAGAGCTCTTGGGAGTCCTCGGCTGTTATCCCGTACCTTTGATCCAGATTAGCGAGCCCTTCCACCTTGGGACTCCTGATCACTATGGCCGACTTTTCGTCCCGCTCTCGACGGGTCGAGTCTCCACGGTCGCGGCGGGCTTATACCATTATGCCAATGAGCTTACCTTTGCGCACCTCTGTTACTCTTTAGGAGGCATCCGCCCCATATAAACCACCCACCATGCGGGGTCCTTGATCAGTTAGACACCCTTAGATGAGAGAGTGTGTATTTCATTCAAGATGGGACACCTCCCACCTATCCTAAACATTCAATCAAGGTTGTCACTGCAAATCTATAGTAAAGGTGCACTTGGTCTTACCGTCTAGCCGTTGGTACTCCGCATCTTCACGGAGAATTCAATTTTACTGAGTCCACATTGGAGACAGTGTGGCAGTCGTTACAACATCCGTGCAGGTCGCTACTTATGTGACAAGGAATTTCGCTACCTTAGGACCGTTAGAGTAACTGGGCCGTCTACCGGGGCTTCCATTCAAAGTTTACACCTCCTTTTCACCTTCCAGCACCGGGCAAGTGTCCTGTGTTTTTAATAAACAGTCGCTACCCCCTTGTAGGTGCCGCTTAATAAACATATACGCATATCAAATATATGGTTTTTTCCATTTCACACCATACCGAGTCATGAGGGGGTAAGTCAATGGGAGGAGGAAAAAAACATAGGCATGGGAGGGGGCTCTTTGATCCGGGAAATGCGGGATTCTCGCATTGTTGCATATGGTTATGTTGGACTTCAAGATAGCCTATTGCGTCACATCGATGATGGTAAGATGCATAAAATTCAATGTTTGATTAGACTGGCCCAAAGATTAAGAAAATTGGTCACGTGTTTCAAAAATAGACCAATCAAGTTTCTTCTTATTGAAGTTTTCATTCACATTGAAATTGTCAATGCCATTATATCAGCTCCTTATTGTCCTTCTACATGAAAGAGCTCCAAAGAATTACACAACTAAATTGAATTATCCACGAAGGCTATTTGTCCAAACTTTTATCGCGAGTATCATTTTCTTAACATATATAAATCTCAAGGGCAAGATTCTTTAGGCATATTCGGGGTTGATGCCTCCTCCTAAACTCGCCACATATTTCCGGGGGGGAGGGGGGTAGGGATTTAAAAAAAATGATGAAAATAGGGTTTGTGACAGGACAGCTTTGCCTGACGGATTCAAGACAACTCCATCTGGCTATGGCTATGACGACAAGCTCAGTCTGGCTATGGCGACAGGTTCCAGCTTCTAAGCTTCAAAAAATTGCTTCCAATCTTGAAGTTTCAGAAAGCGGCTTATCTAGTGCCTGATCTGTGCCTCGGCATTGCATCTCTGCTGCAAGGCCACCTCGGCTGTGCGATTCAAGGATCTTGCGGAATTTCTTGCCCTGACCATATCGAGGATCGTCTTATAAGCCCTGATTTGTCAGATTCTTCCTCCTAGTTTCATTCCTAAGCTTAATAACACTCCATTTTTTGTGATACAAAAAGGAATAGAGCCACTTATGTCATTTTCTGCAAAATTGCTCTCAATATTGCAATGAAGAAAGCATTTTTGTGGGTTACTTGTATTTTTCTAATGTTGCGATTGCCTGAGCTAAGAATTTTTCCGTATTTATGTAGGTATGGTCTTTAGTCAGAAGATTCGATCAGCCTCAGAGGTACAAGCATTTTGTTCAAAGCTGTACAATAAACAGGGATGGAAACATTAGTACCATAAGAGAATTAAATGTTGTGTTAGGCCTTCCCGCTACCAAGAGCACGGAAAGGTTGGAGATCCTGGACGAAAATGAACACATTTTTAGCTACAGAATCCTTGAAGGAGATCATCGGCTGAAGCTACTTTTCTTTCTTCAGCTGAGATGCTTAACCTATATACTTAAAGGAAATTGTCTGGTTTTAATTCCAAGCAAATTGCTTGGAAAAGGACTAGATTAAGCTTCATACATCTCAACCCTTTGCACTGCTATTCAAAGTCCTTGTGTCTATATGATGGACAACACAACATTCCTTAGTTTTTCCTGAACATGATAATGTTTTCATGTGATGATGCCAAACAATCTTACCTCCACTGTGAGGTTTCTCTCTCTTTTCTCATATGATGAAACAAAGATACTCCCCTTTTTTCCTGAATGTTTTACATAATGTTGAGCTTATGAAGCTCCAAAAATGTTGATACATAAAGAACATAAAAGTTTGTACAGATTTTCTTTTGTTTATAGTCTACGTGATTCATCTTCTTATGATATTGTTGATGCAGAATTATTGGTCCATAATTACGCTGCATCCAGAACTAGTAGATGGAAGTTCAGGAACACTGGCCATAGAGTCTTATGTTGTAGATATTCCAGAGGGAAACACAAAGGAAGATACATGTTTTGTTGTGGAAACGTTGATCAAGTGCAACCTCAAGTCCTTGGCAGATATTTCAGAAAAGCTTGCTTCTCAATCAACTTCAGATAATGCAGCCCATTTTGTACAGAGATAGACGAATAATAGATTTTTTGCAAACGGAATGATTTTGTTACTAACTAAAGTTAACGTTGTTGTGTAGCTATCTTCTATCTATACCGCTACTCTCTTTGTGTATATTGATATATGCTCATATATCTTTTCAACTTTGGCAGTATGCACTTGTAACTAAGCAATGCATGATAATGCATATAACATGGTCTAGACATATCATGGGACTCTGAAAGTTCAAGTTCTCTTTTTGTTTACATAGTGCGCGCCCATCTCATATAGCCATTGATTTTGAAATCTCAACTCCCTCTCTGGATTCTGTAGTCACTTCTTACACGTTAGCCTTCTCAAGTGACATGAATGGACTTGGCACCCTATGGTCAAGTTCTCTCCAAGATATAATAGATATATTACTTTGGCAGTATGCATTGTTATCATAAGGATGACATGACCGTCATGTCCAATGTATTCTTCGTTTTTTGAGCCCCACAGTCATCTAAATGGTAGCAAAATAAAAGAATAGAATAGAATAGAATAGTCACCTTGCTACTTATAAGAAATATATATGCACATATCCAAACTCCAACTTTGGCGGCAATTTTTACATTGAGATTATGGCTTGCCCATTCTCCATATGGTGTGAACAAATGAATGTCGGTTAAGAAATTACATTTAAAAAGCAAATTGTTTACACTCAGGTTTGGTAATGGGTCAAGCCTAGTGCAATCACATTTAAAAAGCAAATTGTTTACACTCTAGTTTGGTAATGGGTCAAGCCTAGTGCAATCGACGGACACTTTTACGATGTTACCCTAATAGAAGATGTAAAGATTGGTTTTTCCAACAACATCTTTTTTTGCTATAGTTTGAATTGAGAAACTTCACCTTAAGATGCTCTCCATAGTAGTGGGTTTAGAACTGATACCAAGCTGATAAAGAGAAATGTTTGCAGCGCCCTTGGCCGCCGCGATAAATTTCTTGTAGATCTTAAGGAAATGCGTTATAAAAACAATATTCGCTCTACTATAAACAATGACTTGAAGGCTAATTTTATTGCATTTGATTGGACAATTTTTTACAATACAATACCTTTGAATACAATACCTTTTGCCACTCTAGTGCACTTGTTGTTTGTTTCTATGTTAATTTTTTTAGCTTTTTTTTTTGTTAGAATTTCTCTTATCAAACTAGGGGGCCAAAACGGGATATGAAACAAATTTGCATGTAAGCTAGGTTCAAGTACAAGCTCAAAAGGTGGTGTCTAAAATGTTGAAAATGTGACAATGTCATAAATAGACCACGAAAATGCATTTTTTTTTGAATTTTTAGAGAATCTTTCAAGGATTCTTTTTCAAAGTGCATTTAAAGCAAAATAAGGTGTTTCAGTTTAAACTTTGTTTACTAATGCGAAGAGCTTTTGCCTTAAAAACAATTCACATGTCTTTCCTGTGCCTACAAATGATTTCGCCAGTGCCTCCCCAGTAGAATGTGTTAGTGAATTCAGATCTAGAAGGTGAACATATTCCTCTCCTACTGGTGCTGGCCTTTCTGTTTCTCTGCTCCATTCTGTTAATTTTGCAGCATCTAATGGTTTGGCCTCTGTGCCATTTACTACTTTTCAGGATGATCCTCTCATTAAGATCAATTGGAGCTTAACCTCTCCATACCCTATGTAGAAATTTGCCATCTCTCTCAAAGACGAAATTGCACAATCCACAAATTTGTACCTCTGCTAGTAGCTCTCCTACTTGAAGAATCGTGAGGCATGCTGCGAGTGGGAAAGAAGATTGAGACAATGGTTTCGAAAACATTCGAAGAGGAAAGTTTGAGATTCGAATGCGTAACAATAGTACTGAAGGAGGAGACTAGTTGAAAGACACTTGTCCTTGGAGATATTACTTTATGTGACTGCCTAAGCCCCGATCTGGGCTATTCCTGCTCGGATCTTGCTGCAAAAAAGGCCCACGGGCCTTTTTCAAGCTAAACTTGGCCCCGTGGCCCTATAAAGAGATCTGGAGGCGTTTTGGGAAGAAGACAGTTTTCCTTTGGAGCAAGCAGTTGAAGCAATCCGCCTTGTTTGATAGCCTGATCTTCTACTGCAAGGGGTTTTGGCCCATTGCGAATTGATTAGGAATCAATCCGCCTTGTTCTGAGCTACTTCATTATTTGATGTTAGCATAAAGAGATGTTCCATTCTTGGAATGTTTCTGATTGCTCTTTGAGCAATACTCAAGCATCGCAGGAGAACTTCAAGATGAGCTTCAGCTGGTCCCGAGATCATCGAAGTTTATCGTATGTGGGGGAGCTCTGGGAGCTCACGGTTGAGGGAAATTCTTGGAATTCTAGGTAGTGCAATCGAACCTACTTTTTGTAGGCGGTGACAACTCCTTTATTATAAAGATAAGTTATGTGTTCCCGAGACATCCGGTGTTTGTAAGCTCATTCTCTATGATACACATAACAGTCCCATAGCGGGGCATGCAGAATTTATGAAGACATATTTCAAGATCTGCTCCAGCTATTTTTGGCTGCTTAGCTCTGAAACTTGATCAACGTAATTGTGTTTTACCTGTTAAGTTTGAATTGACTTCCCTCTTTCCATTCTGGATTGTAGGAAGATGCCAGGTGATAACACGTGGTTGTCTCACACGAAATTTGCGACCCCTTTTCCATGTTGTAGCTCATATCTATTACGTCTAATTTGAACCAGTTCCTTGGCCACCACTTTCGCCTTCTTGTTCCTTGACCATCAGATCTGAATAAGTTGGCATAAACATACAATAGGGTAGTTTTTTAGATTTTGATATTCCATTCTTTTATAAGGATGGTAGAATATTTGGACTTTATATTTTCCATGGGTTTATACTCATTATAGAACCTAACATAAATCCAACTGGTCAGCTTTCATTTTAATAAAGAACAGGGATGTCACTGTCAACACCATCTTATAGTAGATCCTTATGGCATCCTCTTGATTCTTTGTTGCTCTATCCCCAAATATTTGGTTCTTGAGTTGAAGGATAGGGTAAGCCAAGGGTAAGCAGTGCTGATCCTAGCTCAATAAAATGCAGAGCCATCAGGACCACATCTCCCATTGATCTCCACAACTTCAGCAAGTAAATTCACAACCATTGAAAGAAGGCATATATTGTTTTTCCGTGTTGATCCCTTTTTTTCCTATGTTTTTGTCTGTTGCTCCCTGTTTTTTCATATCTATGGCGACCTTGCATTCTTACATGCCAGCTTGCCGATCCTGATTGCATGCAATCTTCAAAAAATAAGGAGCTTTATAGGGGCAAGATCTTCATTGCAGATGCAAGAGTAAATTTGTTGCTTAGATCGGCGCATATAAGAGTGTTTGTCCTTCTGAGACAAAAATCATGGCCACAAAAGTTTGGCAAGAGTTAGTAGGCACGGCCTCATGTGAGATTCTGTTACTCCCCTCTATATAGGTTCCATATATTTTCCATACGGGAGTAGGTTTTTCAATGACTCTTCGTAATCCCTGTGTTGGTTTCCAAAAAATGTTAATGAAATTGTTAAGAAGGGAAGGGTTTACCTATAATGTGGTCATGTAGCACTTTCGTCCCTCTTTCTTCCCCCTCCCTTTTTTTTCATTTCTTTTCTCTCGAATCGATAGTGGATCTATTCTAAAAATATAGGGAGCTCGTTGGATGGAGCGCTTGCTTTGATTGATGAAGGCAGATATCCATGAATGGATGCAGCTAAGGCACTTCCCTTGCATCAAGCTCTTGGCCACAGTTTAGATATATTCCTCCGTTTTCCCCTTGAGCTTTGCTCCAATTAACCCAACTGTTGTCTGATCCACTCAAGTGCAGTATTGCCTTGTCCCACATGTAAGAGTATTTGGATCGGCCATAGGACAAATATTTTTCCTTCTTAGTAGAGTCTTGGGGCTCCTATTAGTTGTAGAGGGAAGTCCGTATATGTTAAGCGAGATCTGGTTAATGTGGTCGAAATCCCGATATCAACCACCTCCATCTCCATCCAACCCATCATCCCGCTTGATCCCCATGGGGCTGCACTACCATGGCCCATTCATGGGTAAGGAATGATTAGACGCCCATGCATATGCCATGCTAAAACCCATATGCCACGCATTAACTCCAACAAAGCATCCGGCCTGCCAACCGTATCTGGCCAATTCACTTGAATGATTTCTGTTTCGTTCTCCTGTACGTGGAATGGATAGTTCACACAGGATAAAAACCATTCAACCTGTTGAAATGCCTTGACATAACAAGATTTGATGATGCGATGAAAGAACTTAGATGTTATAATTCTCTTGCAGATTATTGGAAAAGCCCAAAAGTCATTGTTGTATGATCATAATTTGATTATTGGAGATACCGCCAAGGTCTGCATCAACTGCTGTGAAAAGAACCCCATGGATTATAGGTGCAAAGCACTGCCTAACTGGCTGCACTTGCTGCCCAAGAAGATATTGATCTCACTCAAGAGGTTGGCTACATCGAGAACACACATCTATGTGAAGGTGATGGTTTAGAGCTTCATTTCATTAGCATAGATGGCTGCATCCCTTTGGTCGGACCAACTGTAAGCAAGGTTAGCACCTTTATTTGTGGAATTTTGCGAAAAGTTGCAGTCCAGCCAACTCTGATTTGGCTAATTCCTTGAGAGGCGAACACATAAGAGTGGTGGAATTATGCAACAGCAAACACTGGACCTGTTAATGATAATCTTAGGGCCATTGGCAAAACAAGGCACATCTGAGAAGTGGCAAGAATTGCTATTGATATTGTGGCCATTGCAATGGCAAGGGGCATGAATGAGACATTATTCAGAACTTGGCAGGCTGACATGGCAATGTTATATTTAGAGATTCCTGAGTATTTTATGTGGCGATTGAGTTAATACTTTTACTATTGGAATTCAACACTAGATGTATTGCAGGACGATATAGTCTATGGGGTTATGAGATAACAAATGGGTGGGGATCATAAAGGATTTGCCCTTTTGGTGTGTTGGTTATCACTAGAGGTGCTAGTGCATAACATCTGGTATCAGAGCCGAGGTTCAATTTCTCGGTGCAACATTGGTGTGTTCTACATGCTTGAGGGCAAATATCTTGAGGAAGGGGAGGAATTGATATGGTCTGTGGGGGTATGAGATAAAGCCTCGTAAACTCTTTTGGTGTGTTGGTTATCACTAGAGGTGCTAGTGCGTAACATTTTCATTTGATACGACACCTTAACTATCGTGCCCCAATCAACTTGGCAAAAGCAAGGGAGGTTCACATACGTATCCCGTATAAAAGGGGTGCGTGTGCGAGAAAGGATTTTTTTTTTCTATTCCGAAATGTATGTATACCTACAAGACATCTTACGTTTCGAGCTAGGATATGTCACATACTTAAGGCAAGGGAACCCTGACTGCTTACCTTGAGCAAATGTAATGTTACGATGAAGCCCCTGCTTCATTCTCTGTAGTTCTTACCAATGCTTCAAAATGGCAGAAGCAAAACAAACCCGAGAAGGCTCAGGCATTACCATATTTATTTGGTAGATTTTCCAAAGTTTTCCGTCCAAAATAGTGTGCCCGGCAGCGGTAAAAATGTCTACGTCCATCATCATGCATGATCACACATTTACTAGTAAGCCACTATCAGAGCACCATCAATACCATTTTCAGAGTTTTGTTTTTACATTTTCTGCTGCCCACAAGCTTTCTAGAGGTTTCTGATTTGTTGCCAGGTTCGTGTGTTTTGCAGTTCCTATTTGCTTGCTCATCTAAATTAGGGTATGCAAGGTTCTTAGGTTCTGGATATGTCTGGTGCAGGTAAATCATTTTTCCAAGATCCAATGGACCGGATCTATCTATGCTTGCTCATCTTTTAAGTTTGCTATAAGATGCTAGCTTCATGATTTATCTTCGTATCATTTTGTTTTCTCCTGCTAATGCTTCTAAGGTGCATGCATGTTAAATTTAAAAAGAGCCCCATAGGGTTCTCGAAGCCATTGATTGTGCTTCCAGCAATGCTTTCTTTGCTTGAGGTAACTGAGAGAAAATAACAATTTTGCATTCTCTCTTCTGCTCTTTGTTGTTTCTCCATCTCATGTTTAGGTTTAGGACAAGATGATTTGCTGGTTCAGGACCTCTCCTTAAGATATCTCATTTTATTTTGATTGCTTTGTAGTCTTCAAGCTTCCATCAAACTGGTATGCATGACAACATCAAGCACACATTTTTCTTTTATTTCATTTGAATAAAGTGGAGTTAATTGATGGTCCAAATCCATCACGCCGGGCACACATTTACTAGAAACATGTAGTGACTCATATTTAGCTTCTACCATAGTGGTGTAGTGGCTACTATAGTAAGTGAATGGTTCTCATATTTCAGATGGTAGGCTGTTCAATTGTGCGTGGGAAAAGAGATTGTGACTTGTCACGCAGCAATGCTGCAGCTTCCCAGACAACGGGGAAAGACCACCGGTCTACCGCCCACTCCACAAACTCCCAGAGTTCCCCACGACCGATGGGATTAATCTTCCAGAGACTAATCAGGAAGCCTAGCTTCCTCTTGATTCTTTCCTAAAGAATCGAATAATCCTTTGTACAAAAGGATTGACGAATTATCTCCCGGAGATAATTCTTTGGTTGCAGTTATGATTGCTGCAATCAATGCTAGTTCTGCAATCCAATACAAGCAATGCCTTTGTATTCCAAATACAAGCAAAGCCCTTGCAATAAGAAAACCGAAATGCTTGCAAGCCACACAAGTAATAATCAGCAAGAAAAGTTCTTCCGATTCTTCCCACAACGACCCAGTGGTGTAGCAAAGAGCCAGAAACTCCTCTACTGGGTCGGATTTGGGCTGAAATGCTTTGGATCAGCAAAAGGAATTCAGCCTACACAAGAGCAACAGAGATTACAAGCTTTCGAAATTCGTGGGTCTATCAAAAGCACTCTTTTTGGCTTTAAGTAGGACCGATTTGGGCTCTAACATGCATGATCTATCAGTTTAGATCATACCCAGGTGTCAATCATGCCCTGGCATGCATCCAAGAGAGGAATCCGGCCTGCTGTATTTGGATCAACCATGTATCAAAAAAGCATTCGAGCCTTTCCAAGCTAATTCCCTATTGGTTCATTCAAACCAATAGTATCGTGCCACGTGGCTTCCTTTAACATTTATATTAATGTTACAAGGAACCATAGCTAATGTTTTATTGATAACATTAAATGTTGTGCCCCTAGGGCCAACTTTGCTAACCCCTGAACGTCCCCATAGCCCGATTACGAGCTTATGGTCTGCCGCATAGCCACTATGCCCCCGGCATGCTATCGCGTACCCCGTGCTCATGGATATCCGTCAGGAGTCCGTAAAAACGACCACCCCTGGAAGCACATGTAACAATTCCTCCCTCCTCTAAGACCTTGTCCTCAAGGTATTTTAATTAGTTCAGGTGAGGAAACCGCTGCACGAACTCATCCGACTCCCATGTGGCGTCCTCGGGAGTCTGGCCTCGCCACAAGACCAAATGTTCTACAACATCTCTGTTGCGCAGCTGCCGAACTCTTTTATCCAAAAGACGTTCTGGCGTTACAGAGGAGTTTAAGACAAACGGTATACTCTCAGGACTAACCACGTTATCCGTATCTAGTATAACACGCTTCAGTTGACTTACATGAAACACCGGACTGGGTACTGGGTACCTGTGTAATATCTCAATAAAAGGTACATTCTAGAACTTTTATATATATTTTGGTCTCCGGTAGCATTATCTTTATCTTAACTTTGAATATTAATGCATCCTTGACTTTTATTTTTGACTTTTGTACTAGTTTTAATAAAAATAAAAATGAGAAAGTACCCAGTTCTGAAGTACCTAGTGTATGTACTTTTGCAGGTTCCAAAAGTGGTACACCCTAACATGCTTTTACCCGTAAGCTCAACTCATATGCCATTGGACCTATTCTTTTCAGAATTTTAAAGGGTCCGGCATATCGCGGGGTAAGCTTAGGCACCCGTCCTTTCACTAGAGGTCGTAAACTATTCACCCTTAGTGACGAAGGATAGACCACTCTCAAAAAGACATAGTCTCCTTCCTTATAGGAGACATCCCGTCTATGCTTATTAGCAGTAGACTTATATCAATCCTGAGCGCTCTGCAAATTCAGCTTGCATTGACGCAGTATGGCATCCATATTCACAGTTGCTTCCGCTTTGAGATACTTGTGCATCCCAAAATAAGTTCTCGGGTTCCTACCCATCATAGCCACAAAAGGTGTCATCTTGATACCCGTATGATGGCTATTGTTGTAGGCAAATTCCAAGTAGGGCAAATAATCCTCCCACTTAGATTGTTTTTCATGAACGAAACTTCTCAACATATCCTCCAGGATCATGTTGATTCTCTCAGTTTGTCCATCGGTCTGCGGATGATTCCCACTACTCATACGCAACCGTATTTTTAACCCCTTCATCAGGTCTCTCCAAAATTGACATGTGAACTTGGTATCCCTATCACTTATAATAGATAGCGGAAACCCAAATGTCGGGAACATGTACTGCATGTAAGCTGCAGCTATGTCGAATCCCGTAGCATCACCCCTTAGAGGTATAAACTTAACATACTTAGTCAAACAATCAACCACTACTAATATCTGGGTGTGCTGCTTAGCAGTCCGCGGTAATGAGACTATAAAGTCCATACTCACACATTCCCACCTTTCATTAGGTACTGGAATGGGTTGTAATAGGCCCGGGGTCTTGCCATGGTCAGCTTTCACAGCCTGACACACCAAACAATATGAAACCATCTGTTTCACTTGGTCTTGAAAACCCAGCCAATAATATTGCCTTTTAACCAGCTCATAGGTTTTCCATTCACCCCCATGCCCAGCTTGTGGGGTGTCATGATGCTCACGGATAATTGCTTCTCGCAATTCTTCGTATAAAGGAACATACACTCTTCCCTTATAGAAGTATAACCCTTCTTGCTCAGTCCACCAATCCCCAGTTTTGGTGACTGCAGGGTCTTGCTGGTCCTTTGCATACGCATCCCTAATCCTCTGGAAAAGGTCATTCTCCATGATAGCAAGAGCATTCACATGCTTAATCCTTGATAAACATCATTTCTTTGAGTTATTCTTCCCGGTAATGCTCAATACTAAAATGAAATTCATGGAGAAAATCAAACCATATACAGAGCTAATCACCGACTTGACTTTGCAAAACCTCAGGGTTTATGATGGGTATAAACGCTTGCGTGTTCCTTGTACCACTTCTCAAGTAATGCCTCCACGTTTTTGGCGTGAACTACCAATAATAGTTGCGCTCGTATGTTACCCATAATTCCCTCAATGAAATTAAGTTTTAGACTTTCATAAACCACTACCCGACCTTCTTGCATTAATACATTGTACTTGTATGAAGCATCGGGGTATAAACCTCAAAGTTCATTAAGATCGGAACCTTTTAGTATGGGGCTGCTAACTAACAACCTTTGACAAGCTCAAAAGCTTCTTGTTACTTTTCTCCATATATACTCCGCGATCAATATGAGATCCATGAGTGGAGCTACTACTTTTAAAAATTTTGGCACAAATTTTCTATAATACCTTAGCCAAACCAAACTTCTCAACTTCGGAAACATTTTCGGTGTTAGCTAGTCTTACCCTTTGCCCGCCTTCTGCGGGATCAATACTCCTCGAAGAATGTGTCCCAGGTATGCAGCCCTTTGCCCAGAAAATCACTTGGATATCTTAGCATAAAGTTTATGAGTTTGAAGAGTTTACAATATTGCTCAAATGAGCAAGTGCTCTTCTAGTGTTTGTGAATATACGTTATCATCCCGGCAAACTTATCCTAGTATTCGAGAATACTTGATTCATCACGACCTCATAAGGTTCGCGGCGGGGAGGCGTTTGTGAGACAAAAGCGGCATCACTATGGTCGCGAATTGCCCTTGATGAGTTCTAAAGGCCGTCTTAAGGTTAATCACCTTCCGAATCCTAATTTGATGGCCCATCCACTACATAAAATCAATCTTAGTGAACCATTTGGCTCCCACCAAATTCGATCTAGAATATCATCTATTCTAGGTAATGGATATCTATCTTTGATAGTTGCTGTTAAGAACCGCGACAGTCTATGCACATTAGCATGAATACCGTCCTTTTTCTTAACAGTAAAAGGGTGGACTCATAGAGGAGTTTACTGGGCCTAATAAATCCCTAGCGGCGGTTCTATAACTTGATGCTGACTTCCTCTAACTCTAGAGGGACTAAGGCGATGAACGCATACCATTGGCTTAACCCTGGTTCAAAACACAATTTCATGCTCAACTCCAGAAGGTGATGGCCCTTTAGGCAACTCTTAAGGAACCGATCTTCAAGTCTTTCCAAAGATTTTGTAATTCTTGATTTACATAGAACCTAGTTTAATGTTTACATCCATAGAATTACAAGAGACTTAACCATGAACATGAGGCATGGTATACATCGACTTGAGAACATGGTTTTTGCCTCGATTGGCGGACAACAATTTTCGGGGCCTACATGGGTAAAGCCATGGAGGTGGTGTTTTTCTTTGGTGAAATTTTGATCATTCTGATTATGGGATGGCCATAAAATGATTGGTGAGCTTTTACAGCTTAGCTGGATTCCCGAAATCACATCATTAGCGGTTTAAAGCTTAGCAATATCAAAATCAATGACCATAGAGGCGACATCACAGAGTCTCCTTATCCACCAACTTCAAGCAGGCATGCTTGTTGATGATGGTCTTTGAGTCTCGAAGAACCAATTTGGATCTCAACATAAGGATGCACCTACGTTTAGGCTCAACCCGACTCCTCTACATCTGCGAAATAAAAGTTGTAGTACTTCGAATCAATCAAGACAATCAAGTCCTTACCATTGGTCCTTCCTAACAATGCCACCACATTATGGGCGTAAGCTTGTGTAGGACTTACTGCTGTCCTTCACGAGCAATCATCGATATTGATTTCACCAGATCTCGCCCACAGCAGGAGGTGCACATAAAACCTTCTTATCTTTACGTGACTTTATGGGTCTAGAGCATAATGCCCGCCAATCCCGGTTATAACATCCCTTGGATGTTCTAGTTTTAGCATAGCCTCGCCCAGGCTTATCCATCGCTTTTCCTTAGCCCGGATTTTCTTTTGCTTTTGGAAGGTGACCCGATTAGAGGCACCCCTTCCTCTTTGCCTTCCATTACCGGCAATTCTTTGGGCTTTTCTGGGACTCCTCCCTACCAACCCGGCTTCTAGCCGGTTCTCTGCAAGCTCAAACTTCGTTAGCTCGACTTGAAGCATATGCTTTTGAATATTGGCATCCTTTAGCCCATTCCGCGAAGTAGTCAACCCTCATTAGGTTGTCGAATTACGGCAGCGAGAATAGCGGCTTCGTGGTCCGCCCACATAATCTTCGCGAGAGTCCGGTCTGCCGCGGTTTCTTCAAGCGTATCAAGGCATGTCACGGTCATGAGTAGGAGCATACTCTTGCACGAATAGCTTACAAAATTCAGCAGTCAGGCGCTTTCATCCATCACCGGTATGGGTATCCCACCATTAGGTATTAATCAGCAAGCTTCAATGTGGCATACAATAAGCGGCGGGCTAAACTTTTTCTTTGTTGCCGCAAATAAAAAAGCTTCATTTGGATGACGGGCGCGGCTTGCTGCGGGTAACATCCTTCCCATAGAAATCACGGCATTTTAGCCGTTCAAGGGCTTGATCTCCTCTTGACGGTTCTCCCGGAGAGAATCCTCGGATGGGTTATTACCTTCATGATTCTCTATGTTTTACTTGAGGAATCTGTTTGCAACTCCAAGTTACTGCTGTGCTTATCAAGCGACATCATTTCTAGGTTCTCTGCCTTGACCCCAGGCCTGCGTAGCGCCTCTTTTGCTTCCTGCAAGTACTTTTCCATGGTGGACGCCAGACGTTGTTCTCCGGGCATTTTCCCTCAGAGCCCAAGTACTCAACTTTAACTCTTGGCATTTCCATGTTTATTTTACTCCTTCCAGTTTTCTCAAGCTTTCTTTCATTGTGTCAGAATCACATTCAATAGTTCCTATTCCATTATTTTTTGGTTTTTTCTCTGAGAAGGGTTTTATATTTACATTTGGTTCTCCTCTGAGGATCATTCTCCCCTTCATATTCTATTCTATTCTATTATTCTTATTCTTCACTACATTCCATTCTGCTTTTCCATCTTCCTTCCCTTCCTCGGCCTCACCTAAATTCAGAATTTAGGAATTAGTCATCCATCCGGATGGATGTCACGAAAGGCTGGCGGTATTCCCTCTCATGGTGAGAAACCGGCATGCCATCCCAGCACCGCCCCATACTATTTGGAACATTCTCGGTCCCACGATGCTTATTGTGCTGCATTAAAATTGTCCGCGCTTAATCTGCGGCTTCCCGGTTTCTTGAGGAAAGGCCACTTGGTCTACCGCCCACTCCACAAACTCCCGAGTTCCCCGATAGATGGGATTAATCTCCCGAGAACTAATCCGGAAGCCTAGCTATGATTCTTTCATAGATAGAATAATCATTTGTACCAAAGGATTGAATTATCTCCGGGAATGGTCTTTGGTTCTGGATTATGATCATTTGATCCAATGCTATACGCAATCCAATACAAAGCGAAATGCCTTTGTATTCCAAATACAAGCAAAGCCCTTGCAATAAGCAAACCGAGAAATGCTTACACCCAGAAAACCACACAAGCAATAATGACAAGAAAAGTTCGCTGATTCTTCACAACCACCTAGTGGTGTAACCAAAGAAACGGAAACTCCTCTTGGGTCGGTTGGGCTCAATGCTTTTGATTAAATAAAGAATTCGGCTACACAAAATGGCGAGATTACAAGCTTTGGAAATTCGTGGGTCTATCGAAAGCACTCTTTTTGGCTTTAAATAGGACGATTTGGGCTCTAACATGCATGATCTATGGGTTAGATCATACCGGTGTCAATCATGCCAGCATGCATCAGAGAGGAATCGGTCTAACATGTTGGATCGACCATGTATCGAAGCATTAGAGCCTTTCAGCGAATTCCCTATTGGTTCCATTTCAAACCAATAGTATGGGTATACGTGGCTTCCTTTAACATTTATATTAGTATTTACAAAGGAACCATAGCTAATGTTTATTGATAACATTAAAATGATATTTGTTGTGCCCCTAGGGCCAACTGCTAACTCCACAATTATTACGGCCTGATTCTGAGGAGCTTGCCGTTAGCGCGTAACCACTATGCTGACATGCTATCGACCGGTACCCGTGCTCATGGATTATCGATGGGAGTCGTTGCAAAAGCGACCACCCACGAGCACACATACATGGTGAGTCCTCTTGAGCATGCATTAGTGAATTGTTGCCCTTGTAGTAGCTAACATCGATTCCTCATCGAGCCAACCTTACATTTCTTGTTTCAATGTCATGTCTTGTTAGATCGCCGTGTTCGGCCGAACAAGTTCTGTGTTACCCTTCTTCGCTGTGACCTTGGCCTTGAGACCACGAGCAGGTGTTCACGGCGCAAGTATTGGTCATCAATGTTGTTATTGAAGTTATACATCACATGACATCATTTACGAGTCAATTATTGTTAACCATGAAAAGAAATCAAAGTTGAAATTCAACTTTTAAGTTAACAATGAGTTACAATAATTAGTATTAAACTTACATTATATAGGGAAGCTAATGTAATAGTACATGAGAAATCTCAAGACATATTTTTATGCATTGTATGTACATGGTGTAATGTTGTTCATCGAAGAGCCCTTCATTGATTTGAAGAAGTTCTTCATCCTTGGGAATTCGAGGCCGCTTCTTAGGCGGTTCATAAGATGTTCACGGAAGATCCACCTTTGAGGCTCATTGTTTGGGGTGGAGGGAGTGGAGAGGTGTTGTTGCCGCTAACGGCTGAGTCATTGGTCGCGTCTCTCAAGTGGCCTGGCCGAAGTTAAAGCTATAAGAGGGACCACGGGATCTGCTGAAAGAATGATGTGATCATTGTTTTGCTTTCGACTTGAGTCTTCATGTTAGAGCTTTGAGAGTACATGGGGGCGCTCATTTTATATACTCGAGAGTGAACTCCTTGTGAAGGGCTATGTTGCCGGTGAGGAATTTGGAATGGTATCGAGCGCTTTCCCGCTTCCTATATGGGCCGCCGTGCACATTGCCCTTTCTTTGAGCATCCAGTAGGCGTCCAATGCTAGGATCTTCATGATCCCTCCCACATGGTGGTTACACTATCAGGATGATGTTCTTGGATCCCTCCCATGCTTGTGATCCCGAGCGGTTCGGTTAAGAGCTTCGGTCCTTCCACTGCGTCTACAACGCACGTTTTGATTCTTCCCAGGATGATTAGGTACATTTGTCGATGATAAATTTTCCTTATGTGATGATAGCGGCGATGTCGGACTTGCTCGATCTCATGCGATTCTAATGAGGAAGTGTCGCTCTGCTACTTCCCTTAGGACTTCTTGATAGATTATGTCGATGAAATTAAGCTATCTTTGTTCTTGTCAAACCTAAGAGCTGTTCGATTCTGGAGGCCCCTCTTGGTAGTATGGGAGGTTGAGGATGTCATTTGCCAATATGTACTCTTCCCCTTCGAATTACTATCGGCGATGGGATTAATGATAGATTATTGGTGGTTCGTTGGCTTTGTCGATGTCATCATCATGCCTTGCTATTTGTCTCTCCATTCTTGCCTTCTCGCTCTCCCAATCACGGGTTTCTTCCCCTAAGGCACTCATAATCTGCTCAATCACGGAATGCTCCCAATCTTGCAGGTGCCATGGTACTTGTACTTTGTTGATTCAATTTCATGGATGCGGCCTTGCTCCATTCTTGTATTGAATTAGCTAAGGTCCAATTTTGGATCGAGCTCCCCCACCCACTTTTGACGATACATGCTTAAATAAGGTGAGGGCATGCTCGAAGCTCTGCCACCACAATAATGCGTGAATACAACTCATGTAATCGGCATATCCTTGCGTCTGTCCACGGTGCCCCGCTGACTCTAGATCCCCTCCCCAATGGCTTGGCTCGGTGGCTCTAAGATACACCCACTTTTCTCCCCTGGGAAGGCTAATTTCGAGGTGAATCTGCTTTGGTCATGCGGCAAACTATATCGGTTATAGTAAGGTTACGGTGGGGTTGCATGAAAGGTCAAAGAGATGATCAAACACATGGAAGGCCTCTTGACCGAGAAATCGGATGTGGTTGGCAGCTGTCATTACCATTGAACAAAGTTAGGTGAAGCCATTGGCGAAGATAGATGTAGAAGATGGCTTGGAAAAGCCCGATAAAAACGGAAAATCGCCTAAGATGGTGAGAGCAAGTTTGGTGAAGGGAAAATGGCAAATGGATCCCCTTATATAGACTAAAGAGCGCCTAATATGTTTCCGTGCACAGGGTTCTTGATCAAGCGAACCTTTTGTTCGAGGCTATGGATCTCAAAATAAGGTAACATAAAAGTGCAAATTACATTAAAACAAATTCAAAAGAGACACTACATATAATTTGTTGGGTCAAATTTAAGGCAATTCATGAATCAAACTTAAGGTCGACTTCCGGTCACTTAGCCTTGAAAGGGAACTGCACTTCCCGTAACCTTGATTTAGTGGCGGTGGCTGAGTGGAGTGATTTCTGCTCTGAAAACAAACATTTCCTAAGAGGGTTGTAAGATGGTGAAATGCCTATTTGGATCAATTCTAGAGCTAGCTGGCAACTTGTTTCATGCTAATTGGACATCCTAAAGTGTAGAAGTTCTGTGACTCAGTGGCTTAGATGCGAAAGGTTTTGCATGTGGCCTTGATTTGGTGAGTGACAGAGATGGGTCGATCTCGACCTAATTTTTTATTTTTGAAAAAAATTTATACAAATTAAGCATTTAGGAGTATACTATGTTGCAAAGATTATACAATTCAATTAGGTATAAAAAACACTTTTTATGTAATAAAAGTAATTCTGAGGAAAAAAGACACTTTTATAGATATGGAGTAAATGTCACAGGACAAAAGCTTATATGTATATAATTTGCTTTATGTACAAAATTAATCCTGAGCTTCTCCTTATGAATTCTCCTCGTCAAATGAGGTCCTTGGGCATATTTGTCACCGCTTGAAGTGATTCTTGTGAGGTGCCTTCTTCAAAAAGCCGCACCGGCTCCACCTCTGTAGCCTCTGCTGAGTTCAGGGCTTGTCGATTAAGGATTCCCCGTAATTCGTCCGAACTCTTGCATGATTTCTCGCGAGTCATTTCGAGATGGCGCCTTCGATAGGGAAGATGGTGCATTCTTGGAAGTGCCACCTATCTCGAGGAACCTGCGGACATGCCCAGAGTTGGGCCGATGGTGCACCTTCTTTAGCTCTAGTCTTGGTGGTGGCGGCTTGGGCTGATTCTTGACCGCCCACCTCTAGCGTACTTTGTACATTTTGCTGCGATTACCAGGTCATTGTACCTCTTCCATCTGGAGGTACTCTTGGTACCACCTTCTTTACTGTTATTTGGAATTCCGCGATCTTGTTTTAACATAAAATTCCGGCTTCATGCAACCCGACTTCATGATCACCTTAGGTGCTTGGGCCGCAGGGTATGGTGGGCGAGGCGTGTCGAGGGGTTGAGAGGCTCCCCGGTGTCTTCTTGGGGCTCTTCTTACATTTGCCCTGCTCCTTCCACTCCCCTTCTCTTCCTCCTCCTCATGATGGGGTCTGAGGCAGAGGCTTCTCAATGTGGACCGTCCCCTTCAGACGGTCACGGTCCCTTTGGACCTTCTCTCTGTCTTGTCACCATTCTCCTCTCCTCTTGCTTCTTCCTCTGGGCCCTCTCCTGGGCCATTCCGCCACCTTCTCCTTGCCTTCTTGTTAGGGTGCCAACCTGGGAATTGCTTTCCCTTGCTAGTCTTTGCTCTTCTTTGCTCACTGGCTTCCTTCTTCTTCAGCTCCCTCACTACTGCTGATCACATTTTTGCTCACTGCTTTCTTTGCTCCTCCTTACGGTGGACGACCCGGCCAAAGTGAAACGTTTTCGTCAGATCCCACTTTGTGTCTCCGCGGAGAAGTGCGCTAGGCTTTCTCAGGGCGTGGAAGGTGTAGATGCAGTGGGCTGAGCAGCTCCCTCCCTCCCTCCCGGCGAGGTGTTGGGGCACTTGTTTCCTCACTGCGCCGCCTTTGCCGCCGGGGTGTGCGCCTTGGAGCTATACTTTACGAGTACGTACATTTGGTCGCCGTAATCTTCTGATTGAAACAAGCCCGATTCACGATTAAAGTGGTTATCAAGGAAGGGAGGTTTAGAGCAAGGTTAGGTAAGAAAATGGGGTGGCAGAAGATATTTAAAAGGAAGATGCTCACAGGAATATTCTCCTACCGTGTAAGCCCTATTAATTGTACTTATTAATTACCCCATTATACATACCCAGTAATGTATGGCTAATGTTGTATCATACTATAGAAATTCGAATTTTCTAATGGTTTGAAGTGTCAATTATGAATTTAGCCATTTTTTCACGGGTCTGGGATTGGGATGATTCTTGACCCATTTTGGATGAAATCTGTTGCTGTTACATAATTTCCACTTCAATTTTACTAGAATGTTAATTTGACTCATTCTTTTTCCCCATCTAACAGCTTAGCCTATTCTTACGGACCCACTACCTAGGAGAAATTTTCCTATCTTGGGGGTTCCATGGTGGAAATTTTCATTCCACACCCTATTAGGCCAGTTAGACTACTTACTAGGGACATGGTGGAGTGCTAGTTCTTGGTCAACCAAGAACCTTTCTGATACCATTGTGGCAGCTCCCTACAAAATATCTGACACTTGCAGTGGTACACCTTGTGGAAATCCCCCATCTGGTCGCCCATTTTACGGGCCCTCGAGTCTATCCCACACTCGAGGGGTACCCACAGATGAGAAAGGAGATCTGAAGAAGGTGTCTTAGCATCCCCTTCCCTATGGGCTCCTATCTGTGGAAGCACTCAAACAATGTCGAGAACCCAACAATAACAATCTGACATATTACTACCCGAGGAAGGTATACATCCACATATCCATAGCCTGTGAGAGATAAACATATGCCATAAAACATGCGAGCTCCTACCCAGGCTGGAACTCATGGGAAGGCCCGGCGGCTAGGCCCCTCCAAGATAGAAGCAGAATAGAGTCCTTAACAATGGTACGGCTATAGACAATAACTGAGTTGTGACCATAATAGCCCTCTGTGCATACTGCTGAGATAGGCTCGATGGGGCTACGGCATGACTCTAGCCTTCGGATCACCTTAATCTCATGGTATCGAGACTACTAGGGTTGCATCTCCCCAGTCCATTAAGGCGAGGAAGGGTTGCATCTCACTCTTCCGGGGGTCTAGAGGTTCCCGGGCGGCTAGAAAAATACGTGGCGACACGATTCATCCGGGCACTGCTCCCCAAAACAAGAGCCGGGCCAACACACGCAGCTCTTGAGGCGAGACAACACCATTTACCCCCATGAGGTGTCCAGGACCATGCATTACAGTGACCGACCATAAGCTAACCGGGGTCCCCGGTATGCCTTCGATGGGACCCTCCCTCCATATCTCCCTCTAGCCGGGTTATGTAGTGTGACTCACATCGCAGCCCCATTAGCCGATTGGGTTCCTATGCAGTATAATAGCCAATAGGAACTAAAGGGTCCTAGCATTACTAAGTAAGGCTACTAGGTCTCTACCCCCTTCCAATACAAGAGGAGCAAACATGATCAACCATCATCAATAATCATCGAATAACATCTAATCTAATCATACATATCTAACTACGGTTAGGGTTCCTTGACAGGATGTTGAATAAAGGTTTCTAGGATGGATCTACTCTAGATCTGAAATACTAACTCATCACGGAGTGCTAACTTCGAGATGAACTACTAAAGAGCTTCTCAAATACCTGCTCCCGGCGCTCCCCTCCCATTCACAGCGTCTCCATGGTCCTGAGTGGTCGAGCGCACTCACTAGATGGAGTGCACGTGCAGGGCAACTACACTAAGTATGCCGCGACAAGCGGCAGCTGAAGCGGGGTTCAGTCTTGGTGGGATTTCAAGGTGTTAGGGCCGGAAAAGTGCAGGGTTAGGGTTTGGGATTAATAGATTAGGGTCCACATGGATGACATGTTGTTTTGGGAGTCTGGGTTACGGGAACTCTGCCAAGGCGACCCTGCTGTGAGGAGACCTTGGATCTAACGAGGGAGAATCCAGGGGGACATATGTCCGCAGCCAGGTTGCAAGAAAAGAACAAGAAGAAGAGACGAACCTAAGAGAACAATGAGAGAGGAAAATGATAAGCCATGATATCAGTGATGAATATACATGAGCTCTACGCCAATCGAGAAAATTTGAGAAGAGAGCGAGACTCAAACTCATCTAAAACTCGTAATTTTGCTCTACTCATATATATAGTACAATGGCCTTTGGCCCAATATAGGCTTACTACGGCCGATCTAGGTGCGACTCACGGAAGGAGAACCTGATTCTGAGAATGTTGGCGGTGCCTCTTGAAGTGCACCCTAGAATCAGCGGCCGGCCCGGTGGCGGTGGCGGCCACGTCACTTATCACGGCGGCGGCGCCCTCTTGATAGAGCTGGCGCGGTGTATAGGGGCCTTGGATGGCTGACCATTGGTTATTTGCTTGAGGATCCTTGAGCTTGACTTGAGTGCGTCGGTATGCATGAATAGTCATGTACCGGAGACGCGGGTTAACACTCCCTCCCAAGCGACACTCGGGTGAAGAAAAGGAGGAGAGATGTTTACGATGAGAATACATCGATCCCGAAAGTGATCCTCGAGGTGGGGCGGGCACCATTATAGATGTAGCCAATGAGATCTGGCGTGTTGAAGCGGGGAGGAGTGTAATGGAGCCAAGGGGCGAGGGATAAACATCAATGAGAAAATGAAGAGGCGCACCATGTCTTCAAGGCGTGATGGGCGTCCCGGAAAAATATTTGACATTCAGGCGAGGCGGTGCGGGTAGAAAACCTTGTGGTAGCATTGATTCTGATAAAAATGGAATATTTACCCGATTTAAGGAGCTGAGCAAGATGCATTTAAGAACGCACAAAACACCTTGAAGGTGAATTTGCTGAAAGGATCGGTGAGGTGGCCCGACGATACGCAGAAAGGTGTCAAGACCATGTAAGCGCATCGGCGTTACCAATAGCTCATTAGCAATATAAGATCAATTAAGTGGTGTTATCAAGGTAGCACCCTCCTCCCAATGGGCCCGGCCGAACAAGCAGGGATCCCATGGGAGATAGGTCGAGGAAATTTGAGTGTGGAGTCCATCGACATGTATCCATGACCTTGTCCAAAGAGGCATGTCAGAAGTCGAGGGAACTTTGGTGGAGACACCAGGAGGAAGCATAGGAGAGAAACCATGCCGAGTGGTGGAGTTCATGAGCACTCGGGAATTCAGCGACAGGAGCCAGATCAGGCTTTACACCAGCGATCAGGATAGAAGCTGAGAGTTGAGAGTTAGTGAGGGTATCCCGACTGTGGGGGCTGTCTTGCCTATCCGGAAGAAACGCAGTAATTGATTGTAGCAGAGCAGGTGTTGCATATAAATTTGTGCATAGGGAAGGTCTCGAGAATGTCCTGAATACTTCCTTACATTTTGTTGTAGCTTAAACGCAGGAGAGGTAAATGATAATTGCAAGCTTCGGAGCATGTACTCTTGATGAAAGAAGCGTGTGTCCCGAGCATGATGGCCGAATAGGGGTTGTTATCTGAGCAACCATTGAAGAGTGGGAGTCCTGCAGAAAGGGATTACGTAAGTGGCCCATCAGGAAATCTCTCACAGTATCACCGGATAAGAAATCATGAAAAGAAATGCTTAAGCCATAAATTTGAAACGATTCTGAAAGGTGATGAAGTGCGGATCATGCTGATGAATGAGATCAAATACCAAAGGGCCTGACATAAACCTTTGTCTTCAGGTGAGAGTTTGGGCCATCCAGAAGAAAATGCTGCGATGCGCTGATGAACATCACAGGACCATCAACCCCAGCCGCCCGGAAAGAAAGAGGTGGCGGCGGAACAACCACATAATCGAGATAGCGAGGAAGGAGCGGGAGGAAATCCAGCGGGCAGTGGCTAGCGATGGCAATATGGCGAATCAAGTTTAGTGCAATGCCTCATCGGCCCGGCCCGGAATAAGCGTCTGCAGCCAAAGCGGTAGTTCAAGGTCCGCGGATCACATGGTCCTTTTCTAACTTGGTGACTGGTCAGGACCCGTTCGAAGTGTGGATGCGTGAGGGTGTGGATTGCCCAGGAGCATTGAGTGAAGCCTGACAATCTCGGCGTCATCCGAGAATTTTACGTTTACGAACCTCAGTAAAGGCGTCGTGGAGGATGTGGTAGAAGTGCTGCGTGGTGAGGCGTCGAGCAATTTGAAGCGTCATTTCGTGGGTTGAACTTGAGTGCTGTAATTGTCGGCTTCACGGTACAAGGCGTTAAGCTTAGCAATATCTTTCTCTTTTTTCCTTTCGAGTATCTTTTGGACTTGTTTTGCTCCAATAAAGTCCCCGAATTTCAGATTGGAGTTGACACAGC